>JAJEKV010000066.1:7324617-7742363 GCA_021234155.1 Isoetes taiwanensis | reverse complement strand
AAAACCTCAAGCGGTTAGTATTTCATTTCATGTCTTTAATCTAATGTTTATCCTTTGATGATCCTCAGGTCTTCAAAGATAAGTTATCAGTAGCTGCCACGGGCACCGGCCATTGATAGATAATGGAAAGACATAAAGACATTATTCAACACATTATCCTAGATATTTCTTACTGCAGCTCTAGGCATCTTTAATATTTGCTGGAATATACTAAAAAAAGGCCATTGAGATTTTCAGGGAATAAGAATAAACATCTTTGTTTACTCGGCTCTGGACATCTTTTTGTAGTATTTGTTCTAGAAGATGACTTGTTAAGCAGCCAGTCAGCTATGTGATTATTATTTTATTTGGTTGGAAGAATGAGGAATTCCAAAACTGGCTTTTTGTCTTCTTGTTCAGGTTAGAACAGACTGCTGCAAACCATCCCTACATTCCCTGGCTTGAGTAAAATATCTGATAACATTTCAGGCAGAAGAGGCAATTCCGTTTTTTTTTGTTTGTTAGGTGGTTTTTCTTTATTATTAAAATTTTCTGGCATTGAAATATAGGTTGATATGGCTGCCTTAAGGCACATGGGGATGAAGATCCTCAAAAGAGCTGGGGATTCCAATGGTAAACATTCAAGTTTCATGTTCCTGTTAGAAGGGGTTTTGAATGTGGAACACTTTTTATTTCCTTCAGGGACCCAGGAAAGATCCTCCTTGCACTTAATGCAAGGTACGCCATTGTTGATGAACCTTGTGCTTTTATTATGTAATTTTCTTTGAATTCTGCAAGTTTAAGCATCACATGGGAGCGAAATTCATACAAGGTTTTGTGGTGTCATAGCGCTTTAATAGTACTGATACTGCAAGATGTTTGTAATGTGAACGTTCCAAGTTCTTTTGGCGCAACAACTGCGCAAGATTGCAGCGTATTTCTATTGACATTTGCAATTTTATGTAACATGCAAATGCCAAACAACATAAATTCTGATGTTGCAACTCTTTATTCATCTCCTAAATTCAAATATGCTAAAAACTACCGTTTATATCTCATGAAGTGAGCTGTTAGTGATGGTTATTGTTTTATATAATGCAACGCATGTGCAAGTTCCACTTCTGATGCCTGCAATGCTCCCTTAAACTGTCAAATTTAGCTCAAAAGCAAAACGGCTTGAGGTTCAATTTCCATGTATCGATATCACTACAAAAATAAAATGTGGTCGTTGATGTTTGCTAGAGTCCAGTCTTGGCGCTATCTTGTACCTCCCTACACATCAGTGGGAAGCAGGGTAGATTTGTTTTGTTTGAACGGCTGCGCAGGTTCTGGTTTTCAGATTTTACTTACATACGGAGTGCTGTATATTTGATGCGGCCATGTTATAGCCAGGGGCATATTCATAGTATATCCGTGTGTTTGACATGTTATAGCCATGCCTTGTGAACTTAGCAGATTTTTGTGCCATTTAAGGCTGGTTATAACATGCCCACGTCCAACATTTAAGCGATGGTTTGGTTACAGGCGGATGATTGCCATGGTTTTTGGTCAGGTTTTGTTTTAAGGTTCGTCAAGCTCTGTAGTCTTTTGACGCGACAGTTATTCAATGATTTCAAGAAGTTGACAAAATGATCAAAATGAATTCTACTCAAATTTTTGAGTAGCAATTAAAAACAGGGTAAAGACTCTTCGGATCTTGCAAGATCTTTGCCAGATCTTTAAAACTTTGCAGAACTTGGAGAAACCTGCAAGAACTATATAGTCTGGTCTTGTAAAACTCCTAAAACGTTGCTTGATCTTCAAAAACCCGTAAAATATAAGTTTATGCAAAGGATCCCCTAAACCCGTTTCGCAAAACCGTCTGCCCTATTTCTACTTTCTAGGGGAATAGAGGATCCACTTTTGCAGTTGACCTGATTCCAGGTGATCCATATCAAGTTTTTCGGACCTTGAGTTGGAGCTTTACTCCTTGATTTTCACTATTGGTGGTTGCTTGTGGAAGATGCCTATGCCCGTGTCTGATATCTATTTGTTCTTACATGTATTGTTTCTTTGTTTTGTTGTTGTATTGTTGATGCAAGATGAATTCTATATTGATCCCTTCTAGCATACCAGAGACTAGTGCGCCTCTTAGTACTTCTGATCAGGAGTACTAAGAGTAAGGTGAATGGCCACGTATGTTGTGCTTCCTTGTTGGCTTATGTTTATTTTTTATGTTATTTGTTGCTATAGGTTTTGGTGGGTGACCTAAGAGGGCAATTTTTCGTTGCATTTTGATGTAGAGATGGTGTCTGGGTGATGGAGGCTTTTTTTTTTTTTTTTTCTGAAGAACGTGTTGGCACTTTAAGTTTTAAGGTAAGAAATAGAAATTAGAAATTAGAAATTAGAAATAATGCACGCCGCATGTGCATGCCAAAAATGTAACTTGAAAATCAAGGGCCACATGAAGAAAACGAGCCCTTTTGGCTTTATGACCCAAAAAAAAAGGGAAAAGAAAAGAAACTAGGCTTGGGGCAAAGTGTTGAGCGGGGTCTTTGGGCCAATGATAAGTAGGAGGGTATCGAATTAAGAATGCGTTAAGAAAAATTCCTAGTATGTTTGGTGGCTTTCCATTTATGAAAACCCAAGGGATGACTTCAAGTCTGGTACATGGATTTTGCCCGCTGTGAATTGCACATGGAAGAAGAAGATACATCTTTGAATTTCTTATTTTAGATCCTTATTTTTTAAGCGGCTGGGCATATGCATGCTATATTGTACCATAAAAAGTATTATTTAGGATCATAAAACTACTAAAAAAAGTGCCTAGGCACTACGGATTGCCCTTATGCCATTGAATAGAATTGGGAATGGCTCTTTTATCATAAATTGCCCTATTAAGTATTTCACCCATGTCTGTCTTTCAAGATGATCTTGTAGATGCTGAAATTGGTCAAATTTCATTACGATCCAATAATTCTACCATAGGAACATCACATGAATTAACTATAATAGATTATAGTAACAAATAAGAACTAAGAGCAATGCACAAGATTAAACAAGAGTAATGCATACCTTGCCCAACAGAGAAACCAAGCTGAGTTCGATTACCTTCATCCCAGATGCAGCCTTTTATGTAGTTCTGTTTTTCATACACCAGATAAGACAAGCAAAATAGGCAATAAGCATCTCTGCAAGGAGCCAATAGCACCAAACCATGATAGACAAAGCCTTGGCCACAACAGATACATCAACTGGATGTGATAAACTCTTCTACAGAGGTAGCTCCGACAGGAAAAGGCCTCGAGTGCATATCAATAGCTTTTACACTCCTCATGAAATTTAAAATTTGTGAATGTCTTTGTTGAACCACTTCCATGCAGGTAACCCTCTCCTTCACTTGCAAAATGAAAGTTTCATGCTTTTTAATGTATCCAATTGTTTCCTGCAGACCAATTTCCATCTTAGCCAAGTGCCGCTTCTTCTTGGTTCTACTCATAACTAGGTTTTCCAACTAGTACTCAACACTCCAAAACCAACTCGATCTCCAGCAGGATCATTGGCTAGTTTGTCATATTCCACTTTTGTGTCATTTATTTTTTTGTTGCAAATCTTCGTACGGTATATCCTTCCTGCCTTTGATCATGCTAATCATCTTCAGTGCTTCCCTCCTTTTTACTTCCAGCTCTTGTACATTATTTAATAATCTAATCATCTCCTATAACCCATACTTAAGTAACTTCTTTATTATACCAAGGTCAGATGGAGAATAACCCATAGCCCTAATGTGTTGGGGCAAAACCACCTCCTGATTACCGATAGTGGGTTCCCCTGTAATTTCAGAAGTTCGAGCAGTTCTTTGGCAGTCTTGGCCATGTCCACCCAATTAACATCCTGTCCATTCAGATGTAGAGCAGATGCCCGAGCAAAATAAGTAGAAATATAGTGGTTTGTTACCTGTTTTTTTGCTATAAACCAAGTCACAATATTTAAAAATAAAATCTTCTCTTAATGCATTCTGGACTCTACCTTCCTCGAATTCTCTTCTTCCTTTTGGAGCTGCACTCCATACCTCATTCATAGCCTCTTCTATTCTGGAGAGATTGGTCTCCACATGTTTTTCACGGAGGTCTTTAGCTTGGATCATTTCACCCAGATGTTTTGTCTTTTCAATCATAACTCCACTATCGGAAATGCTGGTTTCTTGGTTTGGCTGTGGTGAGGAGCAAGCACTGGATTTTGGGGCCTTGGTTGGATCAAGAATTGGTGATCTGAATAGAGGCAGAGAATGCAGGGATGGGATAACAAATGCGAGGCAAACCAGGTAAGAATTTGGTAAAGAAATTTAAAATCCAGAAATGGTGCTTTTGCAGAGTGGTGGATAGCATTAATCATGGCAGTTACTGGCGGTTCATGATTATGGAAATCTTAAATTAGAGCATTGGGTACATATGTACATGCATAAAAAGGTTGCAATTTTAGACAACCTTTCATGCTTTTACCCTTGAGATCTAAAATACTTCAATTATACTCCACGTATTTAAACACTAACACATACATAGACATGTACCCAAGGTACATATACTTGAGTTCTGACCTTTATATGTTTTGATCTCTTTATGTTTTGCTAGGTACTTAATCCCATAATCCCAGGAGTACTAGTTAATGTATGTAACCTTCTATACTTATACTTGAGTTATGTGTACCCTTAGGGTATTCAAGTTTGGTAACAAATTATGTGAAGGTATCTTCTCATATTGTAATGGTTCTATGATAAGTTAATTTTATACACGCTAAGTATCATATGTTATTGAATTCGAGAGTTGCATGCCAGATCATGAATCTACAATATTCTAACGCTCGAGCACAAGTTTAGAATTAGTAAGATACATTACGCAATCAAAATTCATTAGGAAAGTGAACACAACAATGAAACTTCTTCCACATTCTCTCATTATTTCTAGTCCTAAAGTTCCTGCTATCTTCATAATTACAATGCATCATATATCATCTGACATCTCACCCTCTTTCTGAAGATCGAAATGCTTGTATGTTTGAGCAACAGGCATTACATACAGGAAGGCATACAAATTCTGGGACTAGTTCAGATATGAGCATGAAGACATCTGAACATGCATAGGCAAGGCCTATTATACAATGCAGACCCACGTGCGGATCAACAGGGGCCATTTAACCAAGTGCCTTGACTACAACGCATTTAGGAATCGGAAGTCAAAATTTGCAAATTTTGAGAGTTAGCGCCAATTAACTTGCCAAAAACTGTAACAATACCAGCCCTATCCTTGCCCATCAAGTTGAGAAGATGATTAGCAATGCCCCTAGTACATTTATGCTCCTATAAATAGATGATCCAAGAATTCAAACATTTCATGCAAAAAATCGAGCCTGCTTTTTCAGTGAGCACTTTATGCCATTAATATTCCAAGATATATAAAATATGATAACATTAAAGACATTCCATTTCAACTAATAAAGCTTAAGAACTTGGACAAAAAGAACTTTCTTCTTTTGTCTCTTCACAGAGTTACCATTTGCGATGTTCCAGCATAATACAGCATAAATACATATATTATACTACCACGTCACTCGTACATGTCGACTACGACGACATGTACAAGGCAACTGTAAAGGGTTGTGCCATGGGCACAACCATTAGAACCCATTATATTGCACATGTTATGCAATATGTGAATATATCCTATAGTTTGCCACTGAGTGTGGGCAAGGTATGGGCTCAACACCTCTTGGGTGATGCATCGCCTTCAATGGGGTTGAAGTCGTGGATGAACAGTGGCTCTTTAGCTCGTCTATAACTGGCATGCATCTTCTGGAGGGCAGTGATCTCCTCCCCGCCTCATCTGAACTCCGGAGAAATGTAACCAGGTAGTAATGCCTTTGGCTATGCACCCGGCAGGCTACGGTCAGGCTCCAAGACTTATCAACCTATCTACAAAGTATGCACAGGAGGGGCGAATGGAGTGGACTACCCAACGGCCATGTTCTTATGCCAGCCAAATCCATGCGCCATGAGTTCTGTCTGCATTGACTTTTGGAGGCCTCAAGCCGTCAGTCGATCTCCATGAGTCTGGGCCTTGCGTAGGATTCCCCTTATGTTGATGTTACTGATGTTGTTGTTACAGATGTTATGTTATAGTGAGCCAACCTTCGAGGTGGATATGTATGTTATTTGATGTCATGTGCTCATGTTTGATATGCTTTCGCAGCTAGATAGGTTGCGAGGGAGACGTGATGAATGACACGTCCATTCTTCCCCATTGGATTCTTGTCTATTAGCAAGGATCTGATGTTAGGTGGACGGCCTCATATCAGCAAGGGCATTGACAGGAGGGATGAACTCCAGTTCTGTACGATGGGAGCATCGTATACGAGCAGGGGATGTCACACCATTCCTTTGAGCTTCTCCGTAAGTGCCATCCATTCCAAAAAGAGCCAAATTCAAAGCCCTTATTATTGAACATAGTTTGACACCATGATTTGCATCTTGTAACTACATTCTCAGAAACAAAAGATCCAAGTACATATGTCATTTCTCGTGAGTATCATATAATCTACATCACATTGGTTTTTTTTGTATTCGCTAGCTTCCGCTATCTCAAATGCAAGAAGTACATCTTTGGCATGCTTATATTGGCTCTAGAAATGGAACAAATTGGTACTGTGAACCAAAGTTGGTTATAGAATTTGACAATGCTGAAGACTATGTTAGTATTAATGGAAACTTTAGGCATGTGAATTGCAAGAGAATTTGCACCGATGGTAGTGCATCTGATAACTAGCAGTGCCCTTTATGTGCATCAACGCCCAAAGAGAGAGACTTCAGAGAGAGGGTTTGTTGACAAACGAAGAGGGTTCAGGACAACAGAAGCAGATAACAGTGATTATTTAACACATACAGAAATGTTAGATATTGCACATCTGCAAGATTAGAGAGACATAAGATGAAAAGAGAATTATTATTTAGCAAAATAAGGATTGTGGTTCTTTCAGTAAGAGCAAGATCTTTGTATGACACCTTGGCAGAATCTATGGACCGCAAGGATGTGAAAAAAATTTGTTCTGATATAGCCGAAGCACACTTGAAGGGAAGTTTGAGGGAAAACCAGCATTACGGAATTTCTACAGACATCGCCCAAAATATTATAAGACCTAGGCATAAAAGATGATAAAAAGAAACCACTAAGTGAAACAACAAAAATTTGGAATGTTAGAAGGATGCACAATTTTCTATCCATAAATTTTGGTGGTCCAAGCATGATGATGACAATGAGTCGACATGTAAGAACTTTGTTTATAGACTTGGGATAAATGAGACCACATTTGTGCATTTGACAAAAACATATGGCAAGCACATAAACAACTTGAACCTAAATTTTGGTAGTGTTCCAATTCTTGTAGTCGATGATGAGACCGTTGTTAGACAGGCTGTACATTGGGTTGCTAGGTGATGCATTAATTGATTTTTGCGGGAAGCCATTGGAACATAAATGTGATGCTTTGTTTGCGATAGAAGTTGGTGGTAGTACAACAGGTTATGATATTATTGTGCGTGCATTTGAAGAAAATGTTGTTGCTCATTATGCAAGAGGTCCTGCCACTCGGGGCATCGTCTAGTGGTAGGGCCATAAACCATCACACTCGAGGTCACATGTTCAAACTTGGCCAATATCAATCTAGCAATAGGGACCTTAAAATCCATGGCCATGAGGTCAAGGGTTCAAATACGACCACCTGGCTTTGAAAAATCCATTGCCTCGAGGTCACGGGTTCAAGTACGACTAACCGGTACTTGGTAGAGACCTTAAACCTACTCCATAATCACACAAGCATCTCCTAGCATATCACACCTAGGTAGTGGACTGCCTTCCATGTGATATGTAGAATGTACTCATGATGCGATGATGAATAGAATGACGTCCTTCAATATATATATAAAAAAAAAGTATTTATGGGAAATCCTTTGCATATAGGCTTCCAAAACTTGTTCTTGCTATCGAACTAACTTGAAACTTCTCCACGTTTATGTAAGGGCACCATGGAAGAGGATATGGGTTTTATAGGATAAACATTTAAGAACTATATTGGGTCCTCTACTATGATGGTGATGCATGTTGTGGAGCTTGCATGATTGAAGATTATACATTGTTGAAGGGGAAATAGAAGTGTTATGGAATACCTTGGGAAGGATGGATTTTTACTGCAGGTATGGGAGTGCTATTATTTACATGATCAGGATTTTATCACAATGAGAAGAAACTAATTAACCCATTGGATAATGCATCGAGAGGATTATATTTGGGCAATGAGCTTATTACTTTAAACGATGTTTGACATGCTTTTAAGACATATAAAGGATAACATGGCTTGGAAATTGCAGATATCGAACGAAAGAATAGACAAAATTGGAGGTCGTCTCAAAGATTAGCATCATGATGGATTCAAAGTTGTTTGAAGGACATTAGGGAAGGTAAATATGGCTTGCCGATGAGAAGACCCCATTGTAGCGATGTACATAGACATTGTTTTATCTCCACACATGGACTTATATTCACGGGTTAAATTTGCCTCAACGGTATCCTTCTCCTTCAGGCTTTTGTCTTAACTACATTTTTTTTTTTTTTTTTTTTTTTCCTGACATTATTGTGTGATTCTAGATTGTGGAGGTTGTGGATTTTGAGACATGACACACAGTTTGAGTAAGAATTTTATAAGTCATGAGACATTTCTAGATGTACGACTTTCATGGCATTATGTTGGGTTGCTTATAAGGTATTTCAGAGATAATTATGATTACTTGTCAATTCCACTAGATCATACTGGATGAGATGCATGTGAGAATGGATTTTTTTATACGATTAAATGGGGCATAAAATCGGGAGGGGTATCAAGATAGCAAACTTTAAACGTGGGCAAGACAAAAAGGTTGCGAGAAACGCATTTTGGATGCTTGGAATTCAAAACGGGGGACTCGAAGATGTTTTTCGTGCAACTATTTGGCGGTTTGGGAAAAACCCTAGTAAGAGAAAGTGGGCAAACCCTTAGTGAGAGTGAACAAACCCCTAGTGAGAAGGAAGAGCGCTAGTGAGAGAACTAGGGAGGGTGCTAGGGCGTTAGGGAGTGGGCATCCTTGGGGGATCCGAATACTACTATTTACAAGTTGATCTGGCCATGGCATTTGGGTTGAGCACATGGCATTTGGGTTGAGCATGTTTCTTACAACTGTATACTGCATTGTTGACATAATGTTCCATCATTGGCACACTTGTGTACCTTGAATAGAGTTACAAGAACCATTTGGTGGCACGATGTTCCATTAATGTCGCACTAGCCTATAATTTATGGTGTCCCATATTGCTATCGTAGTAAGCCTACCATTGATGAGACTCCATATTTGCCACATTATCCATGCTTGGTTCACACCACGAGGGTGTCAAATTTTATTGATTTGAGATAGTTCTCTTCAAAGCTTAAAGAGCTATAACTTAAAAAAAAAAAAAAGAAAGAGAGAGATATTGGTTTGTTCTTAAATTGCTTTAGCATTTTGTTTGTTGATTAATATTTTTTACGTCAAATATCAGGCCAAGAGAGTTCTGATTTAATAAGTCCGGCACAAATATATGGAATGCTGCTCCCTTGCTCAGTTAGGAACCCCTTTGAATTCCTGGATTTTGCATAACAAAGTTCCTTTGTTTAAAAATGACCATTGCTTTAGACAAGTGATTTCAATAACACTAGATGCTGGAACAGCATGTCCATGTTAGTATTTTTGTTCAAAAAGAATAGTAGCTCCGGAGCCAAAAGTGCAGATATAAATTATTGTTTTGCCATCTCTTAGAACACTATGCAGCAAATGTATGAAGTTAGGTTTAGGTCATAAAAAAGCTAGCCCAAATTTTGAGAACCATGTTGTATAGACTAGACAGCAACAATGAGGTTATACCATGGATTCTTGGAGGAGGGGCCATGAAGCTTAAAAATATTCTAAGTACTGATCAAAGGTTGCTCGTTCTTTATCCTCTGACCTGTTCAACCACCAGTATGGTAATTATACAAGGGTCCCTAGTTGTGAGTAGCTGTTCCTCGTAAGTTGTGTTGGCTAGTTTCACAAACATTTCAATTGAGTATGAGTCTATGCCAAGCCTGTCTTATACAGTCACAAAAGCATCTGTTAACTTGAAAGCAATCAATTAATCTCAAAGCAATCAACACTTGCTTGTGTTTATCTGAATGATGTCATCGTTATTGCTTGGTCAAATATTTCTCTATCTCTCAACCATTACTGTCTAGACAAATTCCTATGATCAATATGGAGTTAGTCAAATTCCATACTCTTCCATTCAAATAATTATCCACAGAGTCTCACTTATCCTACCATCAGGTTTTAGTTTGTAACTATTTCCGAAGCTTGACTGTACTCTTAAGTTAGAAGCATTTGCCTTACCTCGCACTTGGCATCTTCGACTAGCAGACTTCGTAGATCCTTTTAGTATAACATTCTACATGGTCAAGCCCATCTGTTAATTTCGCATGTGGACAATAAGAAATGCACCTTAAATGTAAAATTCAACGGTGCTTCCAGGATTAAATCCAAGCTTCACTAGCCTGTGTTAGCCAGAATATTATCTTGTCTGCAAAATAAGGTATTGCCAATAGCTTATGGTCAATATAACTCATGTAGCAGGTTCCAGTGGCTCTTATGCCATACTCTATCTGATTATTTGGTAATCAAGTCCGAACGGTAAGACTGGTTTGCACCAATTCCTGTTGCCTATCCCAAGCTTATACAACAACAAACCTGAACTTTGCATACTTTGGTCTGGTATATCAGCCCTACCATCTCCATTCTGCTCTTTGCTCTGGTCGCCTGAACTCTTTCCCCAAGTATCAGTAACTAGTGTGACAGGAACCTCATTTTCTCCATTTCCTTGGAATTTTCTGGCCTCTCCTTCTGTCCCTTGACAGTGTTCAAAAGCTGTGAATGTTAGCCTCCTGTCCCTAAGCATTGCTCACTTAGGGACCCCTTTGACCTTTGCATAATGAGACGAACCATCGAAGGACATCTCGTTGACATTATGATTCACCACATTTCACAACTCATCCTCAATGTAAGCACAAGCAGGAATATTCAGATTAAGCCAAGCCCCTTACATCTGCTGTTGCCATGTTTGATTGCTCCTCTACTACTGGATTTTCACAATGTTGTTCTCAGCACAGAAGTAGAAAGTACACACAACTTTGTGTGTCTTTCATATTTTCTGTGGTAGCTTTGGAAGTATATTGGACAAGATAGCAAGAACATCTATAATATAATAACAATGTTTACCTTCTGAGGAGAAGAAGAATTGAGGTTGACTATTTTAAAAAATTTGACCAGCTTCCGGCTATGAAAACGTTTAATGAGATCCAATAAAAAAGGTTTCCCTAGCTATTTCTAAGTGTGTTAATTCCTGCTCTAAAGGACAAATCACTTGATTCAGGAAACTAAAACAAATGATCATCATATGCTTGTTTCTTTCTTTAAAGATCCACCACCAAGTTATATCTTGTAGTATGTACAGCAAATGCAACATGCTTTCACATGCATAGCACTGCACCACTATAAACATCTTTGTGTCGATTCACTAACTTCAGTTACCATTCTCAAAAGGTGCCCAAAGTCTTCATCCAACCTGCCAACCGCTACAATAAGCTAGAGGATGTGCACATTAAAAAGACACACTATCCTAGGGATACTGGTGCAATGGCCATGATTAATTCTAGTTATACTTTTTATATATGCACCTGGCCAGTGTTTTGATACTGATAATAATTATGGTTTTATACGCACCTGCCCAGTATCTTGATACTGGTAATAAGCTGGGCTCTGATACTCTAAACATGTCAGAGAGCAACCTGTTAACCAAATCATCCAATATCAAAATCAGCTCAGCAAATTCAAAATTAATTTCTGTACAAAAGCATTGACATATGAGCATTTTAAAACATTTCAGGCTTCGAAAGACTTTCCACCCTACATATATGTAGGATGCAGTGGAGATAACAAAGTGATAATTCAAGCATATGATAAAGCAGACAGGACAGGCTATGGTGCTAGAAATTCGAACATTAACTAAAAGAAGAACTAACCAAATGCCGGAGGGAAAAGTGCAATGACGCCAATAGATTCATGATCAGCATGAAACATAATGTTTTGATTTTAGATCATGTCAATTAAGTGAGAATTTACAAACTACATTTGGCCGCATGCCCATAATAACAACAATGGAATCAGACCAGATGTTCTAAGTAGTTAATTTTGCATGAATTTTCAACTGATTGAGCTTTCCAAATCATGCAAGAAAGGAGGAGTGATTGAGTTAGGAGCTTACATATTCTTGATGCATAAAAAGGATTTCAGTGGCTGCA
Organism: Isoetes taiwanensis; assembly: GCA_021234155.1. Classification (NCBI taxonomy): domain Eukaryota; kingdom Viridiplantae; phylum Streptophyta; class Lycopodiopsida; order Isoetales; family Isoetaceae; genus Isoetes; species Isoetes taiwanensis. Next base: position 7,729,961 of record JAJEKV010000066.1, on the reverse strand, counting down.
TAAAAGCTAACATGGTTCAAGCCAAAATGTACCCACTTGTTATCTTCTATGCAGTTGTTGACCAGTATATGGAGCGCTACAAAAGAGTGGAGTCAAACTGTTCAAGGCCTATCCAGTCCTCCAGTGATACCTGGAGCTCTACCTGGAGTGAAAAATGACGGTGAAAAAGATGCGTCAGAAAGAGATCGTGCGTCAATGTTGGGGACCCATTTCATTGCAATCCCATTTCATTGCACGAAAATTAAATCTCAATCTCAGCCCTTGATGTTATGAAAACGGCCCCAATATTCTCTCACGATGGTTAGACGAGGATCGTGCAATGAAAATGCTGCATATTTCTGCTTCCATGCCCTTAATCTGCATAGCAAGCATTGATTAAATGCAGAGAATGACCTTGCCTTGTATTCGTGGCAAAAGTTTTGCATGGGCAATCCTTGCACTGTGGATGCTTTTGATCGCATATCTGGTGTATATTGCTAGCAATGGATCCGTTTTGGTGCTGCCCATTTTGCCGAAAACAGTCTTTTCCGGTAATAATCCGTCTGATCAGCAGAACCAAAACTGGGGTGTTAAGCAGAAGCCAACCGAACCACCAAAAAATTCCTCTGTGGCTGCAGATCTGAAGGATCTGAAGCATATTGGCAGTTCAGATGGCAGGAAGAAATGGATGAAGAAGAACTGGAAATCTGTGGACATACTGCAGGACGATGCAAGTGCTTCACAATTTAAGAAAAGGGCGGATATTTTTTTGAGAAAAAAAAGATGCTCCCAGATTTTTTTCCTCATATGGATCTCGGAACTAAAATCCTTCGGTTCGAGAGAGCGCCTTTGCATCGAGAGTAGCATCACCCTTTTGCTTGTGTTGTCATTGTTTCCAAGTCTTTTGATACCCTACAAGGGAGCAAAATTTTGACCCCCTTTCTAGACCTTGGCTTCTCCATCATTGCCCTTGCCCCTCATTTTCCCTCTATCTTTCACTCCACCCCCGCCCTCCCCTGGCTCCGTAACATCACCCTTGGCATCACTGACCCTGGCAAAATTTTCTTCCCCCAGAACCTCTCTAACATCCTTCGCCTCGCCCTTCTTTACAAATATGGTGGAATCTATATCGATATGGATGTGATCCTTCTTCGAAGTTTTGCTGACCTTCACAATGTTGTTGGCGCTCAAACTATAGATGAGCTCACTAAAAAGTGGATTAGGCTCAATAACGCAGTTCTAGTGTTTGATAAAGGGCACCCGCTCCTCCGAGATTTCATGGAAGAGTTTGTCAATACTTTTAATGGTAATATATGGGGTCATAATGGACCTTATATGTTGACTAGAGTAGTCAGTCGCCTAGAACATCCCAATTGCACTATCTTGCCTCCACTATCCTTTTATCCAGTCCTGTGGACGCAAATTGGAAATTTATTCCAGACCAAACCTTTGAACTCTACAAAACTTGAAGAAGATAGTTATGCGCTTCATTTGTGGAATAGAGAGAGTCATACTATTAAGATTGAGTATGGTAGCGTCATCCATCATACCTTCCTTGACAATTGCATCTTTTGTAAACTAGATTTAAGTTGATGTTCAGGAGAAGGACTCGCATTGTGCAGCAAATTGTATTTTTCAAATCCAACACAAATGAGTAAGCTCGGGATATTAACTTAACAGTAAAAAGTTGTGTATGTTTCTATGATATAAGATCTTTTCCTTGTCCTCATGGATGCTACCAATGTGGCATCATGGATGCTGCCAATGTGGCATGACGTAAGAAAATACTACCTACCCATCTATCTATCTATCTATCTATCTATCTATCTATCTATCTATCTATCTATCTATCTATCTATCTATCTATCTATCTATCTATCTATCTATCTATCTATCTATCTATCTATCTATCTATCTATCTTGTATACTACACATTTCATTAGTTATAGCTTTTACCTGGTCCGTAAAGTTTTGAAATTGGAAAGAATAGAAGTTAAATCATGCACTAAAATTATCTTATATTTGAAGATGAAATCGACTTTTGCAAGTACAAAATAAGCTCAAGACAATCATTCCAATTTCTAAACGAGAGCTTTAATATAATCAGCCAATTCCATTAAGGAATGGATTAAAACATGTTTGAACCAATGCAACTTTTCTTTTTCTAATACATCATCTTCATTCTCAGGCTGCTTGGAGATGCATGTGGCTAGGCCAGAGACATGTATTCTCTGCCAAATTTTTCTCATATTCTCAACAACCATTAAGAACCAACATATTTCAACCATTAACATTAATGATAATGCATAACAACCATTGACATTAATTATATACCCTCTTGACCCCCTTGGTTGTTTTGGTGTAAAATGCTTCAAAAAACACAAGAAAAAAACTAGATAGCATGGTGTCGCTCATGGTAGCGCCTAAAGTTATTGTTGCAATCTTTCGATCATAGCTTTTAATTTGAAGTGAGTTTTGAGTATATCTGGGCTCTTTTGGAAGGCTCATTGCATGCTCTCTCTGTTGATGTAAATCTTTTGTACAGATTTCGTCAGTCTCATAGCAAGAACAAGTCTGATCACTTTCGCTTCATTGGCGGTGGTAGGGTTTGACTACAGAGCCCTTCTGGCCATAACTCTCGCAATCAGTGTTAGTTTTGGATGTGCTTGGGCTCATTGAAAAGTTTGAGGGCTCTCCATCGATTTCCATTTTGCCCACAATAATTGGTTCGGGCTCAGTACCAGCCTGAACATTTCGACCCCTTTTTTGCCTTTTTGGCAGAGATGATAAGATCTAGTCGTAGCCCCCCAAAATGCTCCCCAGGTATGTCACGCATGGCAGAACTGAATGCTGAAAAGAATACCAATGTAGCTTAACCAGCAGGGGAAAGGGGGAGGGGTTGTTTATAGCCGCTCATAGGCTGGCTTGTGAAGGCCCAAGTGTAGCTAATACTAGCTTAACTATTTTAGGCTCCAATGGACGGGGAAGAGTTTCCTCTATGCATCTTAACCCCTTAGCATTGTTGCAATCTTCTTCTGCTCAGCTTGTTGCTCCTGTTCCATCTTCTTTGTTGATGATTTTCCTCCTCTTCTGCCATGATAGTTGGTATGCTCTCTAGCACCTGCTTCTACGTAACCTAATATCTCCTTGCCTATCTCTACCACAACAATGATCGCCTCCCACTCCTTGGAGGTCATCTAATACAATAGCTCGTGTTACGGGAGTCCGTTTCTCTGAATGGCTCTGCAAAGGCATGTCCTCCCTGCCACTTCTTCTTGAGTTTTAGGAGCTATCTCCACCACGGTGGATAACAACAAAAAGGAGGTGGAATCATATCTGCAGCAGTTGCATACTAAGCAAGACGCCTTGGATGCTCAGCCCCCTCCCCCCTCCGAGGATGTCTTTTATGAAGTGCAAGATTATCAATCTGCTTTTGAACACTTTGGGGCTCCAGTAGTGCAACTTAGCCATGAGGCTCATACGTCATGTGGAGCAGGTAGTGGCATGCTCTGTAGTATGCCATTTCACGGAGTTTTTTTTGGATTTGAAGCGGATGGGGTCATGTCTGACCATCTCCATAAACTAATTTTTTGCATTATCAAGCGATTAAGTGGTGGCAAAGAACAAGCGTTGTTTTCTGCTCATGTTTAGGTCTCTAGAGCTAGTTGCCTAATTGAATGGGGTGCTAATCCTTTGTGGAGGCATTTTCTTTTATATCAATAGTATGTGCCTGGTTTTTATAAATGCATATCACCATACAAGCCTACCTTAGTAGCCTTGTATACCTTTGTGTGTGGATATGGGAACATGGCTAAGTTATTTTATATAACTTTGCCAACCTTAGAATAGATCCATTTTCACATGGGCCCATCCCCCATGGCCACCTGCCACATGGATGCACCCCATTGGAGCCATGTAGGGTGACATGGCAACCCTAACCTACTAATAGCCAAACTCTAACCCTAGGCCATTTTCCGGCTTCTACAGTCTTGGAACACTATTCGTGCTCGAAACTCCATTTCGAGAATCGTTTGCTGCAGCACAATATAGCTCATCAGCCCCAGGAGCATGTACTTGACAGAGGAAGTGGGAGCTACTTCGAACCACTTGCAGAGCCATGAAGACGCCGTGAGCGGGTGGGAGTTCCTCCGGAGCAGGTATTTGGAGTAGTTTCCTTAGTAGATCATCTAGAAGCTAGGTTTCCAGATGCGTTAGTATCTCGTATCTCTAGTAGAGCCCCCCTAGAACCCTCTGTTTGGATCTTGAACCTGAATCAATGAACCCTAACTATAAGTTAGATGCATGTGATTAGGATTAGATGTTATTCTCATTTGTTACCATGTTATGTGGATATATGATGCTGGTTGATCATGTTTGCTCCTCTTGTATTGGAAAGGGGAGTAGAGACCTAGTAGCCTTGTTTAGATACTGCTTCTAGTTTAGACCCTCTAATTTGACACAATGTGCCATAAACCCTTTTCTGCAAGCTTGCATCGCACCTTAATGAACTAATAGAATGCATTATCGTGTGAGAGCTTCTGTATTTTACCCATTCTTTCTCACAGTACAACCCCTTACCCACATCGATCTCCCTGCTCTAATACCGTAATGATATGGACGAAATACCAGAAGCTTATCTTGTATTGATAAAACCTTGATTCTTATACAATGAACAATGCCAAAATAGCATCTATGCACCGCCATGTTTGCTTCTAGAACCAGCTCCAGAACTAGAGGAATTGTAAATAGAACTACGCAATAAAAGACAAATTACCTATTAACAAAATTTGACGTCTCACTTTTAGGTCCAGCACATAGACAAAAGTCAATTCTTGTATCATTCTAATTATTTCCAACAGTTACAAGTTTTTCTAATGAGCGTAAGAAGAATTTACAGTTGGAGGCTATGAATAGGCTTGTCAAATATGCTGACAACTATCCCCTCGGACAGAATTATGTACACTACATATACATTGACTGCCTAGGTCCCATATTTCCATATATGGGCAAAAGTATGCTAGTGGGTATCAAAAAAACGCGGCCCCAGCACTTAGATCAGCACCCTGGATGTACTATTCTATCATAGTATTCCACTTGTTATTAGTTGGAGTTGTTACATATTTCTATTGATTACCTAATTACCATGTGCTAGTAGCAGTAACACCTTAAACAAGCTGCCATATGAGTGCTGTCAGCATGTGTCCGGACGCCTACTTTTGATACCCACCAGCATACTTTTGCCCATATGTCAGCAGACGCTATGATTCGAATCATGCAATGGTGATAGTGTGTATGGTTAAGAATCCGGGTCAAATGCCAATGCCAGCAGATGTCTTGCTTTGGAATAAGACTAAGGATAAGCCCTTTGAATGGAGAAATGTGATTGACTGGGAGGAGAATGATAATGTTGTTTTTAGTATCATTGACAGTCAACATCTGTAGACGTGCAGAGAGCCCTGATAAATCAAGCTAAACTGACGGGACAGACTATGTTCTACAATTACTGCGCTTACATGAGGTGCCGAAACATGATACTCTAGCAGCTGATCTTGTTAAAATTTCAGCAACGCTTAATGAGATGGAACAAATATTTCTTTACAAAAGGTAATTTTCTTTTTCTCTATTGTAAGAGTGCCAGACGCGATATGCTAACTTGGAAAGCATGTCAAGCGTGATTTGTTAACCCCGAGCACACGCCAGGCATGATTTGCTAACCTTGAGTTCATGCCAGAGGTTAACAATTCACTCCAGGCGCAATTTATTAACTTCGAATTCACGCCTGGCCTAAATTGTTAACCTTGAGTCAACGCCTATAGCAAATCACGCCTGGCGTGTGCTCGAGGTTAAAAAATAGCGTTTGGCATGCTTTCAAAGTTCGCAAATCGCGCCTCGCATGATTTCATAAGCAGGTTAAACTTGTTCAAATCACGCCGAACGTGATTTGTTTGAAATCACGCCGAGTATCGCCTCCAGAAGCATGAAACCTTAAAAGAAATGAAGAATATAAATATGTACTTAGTCTCAAAATTGACGGCTTCAAATGTGCGGTCGTTTAACTATATTCGCAATTATAGTTAGGATCCTAATTTCAAATTCTCGTGTCCACCGAGTCTTGGTATAGAACATTTAACTAACCCTTTTAAAAATGCCGCCGACCTAAATTTTGAAACTTTCAGATCATTTTTTCTTGATGGAGCTCCGATTAACAAGGGCTTTGAGCATTCGACGGTTTCACATGAATTCAAGTATTTCTTGCACAAAATCATACCATACCGCATAGAATGAGACTTCGAATTAACTTAACTAAATTGTTTAACAGTGTTGGAGATGAATGCCACATGCTAACATCAAATCTTAAAAGAAAAGTTGGATTATGCAAGATTGAGGCCATCGACCCAGAGACTTTGTGCCATGGTGTTCCTTTACCCAAGGATTTATAAAGATAAACATTGACAATAGTTGTTATGACAGCAAAGTATTACCCAGACGACATCGGGGTGGAGATACTGTCGGAGAGAGTGTCGGTACATTTGTTGCATGGCCTGTTGATCGTCTAAAAAGGGTGCAATTTCATTTTATATTTGCTTAGCAGTAGAGTATCAGAGAAAAGATAAGGTAGTTTCTGTTAATATTACAAAAATGTTACACCGATTTCAAAACATTACATATCGCTACCCAAAAATTTCTGGTACTAGGACCATCTTTACACAATTTAGCCTATATACATTATACATTATATACATCAGGCCTATTTAGGATTTAGCAGGTAGATTCAAGTCAGGAACAGGGGAGGCTTCTTCTGCAGATGGTGGAGTTGTTAACAGGCATGTTATCATGCACTTCAGTTCTTCAATTCTCGTTTTCAAATTGTTATTTTCGGCCCATAGTGGACCAATCTGATTTATAGCCTCATTGAACTATACTGACATATTCTGCATACTACCACTCATGCCTATACAGATTTCTCCGATGGCCTCTAGGTTAAATCTGGCCATATCTAAAGCAGCCAAAAGAGGCAATACTTCATGCATCTCTTGTTGTGGCATGTGCATGCTTGGCATGCGGGTCACCTCTTCAATTTAATAGCCATTGGAGTTCACGCTCCGCATGTCTGCCAGTGCTTCTTCAACTACTTCACAACCTTGCGACATTAGTCCTGCCATCTATTGCAGAAGAGGAAAAGTCAATACACGATTTATATATTATATTCCAACACATTTAATCCAAGTCATGATGTCAACATTTGCATTTCACGAGATTGTAAGAACAGTCATGCTTGGCGCGAATGTGATAATCTAATAGATGCATAGGAGTGTACGCTTAAATTATACCTGCTAAGGCATGAAGTTCACAGTTTGCGCAAGACTGCGAAATTCACGCCTAGCATGTAAGATTTAAGTGTACACTCCTAGGCATCTATCAGATTATGATTTTGAGAATTAAATCTTCTAACTTTCTCTTATAGAAGCTTTCTTCAAGCTTCTTTGATTCTACCTCTCTTCCATCCTATTTTCTATATATATGCTTCGTGAGTCTGTCATCTACATTCCAGTGCTAGTTATGTTCCCAAAATGCAAAAATTCTTATGCTTCTTATTAAAACTCTTTAAGACAGACTAAAGGTAACTCTAAGACTGAGCTCTAAACATAATAGAGTAAATATAACTCTAAGACTGAACTCTAACTGTACAAGGTTACAGATTTACAGACATCCTTCGATTTACAAAGTAAACGTAACTCTAAGACTGAACTCTAACTGTACAGAACAATTTAGAACGAATATTTGAGGAATGAACTCCTAAAGTCTGCAGAAACTTATTTTATGTTAGAATTGTGGAGAACTTTCTTGCCCGACCTGTGTCTTGCTTCCTATCCCGCCACAAAGCTTTCAAAAGGTTCCTCGCCCGACCCTTTGGCAAATCCGACCAGTACTGCATGCAAAAGCTTCATTCTAGCTTGAAGCGCCTCAATCCAGTGTTCTGCCAAATGAAACAGAGTTTAGAATACAAGAACTAACCCAGCAAATTTGCAAATGAAACGCAGCGCGAATGAATAGGCTACAATTCATTATTGACATATATCAATTTTTTTCGGGACATGCAAAAAGGTAATTTCTGATTTTTATCTAGATTTTATGGGGTTGATTAGACAGGCCATACACGTCTGGCACGTGCCAAAAAATATGACATCAGAAATATTCCCGTAAAAATTCCTCATGGAATTTTATGACCATCATCATCAATTCTAAGAAACCCTAACCATCATCATAACAAACCTTATCATCAATTTTGTAGGCGTTAGGCGTGAATGAAAATTTCCATCATTAAAAAAATAAAATTATCCATAATGATTGTAAAAAATAAGCCTTATATAATTTTGTGCATTTATCACCAAATTACATTTTTTGAATATGTTTACTTCGTTTATAATTTTTATAAATTATTGCTAGAATTAACCTATTTATTGATACTTGAATTTCTTGGAATTAAAGCTCTAAAAAATTTCACACTTTTGACCCCAAAGGCTCTTGTTGACAAGGTCTTAAGGTTATGTGACGCTCCCTGAATATATACGACACCCGGCCGTATACATACGGGGACTTTCCCCTCCCATGGCTACTATCTCGCCATGAGCAGTGGCCCTCCTCCTTCTATCCCGGGCCATCTATGGAAAGATGCCCGAGTGAAGGACACGGAGGTGTCATTCGGCCCACGCCTTCAATGGGACTCCTACGTCGCGGAAGCGTGAATACATGTTAGCACACAACACAAATATATATAAATAACCACCACGAAGGGTGGCACATCCATCCAAGTACCGACGGCAAAGAATATGCATCTAATCCTAAGAAAAACACCCCAAACCCCAGGTTCTACCCTGGTTCCTGACTTCGTGAGGATAGACCGATGGCTCGGTCTCAAGAGATCGCCAGATGTGAGGTATAACCCGGGCGCTATCGGCATAGAACAAAGGGGCTAGGGTTGTCCACTCCATCCGGGCCTCCCTCCCGCACACTTTGCGATGGGTCGATTCACGCTATGGCGCCGCTATAGCCTTCCTGAGACGCAGACTAAGGTATATCACCCCACGAGCCTACCTGTGGTTCATGACGCCCTGTCCCGACGAGGCAGTGTCGTGGAAGGCCCCTTCCGTGATCATAGTGGTTCCATGGGTGAGCTAGAGAATACGCCGCATAAGCTTACCCCCGCATCCGCATCCCCTTTACTCACCCTAAATCTACTCAGTGCAAGGTTCCCCATACGGGTCACACCTCTACACCTGTGGAGTGTCGACCCATACCCGCCCTCTACGTGGACCTGGGCCATCGTGCCTAGCCCATCAGAGGGAGTCTCGTGAGCCTTTTATGTTCATGCAAGACCCCACCCCCACTTCATCATCAAGGCCCCTTCTCCTCGGTGCTAAGCCATTCCATAGCATCTACAACCCTGGTGGTCTCTTTGTACACAAAGCATCTAATGGGAAATACAGGGATCATCCTAGGAGCATTCTACTACACATGGCTCGAGGTCTCTACCCCCTTAATTCCCCCATTTCCGTGAGTAATACTATGCAAAGAACTATCAATCCATCCTCTAAGAGCAAGACCAGAATCGAAATAAAGAGAACTCACCTTTTGCAATCAAGGGTTAGTTCCTACAAGTAAAGCAATGAGAGAATGTAAGAAATAAACACTACAAGTGCCCAACAGGGCGCCACCCTAGAATTCCCAAGCTATACTAGCCACCCACCCGAAGTTCCCTCACTGACCCGTTGTCATTTGGTGCTTCCATCTTCCTTGGTCTTGGTGCTCAGCTCTGGCTACACAGGTAAAGTGCTTGACAAAGGTGGCGCCTTTTGGCAAGGGTAGGCGCCACCCCCCTCCTCCTCGACGATTTTGGGGAGACAATTAGTGTTAGGGGTCAAGTTGATGGCCCAATTTGAATTCCCCATGCCGGCTAATCGATGTAGGCTGTGTGGCTTTCCCAAAGCATTTTTAGACATTAATTCCCTAATCTTAGGTTATTATCTTTAATGTTTAAATTAGCATAGCTAATTATATCCCTTTTAGGTTAAGCCCCTAGGTTACAATACCCCATGGTGGCGTACCTTTATTGAGTGACGTGTCGGTATATTTATACGTATACCGTATACATACGTTACGTATACCGTATAAATATGTGGAACGTCACATTCTCCCCTCCTTAAAAATAATGATGTCCTCAGCATTGGGGTTAGTTAATCGGAGACAGCTACTTGAAGAAACTGAAATAGAAAATAACTGATTATTTGGGATAATAATACATTGAAGTTGCAAATATATCAGAGTACAAGCACCAAGGTGCATTTTACAGACTTATCATGAGAAAAAGTTCAAGGACCGAAGTCCGATTTTAAAACATCATAGACGACGAAAATAACACATGTAAACAAAACGGGTCTGAAAAAAAGTCGGGTCATCAAGAATCTCTCTATACATGGGCAGTCACTTAACCGCCAATCGGCCTCGCACATGTCAATATATCAGTATATATCAATAATATAATTAGATTGTGGTTGAAGGGACCACCCCCTATAAATAAAAGAAAACCCTATCTACAAGGAAACCTATCATGTCTATAGTTTGCAATTCATTTCGGCATAAGGAATGGTCAAGTTTCCATTATAGCCGAGATGAACGCAGCCTATCAACTACATGCCCTGCAAGCAATTCGTGGTCATGTCCACATTGACAATACACCACGTCCTAGAGAACACGAAGGTGATCTCATCATCGGTAACTATTATTACTTACGATGCATCTACCCCTCTAGAGCGTTACTCTTGGCATTCAAGCTTCCAAGCTTACCGCCGGGTGCGGGGTTGATAGCATCGTTGATGGTGCGGCCCTGAGATTCCCGCATGAAGTCCGGATAGTGCTTCTCAAGGTCTATCTTCATCACCCAGGTAGCATCCTCAACTGGTAAGTGTTTCCACTTAACCAAGTATTGCAACATTTGAGTCCTTATGGTTTGTTTATAAGCTCGATCAAGAAGAGCTTCAGGCACTATCTCGAGGTGCTCCTCTGTCATTACTAGGAGGGTTGGAGTATCCAAAACCTCCTCCTCGATCGTGGGTGTGTTGTTTCGAAGACTCACGGAAAGACCTTGTGGATCTTCGCCGGGTGGCAAATCCAAGCGATACTGCTCTCCAACACGCTCAATGATTTTGAACGCCCAGCACCATCCGGGTGCCAACTTCTTGCAAGCTACTAATCTTAAGCTTGGCTTGTTTTACTTTAATCTTAAGCCAAACCGATTCGCCCACCGAAGACTCCGTGGGGGTTCTCAGGCTTATCCGCTACACTTTTCTCGACGACCGCTGTAGCTAGTAAGTAACCACCTAACTTAACCAAAGCTTGCATTTCCAAGAGGAGTTGTTGAGAAACCTCCACTTTAGAAACAGTGGTTGTGCCATGTGTCGAGTAAGACATTGATAACCATAATTTATCATAAAGGGAGACATTCGAAGACTCCCCGCCTATGCCGCAAGTATAAGCAAACTCTACCAAATATATATAGTCCGCCCATTGTGATTGCTTACTCCACACATAACTTCGTAGCATATCCTCGATAGTACGATTGGTAATGCTCGGCCCCGACCATCCGCCCGAGGATGATATGTCAGACTCATAGCAAGCTTGGTCCGATGGTGGCGAAGAAATCTTTCCGTAATGCACTTACAAATTTGGGATCCCCTCGGCGATACAATAACTCGTGGCATTCCGCAACCCGAAGATCTCCTTTGCAAATAGCGTATGTGTCGGGGTCGTGGTCCGTGGGTACGACATGGCAAGAAATGAGCCATCTTCGACAATTTATCGACCACTACCATTAGTGCATCATATCCCCGGAGGGTACGTGGGAGGCCTACAATAAAATCCATGGTTATCACTTCCCACTTAGCATTGGGCACATCCAGAGGTTGCAACTCTCCTGGAATCCTTAACCGCCAGCCTTTGGTTTGTCGACACACCCCGACAATCGCTCGTGTACCGAAAGCAATGTCCTTCTTCATGGAAGGCCAAAAATAACTGGAGCGGATCTTAAAGTAGGTCTTCATAAAACCTGCATGTCCAGCTATAGTGCTGTTGTGTGTGTCATGGAGAATCAGCTTACGTACTCCTGAAGTCTCAGGTACACACAACTTATCCTTGTAATATAGTAGGTGGCCCTCTTTCTTATATGAATGGAAAGCTTCCCGCTTTATATATCCGGCGTGCCTCCTTAGTCGACTATCCCAAACATCACGAACTCGGATCTCGTGGGCCAAGGTTTGTTCTATTTGTTTTCCAAACTCACCGGTGAGTGTGGAAATTGCATTACAATGGGTTCGGGTTACCAAGGGATGGCGTGACAACGATCCGCAAACCACATTGTGCTTCCTGTGCTTATACATAATCTCAAAGTCATATTCCTCCGAAATTCCATCCATCTCCTCCTCGACGGAGGTTGAGATTCGGGCTGGGTGGATAAATAACTGAGACTTTGATGATCCGTGATCCAAATTGAAATCTTCTACCAAGAAGGTAGTGTTCCATATCCGCTAGTATGCAATGTGAGGACCGGTGCGCACGCTAAAGCATCCTTAAGCTTCAAAGCCTACCCGGACTTTTGCTTTCCAATGTTCCATCCAATCCTTCACCTTCTCGTGTTTTGTGAGATCAGTAAGAGGTGCGGCAATCGTTGCAAAATCCTTAACAAATTTTCGATAATATCCTGCTAGTCCTAAGAAACTTTGGACTTCTGAAATATTACATGGAATAGGCCAATCCCTTACTGCTTCTATCTTTGCTGGATCTGTAGCGATTCCCTCTGCTGAAATGATATGCCCCAAATAGTCCACCTTGGGGGTGGCAAACTTGCATTTAGAGAACTTGGCAAAGAGCTGATGACGTCTGAGCTTTTGTAAGGCCAAGCGAAGATGGGTCTCATGCTCCTCTAGAGTTTTACTATAGATGAGAATGTCATCAAAGAAAATAACAACAAAGTCATCCAAGTATTGGCGGAAGACATCATTCATTAACCGCATGAAAGTCGCGGGGGCATTAGTTAATCCAAAAGGCATAACGGTAAACTCATAATGCCCATATCTAGTGCGAAAAGCAGATTTATGGATGTCCTCCTCCTTTATCCTTATTTGATGGTATCCGAGAGCGAAATCAATCTTTTGAGAAATTTTGGCCCCTTGCAACCGATCCATTAGATCATCCGCCTAGGCAAAGCGTGAAGCGATTCTTGATGGTATGCTTATTGAGCTGCCTATAATCAATACACATCCTCAAGGAGCCATCCTTTTTCTTAACAAAAAGGATAGGAGCGCCAAAAGGCGAAAACACTAGGTCGAATGAAACCTAGGTTTAGTAACTCCCGGTTGCTTCTAAGCTCGCCAAACTCGAGGACTCATGCGGCACGGGGCCTTGCTGGTAGGCTTAGTACCTGGTTCTAAAGCTATCTCATATTCTACCCCTCTAAAAGGAGGAAGCTTCTGGATCTCATCTGGGAAAAGATCGCTAAATTCCTGAGAAGATTAGCAATTCCTCCGCAAGGTATCGACATTTGCTTCGCTTAGGATCCCACTCAATGGAGGCAAGTCTAATGACGCAGGGAGCTTATCCTTGGCGTATAGCTTTTTCTAACTGCCTGATTGACATAGACTGCATAATAGGGCTGAATGGATCACCTTTAATAGTCACACGAGCTCCATTGGCGGCGTTGAAGGTAACTTCCCGTTTCTCGCAGTCTATATTGGCCTTTGCGGATGCCAAGAATTCCATACCAACAATAAGATCATATTTGCCAATATCCATTATCTCGGCACCCAAGGCAACCGGTGCACCCAGAATCGTGATCTTAAGGTTAATGCGATGGCCATGAGTGTGTCCGATCTTACCATCGGGTATAGGTGACAGTTTTCTACGGACCTCAACGCTTCAAGCTGCAATACCTGGGCCATTCTAGGAGAAGCAAAATTATGTGTACTTCCCGTATCCATTAGAATTATGAAAGGCTTACTGTCTACTTGACCTATGGTGGAAATAACAGCAGGCTGACTTTCAGCATTGCCGGTTTCAATGGCTGCAAGGATATGAGACGACCGCGAATGTACTCGAGCCTCCTCCTCGACAGTGGTGTGGACTCAAGGTCATCCCAATCAAGGTCGGCCATGGCCACCGGGCAGTCAAGGCGGACATAAGGACAATTCGCATGAAGTGCCCGGTCGTATACACCAGAGATGCCTTATCCCTACGAGCTGTTCTCGAGCCTCTTTAGGAATGGATCAGTAAGAGGTTCCAACTTCCTTGCCGACATTATTCGGATTTATCGGCGTACGAAGGTGACTTTTCTTTTCTTGGCGGCCGGAGAATTTCGCTGAGAGGGTCCTCGATCGGGTGAACGCCCTTTTATAAGGTGTGTACGGCGCTACCGGGAGTAAGATGTTGACGCTGGTACCGGGCTTCACGGGGTCCCTCTTCAAGGCTCAATGCCTTAGCCTCGCCTCCGCGAATCGACTTGGAGTCTATGGCCTTAACCATTCGCTTAATTGATGGGGCCAACCCTTCAATGTAGCCCTCCACCGCCTCTTTCATTCATATACCCCGCACATATAGCCTCAGCGCATGAATTCATCGTAAGCCCGACCGACATACTCTTTTGCTCTAACCGGTAAAAAGTTTGAATCTGTTGGCATTTGTGCGCACGAGGCACATAATGCGACTTAAAGGCTTTGGCAAACTTTCTGAAGTTGCATCTGCTCCAGATGCTTGGCTCTGGCATAGCCCTTCCACCAAATACGGGCAGCCCCCGTAAGGTTTGTGGTGGCAACCTTCCCCTCAGATCCTTTTCTCATTATGCCATAGGATTTCCCAAACTCCTTCATCTCATCGAGCCAGACTCGCGATTCAGCCCACCTCTAGATTTGCCATCAAATTGGGCCAATTTCCTATTTTTCCATATAATCGTTATGGTCAGACAACCGCTTTACTTGCATTCTTTGTCCCGCGGGCCGCATGACCACCAGATGATGCGGATGACTCAGAGGACACCGAAGTGGCTGATTGAGAGGAGGTGGCACTGTCCTTAGAGGAACTCCGTCGACGCTTGGAACGGTGCCTCCGTTGTGCAGGCATGGGGCCTTGTTCAGATGCAGGTGGCTGCTGTGGTGGAGGACTCGGCGGTAACGGAGGTAACTCCGGTCCATCCTCCTGAACATGCTGCGGTGGGTTGGCATTTAGTACATAAGTCTGCAATTCAACTAATTGCCTCTTCATCAACATAAGTTCCCCGCCAGTAGTTAGTCCATCGGCATTCGAGGGCGCTCACAAAGCGGCGCTATGCAAAAACGCCTATATTGAGCATAAAAAGATATAAGCAGAATTTCAACAACATCAAGTCCCACAACAAGATCATTTTGGGTAGTACTGAAGTAAGAGTGAATAAGAGAAGACAAGAGAAAAGATTTTGATTATAAGTCAAAACAACTGTTACATTGAAGAACTTCACACTGAAGGTAGTTATCAACTTAAAGTTATATAATACACAGGTGGATTTTATACATTGGGTACTTCTTTAGTCACATTGAAGCATAGCAAAACAAAACTGAGGGGTCCGGACCTAGGGTTGCGTAAAAGGGTACAAGATAGAGTAGCGAACGCTCTCGCGTACAGCTCTCACTAACTTGTAGCGAGCCCAGGCCTGAACGATAACAGGTTGGTAGTCCAGGGTGGGGCTAACGATGAGGAGGTTAAAGAGCCTCCTTAGTGCATAGAAGATTTGCCACAGGTGATCATTGGCATCCTCAAAGGCTTCATGCCTGGTCATGTCCCAATAGTCCCATGTGCAACGAAGAGTTTGCTTCAGATCTTCAAAGGCCCGTTCCCTGAGGATGTTAACTATTTCCAAGCTTTATCGGTATCATATGGCTCTCCTTCCTCTGCAGGTTCCTCCATCTCATAATCACCGTCTCGCTCCGGGTACTCCCCATATTGTTGGCCGTAATCCTGCTCGGGAGGCCCTGGATCATCCCTTCGTATCTGGGCGGTGATTCTTTCTTCATATTCCTCAAGTCCCTCGTCTGCAAGACGGCAAGAATAAATATATATACATTGAACAATTGTCTTATACTCCAACTTTAAGGAAGAGAAATAAGCATTGAAGGGAAAAGATAATTCAATGGTTTTCAACAGTACAAGTAAATATAATAAGATAGTACATAGGTTATGTGATGGCCCATTAAAGGTAATGCCAATCAAAATTACATAAAACTGCATACAATTGTCCAATAAAATCTAGAACTAAGAGGTCGACCCTTCAACATCTCGTGCTTGGGTATCAAACTCAGGCTCTGGTCGGTGCTGCAGGAGTAGCACACTAGGGTTCACTGATGAGGCAGCTGATGAAGCTATCTCTGGAGGAACATTTGTAGCCAATGGCGCTGCAACCAGCAGACTCATGTTCATCCAAGAACCGATATCGTGGTCAAATACTGCAATGGCTAGATCACGATTTACCAGGACGATCTCAAGGTTAGGGGCTAACTTCTTATGGCCGGCTGTGGTCGAAAGTGCCCTGAGTGCCCATACAGCCGCCTCTGCTTCAGGTGCAATTGCTTTAGCAAAGAAGAGAACTTGTCTGCTTGTAAAAGCCGACAAGAAGAACCGGGTAATATGGCATTCCAACCCCTGAACCGTCGGATGGGTTGAAGAAGCCAATTCAGACTCCAAGTTCTGGGGCAGTTCCTCTTCCATGGCAAAATCTTTCTCCTCCTGAGCATACTGGCCTTCATCACATAGATCCTCCATAGTTGGGTCGTCTTCGATCTTGACGACGACATCGTTGATGTTGGGCACATGTGGGCCCGTAGCATGGAAAGCCGATTCAGGAATTGAGGACGGAGTACCCTGAATCATTAACTGGCGTAAGGATAGCAGTGTGCTGATAGGCTCAACATCAAGAGGCTGATAGTTGAGCAGTTGGTGTATCTCTGGCACATAGACGGGTCGAGAATAATCGATGAAGTCGTTCTGACCCTGACAATACTCGGCCAGCTCATAGAGGAGATGAGCCGTCTTTTGCTTGCCCTTATTGGCGATATGCTGATATGCCCATTGAATATCGCTCAGCAGCAAGTAATCTTGATCCCCAACCTTAATAGTAGGAAGGGAGCTTAAGCCGACAAGAGCTTGGCCCTTACTACGAGGTAAAGGCTTCTCTGCGGCCAATTTCTTCCATCTTACAAAGTCGGCATAGCTTATCTGCTCATCCTCCTCAGGATCTGGGGGAAGTGGGAACTTGGCTTGCTCTAAAGCCGTGTCGGTGCCGTCAACATACCTATCCATGATAAGGGCAAGGGCAAACTGGGCCTCAAAGTATAGCTCGTTAGAGCCACAGTCAATAATGGGGGCGTGCTTAGCACGTCTGACAATGCCCTTAAGAAGATCATAGATGTGACGGTCATCTCCAAACATGTGCTCTAAGATATCCCTATGGAGATAGGGTTGAGGCGGCTCTCCGAAAAACTCTGCCTGGGGCAGGATTTCTTCGTCATAAAACTCTAAGAAGGTGTCATAATCAGGGTGTGCTCGCATATTGTCGATAAGGTCGACTCTACACTGCAACATGGGATCCAAAAGAGGGTATGGAACCTGGGGATCCCACTGCTCGCCTCCCATGTACCATGCCAAACGCCCAGCGTAGTCCATTGCTGCTGGCGGAAAATAGGAGGAAGAAAACGGAAGGAATAAGAAAGTGAATGAAAACCCTAAAGGAAATGTCACTTTTAAACTTCCGGGCACGGCGTTCGAGGCGCCAGCTAATTATGTGTAATTATTTATTTATTTATTTATTTATTTATTTTTGTTTTCAATATACATATATAAAAGAAAGAAAATCGTACGCTGAATAAGAAGTCAAAACAAGATTTGTATTATAGACCGAATTACATTGATACAAAAATGTTATTTTACATAATCATGGCCGTTCCCCACGGATCCGGCGTGCTAGCTGAAGGTTTGATAAACTGGAATTACTCGAGCATGGTTTTGAAGTTCTCTCCAAAATAAACAAAGGATTTTTGAAGCATTTTAAGGCCATAGGAACTTCACACCCTTAGGAGAGAATCATAAGATATTCTTAGAGCATCTTTAGGCTTTGGGGTAGGAATATACCATAGGAGCAAGTGTAGACATTAGAACCCATAGGAAATGGCAAATGTAGGCATAAGAGCTCATGGGGAATTGGAAGAACTATGGAGCAATGGTGAGGAAAAAGGGGTGAGGTTAAGGATTTTGGCAAGGAGGAGGAAAAAATGATGGAGTCCATGATGATATTTTATGGCCATGATAATGTAGGCTCCAATGGTTAAGTAAATGGGTAAGTGGAAATAAGGTTTAAGTATGGAAATGAGTGAGGGGAGAAGGCAAGATTTTGAGCCATGTATGCAGGGGTCTTCCAAACTCTATATCTTCCAAACTTCAAAGAAATGTCTTCCAAATTTCATAACCCAGATTCTCCTAGGGAATATTCTTGACTAAGCATTTGATCTCAAATAAAATACCTCTTGTGAACTTTTTAACTTGAGAACTTGTTGACTTGAAAAGTAAGCATCTCTTGGACCTCCACGTCAACGTTGGCTACTAAGTCTTCCAATCTTTGACCTAGTCTTCCAAAGTAATTTGACCTAGTTTAAATGCATAGACCATAATTAGCATGTTGCCCTTTGGGCACAACATCTCGCCAAAACAAGAAAATGGCTGGTCCCCTCAGCCATATAGTACCAAAAGTGAATATAGGGAGGGGTCTTCAACTTGTGCCAAGGTGCCTAAGTGGTGGAGTGAAAGTGTGAAGTGCAAATGTTGATGAAATGAGTGTGAATGTGGTGATGGAATGATGTGAGTGGAGTGTGGTGAGTGAAAAAAGGTAGGAGTGAATGTGAACATGACAGGGTGGTGATGGAATGGAGATGAAGAAGTGAGTGTGCAAGTATTGAGATTTTGCCAAAACAAAAAAATGCATGTCTTCTCCTTGACCTTCAAAATTGCAACTCTGCTATGGTGGTAAAGATGAATTGCAGAGTGCTTTTCTTCTCTTGGGAATGAAAACAAGAATAAGAAGTTTAAATGGAAGGTAGGGCTACTTATGACAGATGAAAAAATGGAGGAAGAGTGCACCTGTCATGGAAACACACAAACTAATTAGTCTCAAAACCTTGCAACTCTGCTATGATGGTGAAGGTGATTTTGCAGAGTGCTGTTAAGGTATGGAAGAAAAGAATAGAAGGCTGAACGGGTGGTAGGAATGCTTTGAGGCAGATGAATAAAAATGGAAGAAGGATGCTCCTGCATATGACACTTGGTAATCATTAGTAACAACCCTTTTCTTGAGATCATTTGTACTGTTGTCTGGTCAGACCATCCTATAAACATAAAACAAGATTCCATCTCGATTAACTTTGCACAAGACATTGTCTATCAGCTTGAATTGTCTGCACTTGTCCTTGAATCTCCTTTTATGACTTGGAGTGAAGCTTGGAGAGATGATCCCATATTGTAGAAAATCTCTAATAGGTTGCTGCCATCCTCCCTTGGCTGGATCTCGTTGAGTTGCCTCTAAGTGTGCCACTGCAAGTGAAGTGTCAGTAGTATCCAATTCATCTTCATGGTCAAAAAATATGTAAGGCAAGTAGAGGCTAGGATTTCGTGCCAAATGCAACTCCTTTACAGAAATATCATAACTTTGCAACTTACAAGCCCATCTCTGGATCTTTGGTTTATTAGTTGCCTTACCAAATAGCAAACCCATTGGGTTTTGCTTCATGTAGGCTTTTCAGAAGCAAATGTCCTTGTCTATTAATAAGAAACATGAGAGCAGCAGCATTTTTTTCTATTCTGGTGTATCTTTCTTCAAGAGCAGACCGTTGTTTACTTGCAAAAACTATGGTATGCTTATCCTGCAAAATGGCTAAACCTATGGCCTTTTTAGTAACAGTGATATAAACTTCAAATGGCATGCTCAGATCTGGTTTTTTCAAAAGAGTAGCTTCACATATGGATGAAATGAGAAAGTCAAAAGCCTCTTGGCATTCTGAAGTCCATGTGTGATAGGTATGTGCTTGCTTTCAGACTTAGAAAATTTACCTACCCTGGTCAACTTAGAAATGGGACTCAAGATATGAGCAAAATTTGGAATATACATTCTAAAGAAACTTGTCATACCAATAAAGCTCTTAACCTGCTTTAAATTCTTGGGGGGTGCTAGCTTTTTGAGGGCTTCAATCTTATCTTGAGCAACTTGAATACCTTGGTTGGATACTTCATGTCCTAAAAGCTGTCCTTTCGATGCAAAAAAGATGCACTTTTTTGGATTTAGATTAACTCCTAAACTCCTGCATAAAGAGCAAATTTTTGCAAGTAATTCCACATGATTAGTAGAGTGAGAACCCAGACAAAGGTCATCTAGGTACACCCTAAACTCTTCAGCAGACATGGTTTTGAAAATAACCTCTTGTGAACTTTTTAACTTGAGAACTTGTTGACTTGAAAAGTAAGCATCTCTTGGACCTCCACATCAACATTGACTACCAAGTCTTCCAATCTTTGACCTAGTCTTCCAAAGTAATTTGACCTAGTTTAAATGCATAGACCATAATTAGCATGTTGCCCTCTGGGGGCAACAGACGGCTGCTTGCAACCCCTGCACCTTTCGATCTCGAGCTGTGGCGCTCTGCTCCAGTTTCGGTAAGCGAGAGTCTAGCATAGGGTTTACGGCCGATGAGGCCACTTCTTGTGTGTTGATCCTACTTTGGAGGGCTCTTAATTGTGACCGGTTCTCTTCAAAGATGACCTGGACTCTTCGCATCACCGTAGAGGCCTTCTCAGCTTTTGATTGAAGGTGGGAGATGGTTGTCATTATCTCCTGCTCAGCACGTTGCCGGTCGTGTGTCATGGCTTCCATGGCAGTTGACAAGGAGTCCATGCGAGCCTACAAGTCAGCGAGACTCTGGTTGTCCTTCTGCCTTTCATAGTGTGCTAGGAAAAAGCCATCCTCAAGCTGTTGTAGGCGGGTCTCCATGCTAGAAACACATTGCTTTTTAGTAGTCAGCTGCCTCTTGAGCAATTTGAATATGGGAGGCTTGCATCTCCTCTGCCAAGCAAGCAATTTGAATTGTGTTGCCTTCTACCATTGCTTGAACATATTTCCAGTGCTCCTCAAGTGCTTGGTCTGGTGGCATCGATGCAAAGATGCGGCTTGCTGCTAGGCTGGAGTATCTGTCATATGCCTGATGAGCTATGCTTGTTGCACAAGACTTCACCCATGCTTCTTTTTTCAGTGTGCATCTGTCAATTTTGCCTATGTCATCTGGTTTGCGATTGGGGTTAACATCTATGTACTCTCCCAAGAGAACTTTTTCTGCCATGTCTAGGTAGAGGGGACTACGTGTTAGCACCATCCACATGCATATCAATGGGGTGAGATGAAGGGACGCAGGGCTAGACGCTTGTCTAAAAGCCTCCAAGCACTTTGATCACACACAACCCCTGCTCTGTTACAGACACCTGTCTGAAAGACTCCAAGTGTAAGAGCAGACGTAGGCTTTGTCACCTTCTACGGCCACCTGTCTAAAAATGCCCAAATGTAGAATTCAAGCATAGCCCCTAGTGTAACCTCTGCAACATTAGAGACGCTTATCTGAGATAAATAGTAGCAATGGTTTTCTCCTTACAGACACATGTCTGAGAGTTCAACATGCAAATGTTTGAATTCAAGGTGATGCCTCCAAGTGCAAGAAGTGGGCGCAGGATTTTTCACCTTATAGACACTCGTCTGAAAGTGTCCAAATACAAAAATCAAGCGCAGCCTCTAGTGCAACACCTTATGGGCACTTATCTGAAATGAAAAGTTGCAATGGTCTCCTCCTTACAGACACCCTCCATCATGCAAATGCTTGAATCCAAGGTGATTGGATGGTATCACACCCTTTGAATCTTGCCTTAAAACCAGGTTGCAAATTTGTTGTTTTCTCCTCTCAGATCTTAAACAAACATGTGGAAACCATACACATAGTGCTGGAAAATAGGACGATGAAAACCCTAAAACCAAAAATGGAAATCTGCTATTTTTGCTCGGCATCCCTGGCCAGACATCAGCAAATTAAATCCCTTGTGAAAGAGCTCTAAGAGAGCTTTCCAATGGTGCAACTTTAGAAACAAAGTTTTAGAGAAATAGATATGAATGAAAATGTAATATCCATCTAAAAGTGGAGGTGTAGGATTGGAATATGTGGTTTTGCTATGGAAATAGTATTTAATCACGTGCAAAATATATGCCTTCAGGAATATCTCTACTCAACGTAATAAATTTCAGCTGAGACGGAGTTTTGGTTCTCCGGAGACGATCAAAAACGTGTGGGCAATACCCAAAGTGCTTCAGAGTTTTTGGAGTTCTCTATTTGCAGCCCGAAATATGTGCAAATCAAATATATTTTGATGTGGAAAGATTACTCAAACATATGCAAATCACATACCTACAGAAAGATTTCTGAGATAGATTTCCAAACAACAAATTTTAGCTGAAATGGAGTTCTGGATCTCCAGTTATGATCGAAAACGTGTGACCGACTTGGAAAGAAGAACTTTACCATGGAGTTTAAGACCAGACATGCCTAGGCCACCAAGAAGAAGAGCTGCTGTGAGAAGACGCCGATAACCGAGCCAAAACGGGAAAGGCCTAATATAGGCGCTCGTCCCTTTCCAGAATGGCGATCCGATGGCTCGGATCGATGGGATTCTGGGAAGGGACTCGCGAGAGACACAAAGCCGGCCGATAGATAGGCTTCTCATTCATCTCAGCAGATTTCTACAATGGTGGACAGTGGATAGCCGCACACATGCGAACTACCCACGAAAAATAAAGGGAAAATCCAATTATAATATTTGAACCCCAAAAACAAATACAATGCTAATAGATGAGTGGCTGATGTACCTGCCGAAAGCTTATCACCGGATTAAAAACCTCGCCTTTCGGGTTTTCGAGGAAAACCCTAGTGATAAGCCTTCGGGCAAGGGGCTTAGTGTTAGTCCCGCGGCCTCCCGGTATGTGACTATTCATGCATACCGCATGCACTGTGTCAAGCTCAAGGATCCTCAACCAACCACGGGTCGACATCCAAGGCTCGCTAAGACCAAGCAGCCAGACCACGCAAATCAAAGCCTTTGGTCAAGCCAACAAGAGGCGCCAGACAAGTGATCGCCCGCCACCGCCAAGGCCACAAAATAAGATTCTAGGCACTTCAAGAGGCACCGCCAACATTCCTGCAAATCGCCTCCTTCCGTGAGTCGGCACCGAGATCACCGAGTGTTCTATATTGGGCCCAAGGCCATTGTACTATATATATGAGTAGAGTTAGCTCATAAGTTTTAGATGAGTTTTGAGTCTTGTCTCCTTCTATATTATGAGCTCATGTATTTTCATCATTGATATCAAGGAAGCTTATCATCTTTCTCTCATTTGTTCTCTTTTTCTTTCTTTTTCTTCTTTTTCAAAGAAATCCCGCTGCGGACATAGTCCCCCTGACTCTCCCCGCTAGATCCACGGGTCCTCACAGGGACTGTTTTCCGTGAGTTCCCTCAACCTGCACTCCCAAACATCAAGCCACGCCGCCGGGTTCGATTTTCTCCTACTTTCTTCTCCGCCATGTTCCGTCCGGAATTTCACACCGTAAGAACTCCTTTCTCGCATCGGCAGATCTCGCTTTGAGCGCCATCAGCGGAAACTGTTCGTGACATGTATGGATCCGCTTTTATGACATAGAGGGAGGCCATCTTCGCCTAGGGCTCACCAAGGCCACCCACCCCTCGTCCGGGGCCTCGCCCCAGCCTCCCCAAGCCGCAAACATTGCTCACAACCTCGGGCCCCTATCACTATCGTGAGCCTTATCGCTCAACCTTCTCAACCAGACATTTTCACACCCCCAACATGCCTACATCCATCATTCTTCAGGCCATACGCCTCTTCCTTCGCGAACCATCATCTCCCCCAGGGCACGGCATCCACATGTCTCCTTTATGCCTACCCAGAATATCCCTTTCCCTACGCTTTCCCATCGCTTCTTCCCGCAAGTATAACCTTACAGATTCTCAAAACCAATGTTCGCTATTTCTGGCCAACCAAGTAGCCACCCCTTCATCGTGGTCCTTCGTGCACAATGCCACATCAACCTCAACCTCAATACCCTCACTATAATGTTTCCCGTCCAGCCCAAAGACTTTCACATCTACCTTTCGTGACTTGACCGACTTATCCCACCTTTGGCAACACGAAAGGCAAACCGTTAGACCAAAGTGCTCAGTTCCACATGGAAGAATTTGAGGCTCTAGCTGTCCTAAATGGTCACGCCGCAACCTCAACCGAAATTCCACATCTTTTTCCACCACACCATGCGGTTTTCCTCATCAATGGCTCATGTCCAACAAAAGCCATTGAAACAAGATCGGTCCGAAATGCGACCGCTTCTCGTCTCATTACGGAACCACTGACGATGATCAACTTCATCTCAAGCAACTCAATGAACTTCAACAAGAGCCCACCTGAGTCTCCTCCTCGATTTTATGGATCGACTTCACATTCTCGCTAAGTAAGCTCAAGGAGTACCCTACACGAGCCGCATTTTGGTCCGGTTTCTCCAAGGACTTCCTCCCGCTATTCGACTCATGATCAATACCATTGCCCAAAAACTTTGAGCAAAGCATCGACCTTGTCAATCACTCCGGCCAATGTTTCTCCCGAGGCGGCGGCTCTTCAAGAGCTCCCGCTCATTCCACCCGGCCATAGTTCCACAAACGGGCCGTTCAGCCTCAACACGCTTAATCCACCGCTACCAAATCTGGTGCCATATTTGCAAATACCAAGGCCATTTGGCCAATGAGTGCAACTCCACCAATGGCCCGCCATTGCAAGCGATGCAACATGTGCATCATGCCACCTAAGAGTGCACTCGCGACTCATCCCACACCGCTCCGCAACAAAATGGTTTATCAAGTGCAAACCACACCTCAAAGAATAATCGCGACTATCGCCAGCCCACCTCTTCGTGCAGCCCACGCAACTCTATCAAGAACCGGATCAACCACGGGATCCAACCAACGCCCCTCCTTTTGATCCTTCTAAAGCTCAAGCATTATCACCGCCAAGAATGGGGTCATACCACCACCTGCGTGTCCTCAACTTCCACAAGTTCGTACATGCCTTCCTCGCACAAATCGTACCACATCGGTCCCCACGGCTTACCAACTCGCTTTGCTAATGGCAAACAAGGCCCGCACCGCTTCTTCTTCGAAGCCACCAAGAGCGCCAAAGAATCACGCTTATCAACCAGCTCCAAAGAAATCAACCTCACCGGATCAACAAGCCCAAGAGGAAATTTTTCGTGCACTTAATCCTCCAAAGATGTACCACAAATTGGGTTGGTTTAGTTTCACGCACCAAGGCATCACGCCCCTTTGACTATTATTCGTAAACGCGAACCCCGCCTTTTGCAGCTCACACCATTCCTCATGAGGACGAAAAAAAGGTTCACTTTGCACCCGACTTGGAAAAGCTCATGCCAAATGTCATGCCCAAAGTTCGCCAAAGCATTTTGAATCTCATGCAAGCCGCTGAAGGTCGCGCATTGGCAAATGTTCATGCCACCACTAGAGCTCAACAAAGACAAGATACCCCTCAATATCTCAACCTCCACGCCTCGTGACATATCCCAATATTGCAGCCGAGGTTGACTTACTCAAAGAAGTTGCCGCCCCCTCGCCACGCACTCCCGCACTGGGAACCAAAGAGATCCTTTTTCTCATGTACCTCTCTCGAACTCCAAGAGGAGCTCGCCAAGATCAAAATTCCTTTAACCTTGGCAACCATTTTAAAACTCGCCCCGCTTCTCAAGGACCAGCTACCACTCCCAACCGCTTTTAGTTGGGGCGTGGCTACCTCTACACCCACGGCCCATGCCACTGGGAATCAAAAAGTCAACCATGTTCAAATCGATGGAGGTAGCGCAAATAATCTCATCACTTCGGATAAACTCCGCAAAACAAATGGGCATCACACAACTCTTTCGTGTCTCCATATGACATCAAATTGGCTAATGGCCATATCACGCCGTACCTCAAGGCCACACCTATTCTTCACATCAACATTGGTGATCTCCGCTTCCCATGGAATTTGAGTTTGGAAAGTCGGCGGCGGATCCAGTGACTATGAAATGCTGGTCGGCGCACCTTTTCTCCGCCAGCAAAGAGTATCCATTACCGGGCCATGGACCGCTTAGTCATCACCGATGGTCATCTCAATGCCACCATGGACTTGCAAACAAAGTGTGATCATTTCGCGACAATGCGGAACCTTTCTCTCGTACATCGATTCAAGAAGCTCGGAATATTTATCGTTCGTGCTCCACCTCGCGAAGTCCTCATCCATCCCCCCGGTCATATGCCGATCCTTGGGGAGAAATGACTTTTGATCGTGACCGTGTCGTAGCTGCCTTACTTGACCCCTATCCGCTCCTTGCAATCGAATCCAACGCTGCTGATCACTTTTCGATATCGACACTTCCCGCAACTCCCGCGATGTACACGCCGCCATGAAGCAACCACCGCTAGATGACACCGAAAGCAATCCTCTTTTTCACCACGCAGTGCCACGATCCGTTATGCTCCAACCTCCCCGCACACATTGTCCAGATACCGGGTCATACCCCATATTCGCACTCGGTCGAGATTGTGGACGCTGGCAACAATCAACCTCGTCCGCATTGCCGCAAACCTTCCGCCCTTATCGTATCTGGTCACGCTGCTCAAAAAATTCAAACACATTTTCACCGAGTTACAAAGATCTTCGGGAATCAACAAAAGCTTGGGGAACTCACCATTCCTACCAAATCGATGCACCACCGCCTGTAGCAACGACAAGATGTGCTCAACCCTAATTACCGCGGATCGCCAAGGCAAGGAAATTGACAAACTCCTTTGCCGCAGTTTGATCTATGAGGTCAAACATTCTCAATGGGTGAGCCCCATCGCCATTGCCCTTAAGCACAATGGTAAGATCCGGCCCGTAGACTATCTGAAACTCAATCAAAGCCACTTGAAGGCGGATCATTTTCCACTTCCCTTCACGCACTGCTCGAAGAAGTGGCCGACATGAGATGTACCCTTTATGGATGGTTTTTCGCTACAATCGATCTCCATCAAAGAATCTGATCAACTCAAGACCACTTTCACCACCCCGGGGCACCTTTGCCTACAAGGTGGTTCCTTTTGGATTATCCAACTCTCCTTCAACATTTCAACGCATCATGCTCTCGCTTTTTATGATTTCATGAAGGAAAATCCCTTCTTGCAAATTTTTCAAGATGACTTCTCCGCCACACGCTCCATGGCTGACCATTTGATAAATTGGAACTCGCCTTCCGTAAATGTGATGAGTCCGCATTAGTCTCAATCCCGGAAAATGCACCTTTAAGCCACTTCGTGTTCTCATAGGGCCATGTTGTCGCTAAAAAGCAGAGTCACCACCGATCCCGCTAAAATCGGGCCAGGTGCTCAAGGCTCAAGCACCAGCCAATATCAAAGAGACACGCTTTTTCCCGAAAGGTCAATTATTACTCCACCTTCATACCGGATCGGCAAACCATTGCGCATCCCATTCATAAACTCACGGTGATCTAATCCACCGGCTTGAATTCCCAGCGAAGTCGCTTCCAACAAAATGAAGCTTTTGCTTACTCGTGCACCGGTTCTTGTTCCTCCTCAATGGGACAAGCCCTTTCACGCTCATGTCGATGTCTCGCTTTGCTATTGAGTCGTTTTTCAAGAATATGATGCGCATTAATCGATAAACCAAAAACGCTACGCCAAATTTAAAACTCAATTCTCATTGAAAGAACTATTCGCTTACCGAGCGCGGAAGCTTTGGGTCTCATTTTCTCGCGGTCCAACGCCTGGCTATTACCTTTTGGGCAGTCAAAACAAGTTCTTTGTGGACCACCAAGCACTCCTCTATTTGATCAACAAGTCCACGCCCACGGGCCGCATTGCTCGTTGTCCTTCTTCTCCAAGAATTTGCTCCTTTTGAAATCGCTCATAAGGCCGGGTAATCTCATGTTGTTCCGGATATCTTTCACGATCCACACGGGATGATCCCGCAACAGGGTCTCGACGCCTTCCCCGATGCTCAACTCTTTTTAGTCACGGCAACACCACATTGGTTCCATGATTTTCGCCAGCACTCTCCTCACAGTGTGCTCTTCCACCGTAAGATCTAGACGCCTTCTCCCCGCCAAGCGTTTAATCCCCCGTCGCTATCAATTTCTCCGAGGTCCGTGACTACACCATGGTTGCCTGACATCTCTACAAAAAGGGTAAGGACACCATCCTTCGACGCCGGTTTCTACCTCATGAAGTTCCGCATTGTTCGAGAAGCTCATCAAGGGCTCTGGTGGTCATTTTCATGGTGACACCACCAAGACGCAAAAATCCTTCTCGCCGGGTATTATTGGCCCACGCCTTCAAAGATGCTCACGCCCACGCCAAGACGCGGTGACGCTTTGCGGGCCGGGTGGACGCCCCACGCCCGCGGACGCTTTCCTTGACGCCGGCCGCCACGCCCACTTCCCTTCAAAGAAATGGGGAATGGACTTTGTGGGACCTATAGATCCTCCCCGCGAGGCACACTCGCGTCTCGATACATTCATCCGTTCTCACCGACTACGCCACCAAATGGGCGGAAGCTTGTGCACTTCCAGATAACACCGCCGCAAGCACAACCTAGAGTCCCTATCAACAAATCATCACGCTGATTCGCTGCCCCACCTGAGCTGGTCGCTGACCGTGGTGTTCATTTCATCAATCATACTATCAAAGAGTCGACCTGATTATCTCCCGATACATCATCACAAGAGCACACCTTACTATCCTCAAGGCAATGGGTTGGCGTAGCACCAACAAAACTCGTCACCATTCTCAAGAAAATTTGTGACGCTCCCGCACGCATTGGCGTAATTCAAACTTCCTATCGTTTCTTTTGGGCCTACAATACTTGTTTCAAGATTGCTACGGTCACACTCCTTTTAAATTGGTTTATGGTCGAAGCTTCATGCCATTTGAATACATCCTTCCAACACTGCTTTCAACCAAGCACGCTTCATAATCCACCACCGCTTCTCAAAGAACGGGTCTATCAATTAGAACAGCTTGGATGAACTTCAAGGGATGCTTATATTCGTGTTCTTCATGGACAACAGCTTGCAAAAATCTTTACATGACAAACGCTTGAAGACAAAAACATTCAAAGAAGGAGATTTGGTTCTTTCTTTATGATTCCCAGTACAAAATTTTCCCGTAAACTCAAGTTTCGCTGGCTTGGCCCTTATCAAATTGTTCAAGTGGTTAGACCAAGCCGCTTCCAACTAGCCGAAGTTAGATGGCACTCCATTACCTACATTGGTTAATGGTTTTCGCCTCAAAGCATTTCATCACACGTAGTGAACATCAACACACGAGACAGCTCAAGAAGCAAACACCACGTAAAGTGACTAGAAAGGCGGTAGATTATATTATAGTGGAGATTTTTTTACAAAATGTGGGCGCAGCCTTTTATTTCCGCTTATGGGCACCGCCTATATACAAAAACGGGCTCGAGCCCTATTTACTAAGTCCTTTAGGAAAACCCTCTACCCCTGTTCGAGCAGCAGGTGATGCGGAGGAGATGGTAGAGGTTCTCGCCCGATCCCAAATAAGATGCAGAACCCACCTCCATCCCGCTGGTCTTCGTCGGATGTTCAGCCATCCCGCACACCACCGTCCATGCGAATGCCACGGTTGTGGCAGGCCCAGAGATCCGCATAATTCATCTTACAAGTGATCCACCCCGACGCTAGTGGGCATTGTGCAATCTTCGCTCGCCGCCAGCTAGCCCATACCGGAAGCCATCTGATGCCTTCGCTTTCGATTCGCCTTATATAGCCAATCGAGGAACTCCTTGTCGACGTGGACCAATCACACAAATCGCCAACGGTTTGCAATGCAAGGTCGCTTTAAAATGAGAATCGTTTCTCCCGCCGATATCTAGCCATGGTACCTTCCGACACATTCCTTTTAATGATATCCCACTTCGAAGTTGCCAGCATTGAATGCCATTCCTTCTTTCCACGCAGCCGAACATTAATGGGTGTCCTTTGCCATCCGTCACATCCGGATCTTTCTTTCACGCCTCATCCTCACCGCTTCATTGCTTCTCCCTTACGCTTTTGGGACTTAGCCAAATTTTTGCCTCTCAATACCCTTCTTTCGATCTTTTGACACCGCACCATCAACGGTTCCAGCCAGACTCTTCATACCTCTTCGCTTCCAAGAAGCTCTAAAACAAACCTTTTCCTCCTCGCTTCTCCTCGCCGTGCTCGACTTTCGTCTTCCTCGCTTTGACATCCCTCTTCGCTCCGCACATCATTCCCATGGCTGCCCCCAAGATTTTCTACACTTCAAGCTACCGCCTCCCAAGGATCCGCCCTTTTGCATCCTCAGATCCTTCTTGACCCCACTTTCCGCGGAAGCCCTTTGTTGGCCCAAATAAAGAAGTCGCCGAACGACACCAGCTTTACGAATTCCTCTCAAATGGAACTTCCGCTCCAAATCCCCGACTCACAGCTAGCTTCATCGCCAATATCGCTAACAGCCCGCAAGGTTACACCACCGTGGGTCGATGGCACCACTATTTCATTGACTCAACATTTGATTTCTGGGTATTTCATATTCCCTTGCACACCCCTTTTGTGTATCATGGTCTCGCTATACGATATCGATGTCACGTAGTTTGGTGCACCCGCTATCATGCCAATGTCCATCGTCCGACCAATATCGACAAGCCTCAATGAGACCTTTGTTAAATTTCGGCGAAAATTCCTTTGGTATTCTATCAAGAACACCCATATCAATAAGCCTTTCTATAACCTGGTCCTCACCGCTACACACCCAAACACCACATAGATTGGCCCCAAATGATGTTCTATCGCCTTCTACAAGAAATGGACCGCCTTCTCGGGTACCACTTCCATTTCGGTTTCTTCGTGGAGGGCACTTTCAAGCCCTCATCCGGCATTACTTCCCTCCCACACCACCAAATTCTCATAATTCCACTCTCGCCCCCTTCCAATCACTCACCAAGTTGGCACTTCACGCCAGCCTTCCCCTGTCATGACCACAAGCCACACTCATGTCACCGCCTCCTCCTCCGCTACACCATCCACTTCACACCATTTTTCCTGCACTCTCCCAAAACCAAAATGCCAGCTTCCACCACCACAACACCCTCGCCGGGCTTGTTGTATCAAGACGCCAGGATGCTCAAGCCGCCGC
This sequence comes from Isoetes taiwanensis, assembly GCA_021234155.1. Taxonomy (NCBI): domain Eukaryota; kingdom Viridiplantae; phylum Streptophyta; class Lycopodiopsida; order Isoetales; family Isoetaceae; genus Isoetes; species Isoetes taiwanensis. The sequence goes on along the minus strand of JAJEKV010000066.1, from coordinate 7,698,548 downwards.
TTCTTAAGTTACAAGAATCCCAAGACGCCTTATGAGCGGGTTCAACTGCACTCGAGGCCTCTCGATGCAGATAATTAAGACCTTCAAGCCGCGAATCGCCTGTTGCAACTTTGAGGCCAAACTTCAAGACAAGCATGAAGCTCTCTTTACGCTCATGCATCTCAAAAGTACACAAGCTCAAGTCAGCCAACTCAAGCAGACAAAGGCTCACCCAAATGTAAAATTCGACTTTATTGAGCACAACAAGTCCAAAGCCGCCTCCCCGAAAGTACCAAGGACGCAGATATTGCTAAACTCAATGCCTTGTACTCGTGAATCGCGGTGAAAATTTCAGCACTCAAGTTCAAAATCTTTCAGCCCGACGCCAAGTCGCCTCCTTGATCGGCCAGTTTCTACACGTATCTTCTCACCTCTCTTCAAGATCGCCTTTTACAGAGGTGCGTAAAACGTAAAATACTAGATGATGCGAGATTGCCGCGGTTTCGCCTCAATACACCGGGAAATCCTCCTCCCGTGTCAATCCTTCTCGAACGGGTCCGCGGACTACCACGCCAAGCTACTCGAAAGGGACAATCGATCCGCGGATCTCAACAACAAATTTCGCAAGAGTTATTCGGTCGGCCGATGAGGCTCAAGCAAAACTTGACGCCTGTGACTACAATTCTTCACGCAATGCCGCTGACTTCCCAAATTCTCCCCTCGCTATCATGATTATGTGGTTGCTCGACGCCACCTCTTTCCTTTCAGTGGCATCGCCGCCGATGGCCCCGTGGATATCCCAATCGAGCAAAGGTTGATTTTCTTCGATTTGGCCGTAACTCTCCATTGAAGACAAAGGGTTGTGCCGTGCCCTTGTCGCCTTTTGATCTCATACACCGCGCCGATCCGCACTTTCTCACCTTTCAGAGTGGTTCAGCCCATGGCTTACATCTTTCATGATTTCTATCCGGGTGATACACAGAAAAACTTTGAAATGGGCCACGCCAGCCTTTTCCGTGGTGACCCCACCGCGGTAATGGGTGCTTCAGATAACAATCCATATCTTGGCGGATCCCGCGCCGTACCCAAACTCTTCATCGAGTACATGCCCGAAGCTTGCCAATCATTTATCTCTCCGCAAGTTTAAGCGCCGAAAACAAATTAGGAAGTATCTAGGACATCCCAAGATCTTCCCTATGCACAAATTTATATGCAAAGACTCCTCCGGTTACAATCGCCATAAGCTCGTTGGATAGCAAGACGGTCCCCACCGGATGGGATAGCCCTCCCCAACTCTCGCCGCTTCTTTTGGGATCGCTGGTGTCGCACTTGATCCGTGATCTTGTCGGGCCAATTCGTGGAGATCGCCAAAGAACCCACCACCTGCATGGTTCCTTCTCCCTATGCTTCCCCCCGGGCGCATTCTCCACGCCCCAGTTCCCCGACTGATTGGCGATTTCCTTTTTGGACCAAGGTCATGGATGGTCATGCAGCCGGACACCACCTCGTGATCTCGACCGGATCTCCTCGTGGGATCCACGCTTTGTTCGGCCGCCACATTGGGAAGAAGGTGCCACCGACAACACCACCAATTGATCTACATTGCTAATGAGCTGGTTGGCAACAGCCCGCGGATGCGCTTCATGGTCTCAACACCTTCTTGCATGCCTCCACCTCACCCGGATCCTTCGGCCCATCTTCAAGCCGGATTTTGCGCTTGCCCTCAAATGCATTTTGCTAAGCTCCTTAAATCGGGTAAATGGCCCCATTTTTCATCAATCGCGAATCCAAATGCCAGCCACAAGGTGCCTTTTGGCCTTCAAACCTGACCGCCTCTCATGGAATGTCAAGATATTTCTTCGTGACCACACGCCTTTTGAAGACATGGTCCGCTTTATAGATGCCGATCCCGCCCTTTGGCCAAAACACCCTCAAGCTCTTCAATCACGCCAGATCTCATAAGCCAAGCACTATATTGAAAGTTCGCCCTCACTCCCCGCGGAGGATCACTTTCGACATGATGGCTTCCCCGCCCAAACGCCTCCTCCTTTCATTCATTCGAAAGTGTCGCTTTGGTGGAGGTTAGTCCCGCGCCTCCCGGTACAGACTATTCATGCATACAATGCACTGTGTCAAGCTCAAGGATCCTCGGGCCAACCACGGGTCGACATCCAAGGCTCCGCAGAGACCAAGCAAAGGTGACCACGCAGTCAAAGCCTTTGGTCGTTGAACAAGAGGCGCCGGCAGACAAGTGACGGCCCGCCACCGCCCCACGCCACAAGATGATTCTAGGCACTTCAAGAGGCACCGCCAACATTCCTGAAATCGCCTCCTTCCGTGAGCGGCACCCAGATCACCGAGTGTTCTATATTGGGCCCAAGGCCATTGTACTATATATATGAGTAGAGTTAGCTCATAAAGTTTTAGATGAGTTTTGAGTCTTGTCTCCCTTCGCCTTTCTCTCTATTAAGTAGAGCTCATGTATTTTCATCATTGATATCAAGGAAGCTTATCATCTTTCTCTCATTTGTTCTGCTTTTTTTTTTTCTTCTTTTCAAAGAAATCCCGCTGGACATAGTCCCCCCCCTGGACTCTCCCGTTAGATCCACGGTCCTCACAGAGGACTGCCTTCCGTGAGTTCCCAACCTGCACCCCAAACACTTAGACAAACGTGAAGGCATAGAATCGCCCCCAAAACCCGCCAGCATGGAGAAGTCAAACGGATGGCGCCGCCAACCCGCACTGCACATCATCAACAACAAACGAAACATACCAAAGAATAGCATCACCCAAAGGTGGAAAGCATCACCCAACGGTGGAAAACATGATAAAATGTAACTTGTACAAAATACAAGAAACAAAGAAGGGGGAAGGGTGGGTTCAAAGAGAATAAGGTAATCGCCGAGAGAAGAGGAAGCCGGCGAAACGCCGATGAAGAACTCGCAATAAGTAGCAAACGCCAACCCCCGACGGTAAACGGCCTAAAAACGCATGCGATGCATGTATGTATGCATGCTCATCTTGAGAAGAATGCCGATTCGCTACGCCGATCGACGATTATTCTTGCACCGCGACTCGCATGAAACCAACAAAGCGCCGGTCACCAAAGGACTTCCTTAACAAACTAGAATCGAGGACTAAGGTCACGACGGGCTAAAGGCCTAAAAAGGACAAAGAAGAAAGAAACGCCAAATTAGCCAAACCAGTGCGAAGAAGCCCTCCCCCGCCTGGGAAACAATTCAAAGAGAATAAGGTAATCACCGAGAGAAGAGGAAGCTACCGATGAAACGCCGATGAAGAACTCGCGAATAAGTAGCAAACGCCTAACCCCGACGAACGGTTCAAAACGATGCGATGCATGCATGCGATGCATGCAATGCATGCATGCTCATCTTGAGCAAGAATGCCGATTCGCTACGCGAATCGACGACATTCTTTTTGGGACAGATGCACTTGTGCCATGTGATTTTTACAATTGCAATGCCTTATCGCCAAACTACACAAAGTTCTAAACTAAAGCAATGATATCTTTGAATTTTTCTAGCAGCGATGAAACCATATATACATGCGTACTATTCATAACAGATTTAGCTACATGGACTCTTCCAGCCATAGATAAGAAAGCATCTCTCCATCAAAGCAAGTGCCTCTGAAGACAGAGAGTGACTTGGTCCCATGCTTGAGCTGCTGAAATCTCCATTTCAAAAAGAATTCCAAGCAACCTGGTGGTAGTGCCTGGAGGAACAAGATTCCAAGGATACTAAGACAAACAAGTCGGGCCGGATCATCGAAAGTGCCCGCATTCCATTACACTTCACAGCATAAACCTAAGGCAGGGGAGAATATGTTTATAAGTTGCTTAACCAAGGCCCAGATTTCACCGGGCCCACCAAAAGAACCGTATCATCAGAAGCTAGTTGCAAATTAATTGGGAACTGGTCAAACATGTCTAAACCAGCAACAAGACGATCATCCATTGTACTATAGTGCAACTACGAGAGCCTCTCAGCTACAATAATGAAGATAAATGAAGCAGGTGGACATCTCTGCCTAATGCCCCTTTTCACTGTGAAAAATTGGGATGGATTCCCTTGAAAAAAACCCTCGCTTTAACATATCTCAATAGCTTTCAGACAACGGAGGGTTTAAAGCCTAGTTTGTCCATGATGTGCGGAAGAAACGACCATGAGACAAGTTTCATAAGCTTTTCAAACTGTAATTGGTGGTATACTACTCTTTGACTAGTTTTCCTTGCCCAATAAATTCTATCATAGGCTGCAGCTATGTTTTCCAAAATATATCTGCCAGGCAAAAAGCCGGTTTCCTCTTCACTAATCGAGATCGCCTAACTTTTCTTCAGTTTTTTGCATATGCATTCGCTATGATCTTGTATAGTATTGGTAGCAGGGTAATCGGCCTCTAATGAGAGATTACAATATGCTCCTTAACCTTAGGGATTAGAGCAATGAGACCTGTATTAAGTATCTTGTCTAATTGATGAGATCGCAACAGGTCTTGATATGCTAGCCATGAAAGGTCGTACGTCCACTCTAATAAGACTAATTCAATGGGTATATACCAACCACGCTTAGGCACTCGTCCTTGGCCATCAAGAATACCACAGACTCTAGATCCGCTTCTGTGAGAGGAGCCTTGAGTTCTTGTCTTTGCACACAGGAGAGATGATAGGCATGACTTTGAAAAGTGCAATGTCCATTGCCTCCTCCTAAAAGGGAAGTACTTTTCTCTAGAAGAAGGGCGTGAAATGCGAGAGGAGAAATTGCTTCACTTGCTCAGGTGCAGAGACATAATCCCCATGCTCCATCCGAATAGAGGTGAGAGTCGAACTTTGTCGCTGCAATCGTATGATGAGAAAAAGATTTTGTGCACCTACCACATGATAGCCCTGCTTTTATTTTGTATGCTTCAATACTTTGAAAATCAAGTTTCTAAATCTCTTTGACCAACTCGCCTCGAAAGCATGAAAACCTCCTTGAAGTCTAATTTGCTCCAAATCACTATACCTTTGGTTTAGAAGGCATTTTTATCGCCAGACAAAATTGATCCCCCATTGCTTGGCCTAGGTCTTGACATTATTGACTAGTCTTCGCATTGGGCTCAGTTGGGGAGGGGGTGGGGGAACTCCCATACCGTCGACACCCAAAGAGTGAAATCCTCGCCTTCAAATATTGAACATTCGCTTGAATACATACCATTACCGGGAGCCCAAAATAGAGTTTCACCGCATCAATGATCGAGGATGGTGGTCTAAAATAGTTTGGTGAACATAGTTCTTACGATGCAATCCATGTAGCATATGTTGAGCATTGTGTTGCCATAGCACTTGCCATGCCTAGTTGCACTGTGTGTCTCCCCCCGAGCACAATTGCGCTTAAGTGAAAACCTGGTCACTCGAAATCTCGAGAAATCCATGCTCAAACAGGAACTTATCCCATTATTTATTCTTGAAGCTTAAAACAGTCTCACCGCCACCTGTTAGTATTGTCCTCAACCATGTTAAAGTCTCCCATATTGGAGGCATAGCCGTTTGTGATGCCCCACATCTGTTCATCTTGCTTCCACTTGATGGCCCGCCTATCCCAATTACTCTTTATTGTAAAGATTACTTTGGTGTCCAACAACCATAATAGAAAGTGCCCAGAAACACTGGCGAGAACATGTTGGCGAGCCATAAGGTTTAACTCCTACTGCCTACTGTGACGCTCCCTGCTAAACATACGGCGCTCGGCCGTACACTCGGCAGGAAATCCCCCGTCCGGCTCGACAACCACACAGGCCCTCTGTCTACCCCGCACTCTAAGGTGACCCTAGTGCGGGGAGGGGACACGAAGGTGTCTTGCGCGCCATTCCCCTATGGGCTCCTATATCAGCGGAAGCGATAAACATGTCAGAACTAGCATCAAACATTACAAATACTACCTCAAAGGTAGTCCATCATACATATACCAATGCAAAGATGATAATCATAAATCGCAAAACATGATAGCTCCTACCCAGGCTCAGACCCGTAAGGAGGATGACTGACCGGCTGGGCCTCAAGGTAGAGCAGACCGAGTCATGGCAATGGCGAGGGCTGGCATAAGACAATGGCTAGAGTTGACCACTCCATCCGCCCCTCCTGTGCATACTTTGCAGATGGGCTAAATCAGGCTCTGGCGTGACTCTAGCCTTCCGGATACGCAATCCCATGGCATCACCCATCTGGGACTACTCCAAAGTTGCATCTCCCCGGTCCGATGAGGTAGGAAGGGTTGCATCTCCCCTTCCCAAAGGTCTAGAGGTTCCGCATGGCTAGAGAATCGCATGCTACACACGATTGCACTTACTTAACCCCCAAAACGAGCCAAGCCAACACTTGCAGCTCGAGAGGCGTATGGCACCATCGCCTCAGAGGTGTTGGACCCATGCTCGCCCGCACGGGTGACCGACCATAAGTCTAGCCCACTATGGGATCCCCCTAAGCTCCCCACTCGGCAGGGATCCTCCCTCCACATTCCCTCTAGCCCCAAGTATGTGGTGCCGAGTCACATCATAGCCTCGATAGCCCCGGTGGGCTCCTATGCACAGCCGCATCTAATAGGAACTAAGGGATCTAAACTAGGAGCATACTACATATGGCTCTAGGTCTCTACCCCTTCCCAATACAAGAGGAGCAAACATGATCAACCATCATCACATAATCATCATATCATGAGAATAATCATAAGAATATCTTAACCTAATCATCTATATCTAACTTACGCTAGAGTTCCTTTGATTAGGGTTCAAGATGATGAATGAGGGTTCTAGGATGGCTCTTACCCTAGATACAAGATATTAACTCATCCGAATGCTAATTCCCAGATGAACTACTATGACTACTACTCTATATACCGCCCAAAAGCACTCCCTCCCAATCTTGGCGCTCCATGGTCTTCAAGTGTTCGAGGTAGCTCCCACTCCTCGCCGATGCGCCACACCGGGTCTGTGCTAGGCTATGCCACAACAACGGTTCTAAACGGAGTTTCGAAAGAAGAAGGTTCCTGCATTGCCGGAGCCGTAAAAGAGGCTTAGGGTTAGGGTTTAGGCCTTTATAGGTTAGGGGTTCACATGTTATGCCACATGGCTCCAATAGGGTAAGTCCGTATGGCGGGAGCCAACAGGTTAAGGCCACATGGAAAATGGTCTTAACCTAAGGTTGGCTAAGTTATATGAATAACTTAGTCATGCCCCCCTAGTGCCACAATCTATGGTATACAAGGCTATATATGTAGACTTGTATGGTGACGGGTCCAGGAATATACGTATTCATAGCGTATATTCCCCTGGAACGTCACACCTACCAACACAATGGAACTCCTACCGACACTTATATTATGCTCTTGCAAACACAAAATTTGTGGAGTGAAACTTCTAATCACTTTCGCTACTCTAGCCCTTTTTGTGGTAGAGGGCTTACCTTACATTCCAGCTGACAATATTCATTCCAAAGTCAAAGTATCTAAAGTACCTTTTTTTCCTTCTTCTCTTTGAACCTTTTGAACTCATTGAGGCAAAGCCATCGTGATACTACCATTGCCACCGATCAACACATATCTCATCTATATGTCCCTATACCGAGAGGTATCTGAGGCAGATACTGGATCAGCCTCATCAGGTATATCCGTAGTTGGCGAAGCTACTCCATCAACCTCGCCCATCCAGCTTACTTATTGATTACGCTTGTTTCTCCGCAATGTAACGATAGTCCATCCTTGCTCAAGCTGAGTTACTGGTGAAGATGGAGCCACCACTAGAATAGTCGATGCCAATGACAACTAAGTTGGTTGAGGAAACGGATGCAGGAATCAAGGGTTGTGCAACTACTGTGGGCACAAAAGGTTGCGTGATAGCATAGGCCAATTGCTTGGGGAGGAATAAGGGGAAGGGGGGACGGGGGTATCACGAGGACTGGAAAAAAGATAGGCAACTGATAGCAAAGAAGGGTGTGCAACAGGAGAAGCTGGAGTAGGAAACTCGGTTGGAAAACGTGAAACACAAAAGTCACCACCATCGCTTGGAGGCATTGATTTGAAGGACTTAGAGGGTAGCTTAAGAAAAGGAAACCACTAGCCGAGTTCACTCGCATTGAGCAGCTCAAGCTTGTAATATGAGAAGAAAGCCCCGCTTTTGATCATCACTTCTTGTGGCAAGATTTTGTCCATGGGGAGAGCAACACAAATCTATGCCCCCATTGTGATGGTGTGAGATACTAATTGCAGCCGCACAATGAAATATCGGAACATGGTGGAATGGATATGGAGTAGAGACATTCCACTTCTCGCTTGGTCGGCTTTTATTATAGAGGTCGCCATTCAGACTTCCGCATTGCTCCTTGAACATTTATGTCTAGCATGCATGCTTCTTCTGAGTACAAACAACTGATTCTTTGGATACAAAGACCACATCAAAGCCAAAATATATCAAAGCTGAAATTTCACCACAAAGAAAGCCCATTTGTTTTTGTAGTCGGCAGATGGTGTTTTCTCTATGGTTGGGTAGGAACTAGCAAGGCATGCCAAAATTAAGAGCATGGTATTGTGGAGAGGGTGTTGGATTCCAAGCATCAGCTTTAAAAAATTGGTCTGGTGCAAATGCATTTTTGATGTGTGGTTATCATGGATATTGATAATCTAGAATAATCAAGGATTGCTCAAGTATCTGCTGCAGTAATCATCATTTATAGACTTGTTTGCTCAACAGGGGGCGATATCTAGACAAAAACAAGACTTAGATGAGATTGATGAGATTATGAGATGATGAAGGTTCTAAAGAGTTTGTACATATGAATCTCGGCCAAACATAGAAGATGACACCTGGGAAGAATGAAGATTCTAGTTGCCCTAGGTAAAGTGGAAGCACGGGGCAAAGTGGAACACCTAATATAGTTGGAATGCCAACTGAAATTCTTGGCATTCCAGATGAGAGCAAGTAATAAAGATGATCAAAATCATGTGATTAAAGACATCCAGATGGTGTAGACTGCAAAACTAGTATGAGACTACGTGATACCTTTCGATGGCAAAGATTAGGAATGGCTAGGCCAAGCTTGGACTCTTTTCCTTGAATGTTCTTCTAGGGGCCAAGCCTGGACCCTTTGAGTTGAATGTTCTTTCTAGCACGTGGCTAGAAGATCATTCTTTTGTATCTAAGAACGAAAGTGGGGGACAATGAGGGTAGTTCCCCGTGCCAAACTTGGACTACGTGTCATTTCTGTTGAAGAGGGCCTATACTTGGGCAGTTGTTAACGCTAAATCAGCTTAATTCAAAGGGAGCTTTCTTTGTTTTTTAGCATCCCTTTTAGTGGGGGTGTTGGCATTATGATAGTTGCACAGGTGTTCAAAGTTAAATCGACATGATTTAAAGGTAACCTTCATTGTATTGCGACATCCCCTTTGAGTGGGAGTGTTAAGAGTTTATTTTATTGCCCATTCTATTGTGGAGGTGTTAGAATTTATTTTATTGCGCATTCTATTTCCGAAGACGGCCATTGAAAGCTCCAACGACATAGAAAGTTTTATATGAAGGGTTTTTGGATCACTGTTTACACATATTCTTTCCCTGTCGCTTTATCTTCAATAAGACCCTATTAGGACATGACAAGGATGAGCGCATCGCCTAATCTTTCGATTCTCTTTTGATGGAAAACTCCCAAAGTTGTGATGTAGCAAACAGGCAGAGTTTGGAACATGGCGAACCAACCCAGCGCTCAGCAGTACCTTTGTGGCTCATATCTAATAAGCTAATTCAGCCTAGTATAGTCTAATTTAGCTCTTCTTCCTTACATTTCCACCGCTTCTACCAAGCCAAGACCTCTAATATTTTGTCGCGGTGCTCCAAACTTGTTCCATGTATTCTAGATCATCTGCATAAAAATCTAAAGTCCATATTTTGCCTTTCAATCTCGTGATAGGTCGAATGAAAATGAAAACTTTTCATTGGCCAAAACAGTGAATTTGTTGACTAAGCCTAGTTTAACAATGCAGCATGTCGCTGATCAAAATTAGAGAATGAGCCTCTATTATAGGGAGGAGGCTAAACTTCTACTTGGCAGAATGATTAATTAATTATACGTCTATAAGCTCATATTCATTTTTGTAATACGTATTGTAGTTTTGACACACTCTCGGACGAGAATGCATGTTACTATTGTGAATGTTAGGTAGCCAATGGCTTTGTTGGAGCAATCTATGAAAGGAATCATGTCTAAACATGGCATGCAATGCCATTAAAGCTTTGGTCCACATTTGCTATTTTGTCGTGCTGCATTAATAAGACCATGAGCGGGCATGAGAAAATCCAATTCAAAAATAAGAAAAAAAAAAAAAAAAGAAGAGAGAGAGCTGGATTTATATCTCAAATGAACGAATTGTGAGATGGACTGCGTAAATCTGGCCCAAATTCGACCAAATCTCAAATAATTCACAATCTAAAAATAAACTAGTTAATGTGTGCCCATCATTGTGGGGCTAACTTTGGGAACGTGTTAACAAAATGTTGAGAACTAAGAAACTGTGTGGGGTTTAATCTTTTTTCTAATGTTCAATGTGAGAATTGTTTTATAAAAAAAATCGTTTACGATAATCTCATGATATGAGGGGTTTTTGTGTGTTTGGCTTTTACAAACAATGTTCTAATTACAAGAAATTTATCACTTAGCCAAGGCCACCGCCAACATTTCTCTTTTTTCCTTTGCCTTTAGATGGGTAGTTGTTAAAGGATGTTGATACCCACTCACTTATTGATTTTGTGCCGCTTGAGAGTTAACATACGATAGACATTTATTTTAATGGTATGACCAATAGATATCCTCAAACTGTATGTGTTGATTAACATGATACTATTGATTTGATGGGGTAAGCACTTGGAACATTATACAATAGTCAAAATATGTTTTCCTTTGTGTGCCCACTTGAATAATATACATTTGATTGATATCAAGTCAAAATGGCGCTGGTTTTGAAACGAATCAAACCGTAGTGTTGAATCTATGCTGAATGTCTAAGCTTGGAGGATTTGAATCACAAAATGGATGAATGCATAACCGCATACCCTTTTTGCAGCTTTGTGGATTCTTTAAGGAAATGGTAACTATGTCGAAGGATGTCTCGAAAGCAATTATTCATTTAAGCGTGTCAATTCAAAAACTCGCCAAGGATTTCTCCCATGCATGATTATTGCTCAAGGGCCATGCGAAATTGTAAAAGATATTATCTAATGCATCTTCAAATAGGAGTGCATTAATGCCCCACCCCACCCCCACCCCCTTCACATCTACAAACACTTTTCCATGTATATCTTTTAAGCAACGCGTCTCTATGTTGAGGACCACTACAAGAAATTTATGCATCGGATAGATAACATCATTAAAAAAAAAATTTTAGACAAAAAGGAGGGGACAAAATGAAAGATCATTTGAAAAATAAATCTGGCTAGCAATTTTAAATGAAACAATGTGGTAATGATGTTAGATACTTTACCATTGTTCAATCAATCAAAAGCAATAAATTTGCCCTTCTCCATCTTCTTCTCTTGTGAACTCCAATCAACAATGGCCACTTGTGTACCTCCACCCAAACCCCCACTTGATGGAGCCCTCAAGCCACCCCGTGCCCGTGCCTAGGCTCCCAACCAATGCACGTGCATGCCCCTCAAGCTACCGCCTCGACAGACGAAGCTTGCCCGTGAGAATCGCTGATAGTCCCCTACACAAAACGGCCCACCAACGGGCAAAAATAAGGGAGAGGCCACTTCCATGCGAGAGGCATGGGCGGCGGCCCAATCAAAGAAGATCGACTTGAGAGCACATTGATTGTTGTTCGCACCGGCGGCGCACTGTGCGATGACGCCTTGAAACAACCGGAGGCGAATAACATGCAACAGACCTCAATTGCGCACTGGAAGAAGAGATCCACCCTCGATGCCCTATGTTCTCGTAAGATACCGGCAAAGAGAGAGGCAAATTGCGCAGATGGAGACCCGCACACAACAACTGGAAGACGGCATCCATTTGGCACACTTCGAAAGACAACAAGCAGTATAAGATCTTGTTGACCCCTGAGCTCGTGTGGACTCCCTCTCCACCATCATAGAGACCATGGCATAAGATAGGCAAAAGGCCGATCGAGAGACAATGACAACCATCTCCCGGCTCTAATCGGGTTGCGTAGGGCCGCCACCACCATGCTGTTTTTCGGCAGACCGCTTTGAGGCTTAACCCGCTATGCTGAGAGCGCTTCAGAGGAAGGCCGAGATGCGAGACTAGGAGTTGCAAGAGCTCCGGACAACCATTGCCCAGCAAGGCAAGGGCCTTCATGCGGAAGCCCATGAACAATTGGCGGTAATGCACATATGAATTGGCAAGGCAAAGAAGAATTCCAAAAGAGTCGAAGCTCGACGACGTACGAGAGGAGAGGCCACATCACGGGACATGACAGATCCATATACCCGACAGCCTGCAAGACGCCAACCAGAGCGGCCCACCGTTGCATCACCAAGCTGTCCCATGCCACCACCACCCCACCACAGGCCACAACCCATGTCCCACCCATCGCAAACAACATATGCTGCAGCAGCCAGCATGAGCCCGACCACCCCAAAGTTCCAGGAGCGGAGACCCAAGAGCCACAATGTGGTGGTGCGCGGCTTGACACACAAGGCCCCCAAAGTTGAATCAGTATGACTTTTTTCCCATAATTTGTTAGTAAAAATCAAGTACTTAAACCAATACGCATTTGTGGGCCAAAAAGTTTACAAACCATACCTGCTTACGCAACATGATTCAGTAATATAATTTAATAGTATAATAAATAAGCATTGTTTTTTAACATTATCTAGTAGTATAGTTTGATAGTATAATAAATAAATATTGTTTTTTAACGTTATCTTGCAATGCAGTAAAAGTGGTTAATTTCTGTTCTTGGTTAAAGCATACGATGTGTAATATTGCTTAGTATCACGAGTTTAATGGCATAGTATTTCATTACATCTATCTTTCTTAGTATATTAGCATAACAATTTCGAAGCACGCTTGATTTAGAAATATGTTTCATCATCATGGTTTGATATATTGAAATATTGTTTAGCATAGTATGTATGTGGTTGGGTAGCCCATATATGGGGTCATTGGTTTTTTATGGCCATCATGCCATGCGCTGTTTTCCTAAGAGTATTGGCTTGTTATTAATGTACTTTTGCTTGTCAATGTCTTGGGGTGGATAATATGGGTAATGGGATCATCAGTTTTTTTCTGAACAGGAAAATGAACAGATATTTGAATATGTAGTTGCTACGTCATTGCAACTTCTTTAACAAGAAGTTCAAAACGTAGTTTCAAATGGGTTTCTTTTAGCCTTCAAAGTTGATATTGTTCTCAAAAGAAAAGTAATGATAAACCTGATGAATTGAATAACAAATATATTTAAGAAATCATATCTACAAAGGTAAATCACAGAGGAATTGAACTCCATAACTTCGTGAGGAATTGATCGAACATGCATCCGCTATTGTAAATTTTCTAGCTTTAACATTCGTTTTTACAACCTCTGAGAAGCACAAAAGAAGCTTTGAACAAATTTCCTTAACTGAAGGAAAAGCAGATTGGTATCTTAGAAACTAAAGACAAGCAGCAAAATTTTTACAGATGTCCTTCCAGTCTGCAGACATAATGCCATAATAATAGGCCGTCCAGAATGATATCGTTCAACTAATCACTACCTATGTAAAGCAGTCTATTTTGTTCTTAAAAAATTGGATGTGTAATATTTCTGGGCTGAGAGCAACCCCTCGCTGCTTGACACGCATATTTTTTCTTCATTTCTAAAATCTTAAAAAAAAAAAAATGTTAGATGGTTGACACGTAGATCTTTCCCTTTCTTGCTCTGCAAGCAATCCATGGCTAGGCCTATGGATCTCCCGTCTTGGTATCCATGGCTAGGCCTATGGATCTCCCGTCTTGGTTTCTTGAGGAAAGCTCACCGATTACCTGCTTCCGGATATGGCGACATACCATGGGCAATGTTGCGCCCATTCATATTTCCGGCCTTGCCGATGATACCAGAAAGCAAGGGCACAAATTTTTGCCCAGAATAACGGAGGTTTCGCGTAAAACCATTTAGGCCTACTCATGTGACGAGTTCCGCATGTATAAATTCAAGGTTCGAAAGTGCATGAGAGGAAGAAGCCACAACCGACGTAATGCCCTTTGCTAATCGTGGAGAGAAGGCAAGAAGGAGGTATCCAAGATGGGTTCCATATCCGGCACCGCTGCCCCGATGAAAGGAAAACCGCAAACGTATGATGCTTGTGAATATGCTTATGGGGTTTTTTTTGAATGTCGGCTTCATCCCGCCGCTACGTAACTCATGGGGTTTGAGCTATGGCTATGGTGTATTCGAGATATGGCTATGGTGGATTTTCATTCGAAGCTATGGCACAATGGTGGATCCGAGCCACCGCAGATTTCCGCCAGAGTTGTGCAAATTTAAAAGATCCAAGCATTTTGCCTCCCCGTGATTTCAAGTTTCTTCCCCTTTTCAAATTCAATATATTTTTCCTCGCTGCCCGCCTTTCTTTCTTCACAAAATCCTACTTCCTTCGCCATGGATCTCGCACCCCAAATCGGGCTAACCCAACTCCAAAGAAATTTCATGGGTCGCGATTTAACAAAGAAAGTGTATGTGTTTAACCATGAACTCCACCCTGCTGCTTCACAAATTTAGAATTCGGGCAAATGACAAAGAGCAAAGACGATCTTCTTCCTCCCTTTTGCTTTCTCTCAAAAAGTTGCAATTTCGTGGTTTTGCGCAACAAAGATCATGAGGTTCTTTTCTTTGTTTATTATCTATGCACAAAGGCAAATCTAAGAAGTTTTTGCATGTTAAGTCCGGGAGGCCAGCCATAGCAGCATTCGTGACTAGTTAGGTATAGAGCAAGTTGAAGGAAGGAACATATAGCTTGAATCCCCTAACCTGGTGCTCTCCATGATGGAAGAAATTGTCATTGCCTTCATCACCTCTTGAAAATTGGCTTAATCCTCGTGGCCATCCCGGTGCAAACAATTTCACCGATGCCTTGAAAATAAGGAATGCATACCTTGCTTCATTGTCACCATTGGTAATTATAGTCTTGATTTCTTATTCTAAGCACCAAGATTCGCTACTTTTGTTGCTTATTGAACTTCCCTATATGGTAGAGGTTATTCTCGCTATTCTCACTCGATATGTGTCCATCTATCTCGTGCATTAGTTCCAAAGATCCAAAGACTCACCGGTTAGGTATGCGTTTTACGCTTGCACTTGGCTCATTGCAACATGTGGAGCAAAGAAACCGCTGATGATGACGGGTTAGGGCTGGTTCTTCCCGGCGGTAGCCTAGTGATGAAACCGCTTGAAAGTGAAGAGAGTCAAGGTAATACTAGGAATCCTAATGTCGCTGGCTTTTTGGTGCTTGTGGAGGTTGATGGTGCAAATTGCAATGATTTTCTAAAGTATTGCAAAGTATATTTCAAGATGTCGATATTCTTGATGCTAAAGGCAACAAGATCCATGTCAAGAGAAATCTATCCGAGTGCTAAGTGTCGCAACAAGCTTAAATCATTAAAGTATATTAATCCGCATTCTTTTTCATTTCTTCTCCCAACCTTGCTATTAATAACATGCTTTATGGTGCGTAACATGAAAGGAGGCTTCTCGACATCAAGTCTCTAGGTGGAGAAGAGGCCCTAGTGAGGAAGACATCACGATATGTTGATGATGATGAAGGGATTGAGGTACGAACACAACATGCCAAGGGATTGAGGTACTTAACACAACATGCCAAACCTTCTAAACAGGATGTCAAGGCAATTGAGGTAGGCTAATGATGATTCTCGCTGATGTAGAACCGACTAATTTTTAAATTGAAGTGGAACTTAGATATCTCTATCACTTGAATCTAGAGACTAAAATATGTTGCTTAGAGTGTATTCCGCGGGAGAGGTTAAACATACGCTTTTTATCAAGGGGTGCGTGTTATCTCATGTTGGCTTCATTTGCATTTACAGAGGACACGAAAAACTTTAAATGAGCAGATTGAACAGCTTGAATGTCGCAATTGATGATGTCTCTTCCCAATTAAGAGCAAATGAGGGGATGGCAATCGACCGAGCATCGCTAGGACCTGGTAGTGTAAGGACTCATCCGTCACGTAAATTTTGGAGCAGCCAAGGAGAAAAAGCTAGTTTTTCACTGGTCAATTGCATCCCATCAAGTGCAGCTTGTGCAAAGGCTTTGCACTATCTCCATTCAGGGACATTTTTTCAATAATAGCCCAAATAAGTAAAGTCGGGAACCCAATTAATTGCAAAGAAGAAAGAAATGATTTATGTTAAAAAGTTCCTTGGGTGTTCTCTTTGGAACCTAAAATTTAAGTACTATAGAAAACACTACGTATGCATAACAACTCCTACTCTACATCTAACATATTGAAGCCTCGACAAAAATGTACATCTCCGCTTGTGAAAATGGCCCTTCGTGATCTTCAAATTTGTTTGTTGACAAGAATGGTCACGCTGTTTATATTTTCGTGCAAGGGTGGATCTCCATTCGTGTATCTTCATTTGGTGACATGCCTTGCCAGCTCTGCTGATGCCCACTTTCCAGAGCTGATGCCCACTTTCATGTAAGATGTTATCATGTCAAATATAGAAGATCATTACGGTTTTGCATGTTCCCCAATGTTTTATACAAACCGACAGCCATCGCTAGCTTAAAGCTCATCAATCGTGCAAAGAATGTGTCAAAAGCATCTCCTTTATGTGGTTGGAAAGAGCATCGCCATAATTATAGTTACATAAGTAAGTTGATAGACAAATGTTGATATGTTTTTATTGTTAATAGTGCAATCACACGCGGTCGCTTATGGTCACCTCCACATAGCTTTTTAAGTGGAGGAGCTGCTGGCTATGGTCTGGCCGAGAAATATCCAAGCTCTTTCAATCGAGAAACTGTGGTATTGCTCGTGGTGGCACGACTTTGTTTATAAAGCACCCCGCCCATTGAAGTAAGAGCGCTTAATCTCGAAATTGCTTTTGAATGGTCTTGAAAATTGTCTATTTAAGCCCATGCAAGCTTGTGAAAGAATTGAACAAAGAAGCTCAACAGGCCTTCATTCGACATCTAAATCATCTCCGTGGTAAAGCCGAGAGCCAAAATCCATCTTTGTAGTACAAACATTACTTAGTTTGATCTCAAAAAATGCGATCTCAAAGAAAAATTTGTAACTTATTCACCTTGCTAGAATAGCAGGGATGTTGCTCGTTAGGCCATTTATTATGGGCAACAGTCCCACATGTTATTGAATTATCTATCATATGAGCCGAATAGGGTTATGAATGTATACAAAAGGTCGGGAAAGAGAACGCTATGCCTTGGCCGCCGCGATAAGTTTCTTGTATAGATAATTGAGAGTTAATGATAAACGAAAAAAGAATTGACGCAACCAAGCATCCCAAACTTCAAATTTTCTCTCCATGAGACAATATTTTTGAAAAATGAAGATATTCTGGCAAACCTTGTCCCGAGCCGGACCAAACTTTTACTCTCATACCGCAAATTCAATGCAAGATGCCGGGTGGCGCGAAAAATCAAAATGGGATAGTCATGGGTTGTTTCAAACTTTGCCCTTCATTTTCTTTTAATGGTCGATCAAAGTTTCTCCATCAATCCTTGCATGCCGCTACAAAGATTGCCTCGCTCATTCACAAGATTAGAGAATAGTACCTGCCAGAACTTGAGGCGTTGGACGGCCATAGCCATGGCTGGCTGCCGGGGCTGGAAGTGTCTTCGTCCTCCACTATGGCAAAATATGGCCACCGTTAGGGTTAGGGCACTTTCAGATAAAAGATCCAGGCTTTATGGTTTCCTTTGAACGGCTCAGATGTTCCCTCCATTTTGGTATTCAGTGGAAGGCCCCTTTGATGTGTTTATTGATATGAATTATCCCCCTCTCACTTGTATGAGTGTCTTATTTATCAACCACGGCCATATTTGAACAAAAAAAAATACACGAGGTTTTTGTGGGACTTTGACGAATTTTTCCGTGAGTGTCATGTTAAAGCCACATCGAAGGAAAAAATACACGGAGTTTTTTTTTTTTTCATGCTGGTTCAAACATGACCATGGTTGTTAAATAAGACGATCGCTCACTTGCATATGAGATAGTTGGGCATTTTTGGGTTGCCCAAAGGGCAAACCTTTCATTGATGGGTCGACATATGGATTTTTGTTTCGATGGCCGAGATAGTTTTGAGGGTTGGTTGACGGCAACATTGGCACACGCGGCGCTAGTAGCATTAAGAGGATGGGTTGACTGGCTATCCGATGGCGCTAAGCCGCCACTAGGATTCAATCTAGTCATTCGAATTAGTTGCATCCCTTTGTCGATATGGCATGGTGAAGCTCCATCACAATGTAAGGCATGTTTTGTAAACTAGCAGGAGTTGCTTTGGCCAACTTCGCAATGGCAACGGCACCTTGGTATGTTTCTGCAGAGAGGGATTGGAGGGCTTCATGAAAGTGGGGTGGTGGACTGAGGCGGTAGTGATGGCAAAAATCCCTGGTTTGCTCTGGTTCTAGCTTCGGAGGTCTTGTGCACGATGCCTTTGGCATCTAACTGGTTTGCTTTTCAAGTGGGTCATTCTTCATTTCCTTGCAGGGTTTCTTTCTCTGTTAGCCAGCTTAGTTCATTGTCTGTAGCCAAGGGATCCTTCAAGAGTGGATGTCATTCTTTGGGCATGCAATTTTACTCCATTGGTTTCTCAAGACCGGTCCACTTGCTTCAGAAGTTTCAGCCTTCATTCTAGCCCGGTCCTCCTCGAATTAATCCGCCCAATCTCCTTTTCTTTTGCATATGGCATAGGGGGTAGACCAAGACCGATTTATCTGCATCTAAGAGCTGTGGACTTGCTCAAATCTCGATTGCAGCAAATTACCTGGTCGCTATGGAGCTAAGCCTATGCTACACTCAATCGAACCTTTTTATTATTTCAATTTTCAAGACAAGTTTCATTCTCCATTTCCAAAATATTTAAGGGCAACCCACAATGCATTAGCACCCTCCTTTTTTTTATAGGTATTCTCCACTCCTAATAAATTCCGTGGATAGCCAGGAAGCCTTGCATCAAATAAAGTTCCCTAACCATCTTGAGTTGTTGCTTCAAATGGTAATTGGGCTAGTGCTTGTGCCTATTGCCATCTTAGATTCCTTGAATTGCCATCATGAAAAGCATAATTAAATACATCGAGCTAGGCAGAATCTAACATTTTCATATCCATATATAATATATATATAAAAAAAAACATAATTCGAAGGTTTAAAAAAAGATAAACTAAAGGCAAGATAGTAGGAGGATAAAAGAATATAATCAATAAGCATTGTGCAAATTATTGTCATGTCTATTTAAAAGTGCATAATTTTCTTGGAACGACGCCGCCACAACTGACAAGCACTGCCGCTTTATTGTTTATTAGAAAGAATCTTGAAATCCTTAATCATTTCTTGACGACGCAAGGAATTAGTGGTCGGAGCAGGCTTTAGGTGTTCAAGAAGTTTAAGGGCCCTTAATAAGAAGTAGAACCCATTGCTATAGTATAACCCGATGCCATATTTTTCTGACATAAATCCAAGTACAAATCCAATGCAGGTTCTCCACCTGACCTATTGGCTCCCCTGCTTTGACCTTTCTTCATAATGAAGAAAATCTGTTTCAAGTACTACATTTCACCACAACTTTAAAGATGGCCCATTACATAAAAAAATATGTTAGAGCAAAATTTCCGACAAAGATTGGTAGAAACAGATATACAATTGGAGAAACAGAGTGCAGAAAGATTTGTCACTGAAGAAATAGAGCATAGAACCCCCCAATTGGCAAAGGAGGCCTGAGCCAAAGAAGTTCTCAAGAAACGATGGTTCTATTCATGCTGAATTGAACCATTGCAACATATATGCATTACTAGTTTATACAACTTGCTACGAAAGCTAACGTTAATGGAAACTAAATATTTCAAAAAACAGGCTCCTAAGTATATAACATGGAATGATATTTTTTACAACCACGGCACGGTTTGAAACTATATATACGCGCTAAAATCTACGACATAAATAAAAAGCTTACCTAAAGAGTTTGCGAGGATGGATGGATGGATGAATGGATGGATAGATATATTTTTTTATATCCACGAGAAGCTGAAACTTAATGGGACCCGCCTTTCATCAATCGTATTATGGTTGAAGTGTGTTCTTTCCCCAGTAACTTTATAATGATCATGGCCACTTTCACAACAAGATTTTGAACTCATACCTTGGGCAATGCAAGTTAGGATCGGCAAATCAGTATTATCCATAATCATAAAAGACAATATTCAAGTCGCTTACCTTATGATTGTGCTGAAAGCATGAACGTTGCTTCAAATACAACATGTTTGTTTGATGCACAAAAATTATGGCCGCATAATTTCGTGGTGGCGAGCCATGCTTCCAAAAAGTTGTGCCCAAGATCATTGCTGATTTCAAGAATTGCAATACTAGAATAGCATAGAGGAAACAACAAGATAATTAAATATATAGTAAATAATTATTTCAAAAGACCATAATGCATTTGGAAAGATTCAACATGGTTTTGAAACTAGGAGGAAAAAACTTATAGCAGAAAAACCATGTCAAAAAACCTATACAAGAATGGCAACTAGTATATCAAAGCATCCTAAACAGTAATGTTGAAAATGTATAATAAAAACCATCTCGTAAACTAATAATAATTTTAAAAAACCACTTTAGAGTATAAAATTAGCATAAAAAAATAAGCTATAGGAAGCAAAGATCTAGAAAAACTATGGTTTTTGTTGATATTACTTAATTGTTTGTATAAAACCATACTTATACTGGTTTCAATGGTGATTATTAGTGCGAGTTATTTTTTGGGGGCCTTGTGAGAGGAAGCAGGAAAGCACCTCATCAACCTCACCCGCATTAATGCATCCCGCTCAATGGCATTCCACACTCGCATAATATTGTTAGGGCGACACGCCATGGAGTCCGGCGTCCTAACCGTCTCCGAGTAGTCACTTTCACGGTCAGAGATGCGCAAGAACGAACAGCCATCCCGCACTGGGCGTGCAATTGAAGGGGACCGCCTCGCACGCGGACCGATCCGACCGACATAGCAAGAGGATTGCAGGCATGAGTTGGAGAAAGTCAAGAGTATCCGCAAACAAGGAGGGGTAGCAGGGCTGGTCCGGGAAAAGATGCAGAACTTCAGGCCATCAAATGCTGATGCAGGCACCTCAAACCCTCGAGGCCCTTTTGCTACGACCCCAGTTACACACCCTGCTACAATGGCCTCACCTGCCACTGCCAACATGCCACATGCTGCCTCCACCTCCACCACCATCCCTTGTGCTGCCACCGCCAAACCCATCAGAACAACTCCCCGCCAAAAATAGGGATTGTGCTTGAGCATGGTCTCTTGAAATTGTCTATGCTTCGCATGGCAGAAGGGAGACAGTCTCGACTCGGTTGTCGCCAATATGGACCTCATCTTGGAAACATGGAGCATGCTGGACATAGACTACCTGACTTGCCAGGATACTATCACTACTCCATCTTCAATGAATGCATAGGAAAGAGGGGGCACGGTGGGGTCGCCTCACTACTTCCGTGACAAGCCCCGCACGCCGGGCTTTTGTGCAAAACAGTACAAACATAACATGTACCGTGGTGCGCTGTAGAATTGGTAAAGCAGTAGCCCTCTCTTTGTGGCGGCCTGCTACTTCCCACATGCCGAGAGCAACTTCTATCACAACCATCCGGGTGTGGATAGGTTGGAGCCCTATGTCAATCTATACGATGACATACAGCAGCACAAGCAGGCGGGTAGTGTCATGCTCATTGGAGACTTCAATGTCCGCACTGGCACAGAATAGCCGATGAGATTTGATCCTCCCACGTAAGCCCTTAAGAAGGAGCTTGGCCAAGGGCATCTGCTGACATTCTCGTGTCTCGCCATGGGAGGCAGCTTGTTGCCGCCTCGCAGATCTTTGACCTGGTGATTTGCAATGGACTAGCATAGTGGCCCTCCTCCAGGTAGCACACTTGCAGACAGGAGAACCAGGGAGGTGGGTCCAGCGTAGTAGACTATGTTTTGGTGGTCGAAAGCAGACATGCATCTCGGGCAAATGTTTTCGAAAGTGGGAACATGGTAGGGATGAGGAGGTGGACTCGCACCACCGGCCGCTTTACTTGCAAAATGCCTTGGCAGTTGCTCCGCATTGCCTAACACCTCCTCCTCGTGATGCCCCACCCAGATCGGACTATGAGCTTCCATACTTACTCCCGTGATGCTTACTGGGATCCGCAAGCATCTCACAATGCTCAACGCCGAGCAACAGTGCAAAGCTCATTGACGCCCCTGGCTGCTGAGAGATGTTTTGGGAGAAGTCGCCTCTAGCCAAACCCTCGAGAGCTACGGGACTTTTCGCAGAACTGTGGATTCGGCGTCGAAAGTGCAAAGAATGCAAATGCTAGTTCGCTTAAGTCACGATCCCGCTTCTACGGATGTAGTTAAGCAATACCGCGACTTTCCTTAAGGCTAGAAAGACCAGGTACATTGCGGCCCATCAACATGAAATATTCTTCCTCCTGGAACATCATCCCAGGACCTTCTGGCGAAGAGTGCTCAGGAGGCCAGTGCCGCCCACACGAAACATCATTCCAGATCAATGGGGGCAATACCTACAACAACTCTACAAACCCGAGAGTGCACGAGTGGCATTACCCCCCAGCAGGGCCTAGTACTGGAAATCACAGAGGCAGAGTTAGCACAGGGACTGCAACGTCTAGCCAATGGAAAAGCACCAGACCTTGATGGCATGCAGGCAGAGTTACTCAAGTAGGCAGGACCATCCATGGCACCGATACTAACCGACATGTTTAACAATGTATTGCGGGAAGGTTTTCCCCCGCAATGGACCATTAATAGGGTTGTCCCAATCTACACGGCAAGAGACCCACACTGCCCAGCCAACTATCGGACCATCATGATCAACTCAGTGTTTACAAAGCACCTCACCGATCCTCGAAATGCGCTGACAGATGGGCGAGGCAGCCAGGCGCGGGCACTCGCCAGCTCGTGATTCAGCCGGTGACACTCAACCATAGATCATATCTTCACGCTAGAACCCCGGTTGAGGACAACAAGAATCACCGACAAGATCTCAGATTGCCGCCAGACTTCGCCAAGGCTTTTGACACTATGCCTCGAGAAAAGTTGTGGGCAAGATTGTAGCAGCTAGACGTCCTTGCCGAACTACAGAATGCAATGTACATGTTATATGAGACATGCTCCGGCCAGCTGCAACCAGCGGGCCAACCATTCGAGAGCAGTATCGAGGTCCGCCAAGGATTTGGCCTGTATATTGATTAGCTAGAGAGATGGCTCGCTGATAATAGAGGCACTGGGGCTCACCTCTTACACTGCATCATCGCAAATTTGATCTATGCTGACGATGTGGACCTCCTGATCTTGATGCCCTGGACACATTTTGTCAGGTGATTGACATGCGCATCAACTTAGCCAAAACCAAGGTAGTTCTATCGTCCGCACGCCAGCCAAGGGCCCCAACCCTCATTTATCATGGCCAAAATGTTGAAGTGGTGTCCGACACAAATATTTGGGGGTAGAGTTCCCATCGCCATAAACGACAATTTGATCCGGGCCAAGAGCCGCAAATAAAGTTGGAAGGCACTCTTTGCAATGCAAAACACAAGGCAGAGTTGTACGATTGAGCCCACCAATCGCACCTATTCAAGGTGCTTGTAGAACCCGTGGCTTTTGTATGGGGTCGAGGTCCGGGCCCCTGATTTCCCCTCACCACTTGAAATGACTTGGAGCAGTGCAAAAGCTTTCGGCACGGACCCCTCGGGGTGAAGTCCACAAATCCCATACCAAATACCGCTGTGAAAACGAAGTTTCTTGCCTCTTCAAAGAGGGGCCCTTGACAGCACATCGCCTATTTCCGTATGGTGGTCAAGATGGACGATACTGCCTCTATCCTCGCTACACCGGGGAATGGGGCCTCAACGCCTAAAAGCCCGGGCCGGTGGGAAAAGAGAGCTCGGCCGCGCCGATTGAATGTGCGTATACGTGCATCCACGCAAAACGGAGGCAAATCACTACAGTCTCAGACAGTACCTTGACACATGCTTCCTCAGCAAGTTATGGGATGCCAGCACCTTTGAACAGGTCAAAACAGCACATTATCAATGCCACATAAATCCCCTCAAGACTCATCTACCCATGAAAAGCCGCCAGATCGATCCAAGACAGTTCACACCATCTCTGGATTGAGATGGGGAGATGGATTGGGGAGCTGCGTCAGGAGAGGCTTTGTCAAGGCTTCCAGGTTGGAGCTATGGAAGATGAATACCACACCCTTCAGAGTTGTCTGGCATATGATGACATTCGGATACCTATGTTGAGTCGGTCTGCTCGCTAGCCCCCCATGTATGATGAGATGCCGAAAGCACGAGCTCGCTATGAGGTTGGGATCATATCTTTAAGAGATCATGGATCGCCGAGATCATCTTGGTCCTCGGCACTTACCTGATTCTGTCCCCCATGATATATATTTGTCTTTGTATTTGTACAATTTGACAGTAACCCTATTCCTATCACGGTTTTTCCCCCAAACAACTCTTCGGGGAGGTGGGAAGGGATTTTTTAACCCAGCAGTAATACGCTTGCCGCACCTCCTGTTTGGGTCCCATAGGCCAATTGGTCTCCGTGGACAATAAAAACTCTATTCTATTCTATTCTATTCTCTACTTGACACTCTATCAACCCAGCTTTATTCTATATACAACAAGATGACGTTAGAACAAGATAGAGAATGAAAAGAACTCATTTCAACACTTCTAAATTGATATACAATGTGCACATTTCCATTCCCACCGCATTCTTAAAACGTAATTGGAATATCTAATGCTAAGAAATTATTTATATGAGGATCCAAACCTCCGTGATAATGCATTTCGCTATTTAATTCTTGATCATTTTCCTATAATTTTTATTAAGAAACTTCCATCCGCCTATCTTTATTAAGAAACTTCCACTCATATTAGATTCTCGAATATGGAAAACAATGCATGTTGCATTTAAGTCGAGACATACAAAGCCTTCAAATAATAATATTGCAATGGAGCATGGTAACGGTTGATAATTATTATGCTAAAGAAGACAGCCTTTCCTTCAAGAAGACAACTAGAAGGAAGCTTATATTTGGTAGTCATGGGTGCATTAGAGCATAGCTTAATACACTATGATTTTCTCGAGATGTACAGATAGTCTTGCACAAAGGGACATTTTCCCTTTGGGTTTGAAACCCGCCTCTTAGCTTATTGTACTTTGGACATGAAATTTATCTCTCGCCCTTCTATTAAAGGATATGAAGCCTTCAAAAGATTGTCAGATGATATTATGATTTGAAAACCCTCAATTGTAGGATCATACGTAAGGTTTTCTTTGTTGTAGAGTACTTTTTGCAAACTAATACTTTGAGAGTTTGCGTAAAGCATGATGCAAGACAAACAATTTGCTCTCCATTTCAATATATAAGGTAGAAAGATTCCTTCAATTTAAAAAAAAAGGGTTCCAGATATGAGTAAACCTTAAGAGGCTTACACGGATGCATGTGGTTATGCCATTGGTATTGTACTCATGCAAGATGGTAGGATGGTGGCGTATGAAAGTCGCCAACTCAATTCTGCTGAGAATTATTCCACCTATGAGCAGGAGTGCCTAAAGGCATGTGAGAAATCTGCAGTCCACAGATGGGTTCGCAGATGGTTAATGGAGTTGGCTCTGGAGAATAGAAATCAAATTTTTGCCCGATTTGATAAGCTAGAGTAGATGGAATAGATAACATGGTCAGCCGGCTCCACATTCATGTTCGCGAGTCCTAGAATCTAAGCTTCTAAATTCTAACTTTATTTACATGTTTCTGGGTTCTTTTGTTTTGCATTTTAAGCTTCATTGCTTGCTCTGGTCCCCCAAACATGCCACAACTTATAGTCGCAGGCAAAGAAAACTATGTTTTTCCGCAAGCTCTCCAAAAACTACAACCTAGGAACTTGTTGTCAATTGCATGCAATCGATGCCAGATTAGAATTACGATGCCTGAGCCCAATACAATTTCATCTCCAGCCATGCCTACACTAGTGAGAATGTGCCTAGATTGGTCCTGCCAAAATTAGAATAAACTTGCGCTCCCACATTTTCGCCCAAACTTGCATCTCCAAAGTAAGGGCGGAAGCGATTTTTTGAGCTCTACAAAGATTTAACGACGCATAATGCCAGAGTAGAATGCATGTCTGGCCCGCTTGGATCCAACCTGCTGGATAAGACTCTATGTTTTAACGGGGTAGATTAGTCAGGAGAAGAAAACGTGGCAAGAGAAGGCGAACTTGCATTGAGACGGAGAACCAAGAAAATATAAAAAAAAAAGAAAATGAAATACAATTACATATGTTTTGACAAATAGATAGATAGTATTTTTACGCCATGCCACATTGGCAAAGATCCATGAGGACGGAGCATCCACGAGGACATTACAGATTGTGTTATGATCAAAACTCTTAGTTCTAAACACTTTTCTATATATCATCCACCCATGCGGGGTGATAGATACCAACTCATTGAAACAATCTTTTCTCTTAATTGTTTTGTGATGCTTAGGTAGTTTATTTTCATTATTAATGTAATGAACAATAAAAAGCACTTTATAAAAGAACATGTACCTCCCTAGCATTATTCCTCCAATGTAGATGGTATTACTCAAGAAATAATTTGGTTTTGTACCAAAATAATTGGTGACAAAGGATCTAACTATGTTAATGTGTTTTGCTCTATGGGGAACTTCTGTACATCTTTTTCATATTAAGATTGCTCATTTGTAATAGAGCTTATGTTCAAGCTTTTCATCCAC
Source organism: Isoetes taiwanensis (assembly GCA_021234155.1). Taxonomy (NCBI): domain Eukaryota; kingdom Viridiplantae; phylum Streptophyta; class Lycopodiopsida; order Isoetales; family Isoetaceae; genus Isoetes; species Isoetes taiwanensis. Next base: position 7,671,510 of record JAJEKV010000066.1, on the reverse strand, counting down.
AAACCTCTATACTTACAATTAGTTTAAAATTACAATTAGTTTAAAATCTAGATAAGCAACCTATTTAGCTTTCAACTATGCAATTAAATGACTCCTAAGTTCAAATGAAGAGAAGTTTGATTTGGTCTATCTACTATGCATCATTATGTTATTAATAAATCCATACAAGATTAATCATTTGAGTCCATTGTTATGTCAATGCACTTACATTGACAATTCCTTCCTTACCAGCTTTTTTCATTGCTGCTATAGAAGGAATTCAAGCACTTACAGAAAGCTCAAGCCCGCAAAATGCCTTGATAGAAGCTTTAGGTGACTTGTAGCTCCAACCTACGGCCGTGATAGCAGCCGTGGTAAATTGAACCATTAGCGGGAGTGAGACCTTTGAACTTGTTGAAAAACAAAAATTATTCTAACCCCATTCCAATAGTTTAAATGTTTGGCAATGAAAACTCGCTCGTAGTTGGTGGTTAAGTCTAGTGCATCTCCATTGAATGAGTGTCAAACTATCTTTTGCACTATTTTGTCTTCTTCCCGACAAGAATTGCCTAATCAAGCTCCTTCTTGAGAATGCATGGCCAACAAACAAAGATTCGGCCAACGAATTTGATGAGTTTCTTCAAGCCGATTGATCCGCTATAGTTTTACACCTTTTGGTGCTCCCCGCCTTGTTCGGCCAGAAAAAAGATAGTTCTTGGCGCCAAAGTTCCAAGGTGCCAAAGTTTTTAGTCGTCTTGATCTTAAGTACGGGTGTTGGCAACTTACAAGTTCCACCCGAAGATGCATAAGACCGCATTTCTGGACAACGCTTAGACATTATGAGTTTTAGTCATGCCATTTGACTTACAAATGCCACCTTCTTTTTTATGACTAATGGGGCGATATTTGAGGATGTGCATGGGGCTTATGTTGTCATTTTCTTTAATGATGTATTGGTTTTCGAAGTCCGAAAGCAAGATCGTTATTTGCATTTGCAAGAGGTCTTTTGTTGACTGAGGGACTCTAAATCCTAAGAAAATTATCTTTTTCCAATTGGAAATTGAATATTTGGGGCATATTGTTTGCACTGAGGGTCTTAAAGTTGATCCCAGTAAAGTACACGCAATTGTGGATTGGCCAGTACCTACTTCAGTTGCTGCATTGTGTTCCTTTATGGGCTTATGCGCTATTATAGGAAGTTTGTACAGAATTTTGCTCGCTTAGCTTCGTGATTTATATTTGTTGCTACTTTAAAAGATGTTCCTTTCTAATGGAATCATAATCATCAGTTTGCTTTCCAAGTTTTAAAGGATGCCATGGTTAATCCTCCTGTTCTGTGTTTGCCAAAGTTTGGTCTATCTTACTTGTTATGTGCTGATGCAAGTGGTATGGTTTTGGGCTAGCTTTGATGCGTGATGGTCATCCTAATGCTTATGAAAGTCGGAAGTTTTCCGACACCTGAAAGTAGATATAGTGTTTATGATAAAGAATTTCGGGTCAAGTATTTATGCTTTGAAAGTGTGTCGACATTATCTTTTAGGGTCGACGGCTCATATCTTGAATGACCACCAAAGCATTAGGCACATTGTTTCACGTAAAAACATTATCTAAAGGCAATTGAAATGGGTTGCTTTTATGCAAAGAATATGATTTCTCGATTATCATTCCGTAAAAAGAGATGTGGTCTGATGCTTTAAGTAGACGCTATGCGCTTTGTTCTTTTTTTATAGCACAATCCAACCATTTGAGGAAATGAAGGCAAGCATGCCAATCGACCATGATTATAAGAATATTTGGTTGTTGGCTCAAAGTGGCAATGCATATTTATATAAGATCGTTAATGGTTCTTATATAAAGGTCCAAAGCTATGCATTGTTCTGAACTTTCTACCACTTATTCTTAGAGAAGTCCATGATGCACCCATCGGCCATCGTCGTGTGGGGGCTTAATTTGGCAAAGCTTGAACCATACTTTATTTGGCCTAGATCGTGGAGAGATATCTTCATTCCCAACGGATAAAGAAAGTTTAACAAGAAGCCTCTTGGTGTTCGCTTATCCCACGTATTCGTGAAGCCGCGGGATGCCAATTACTATAGATGTTATTGTTGGGTTTTCCACAAGTCCTCGCAAGAATATTGGCAATTGATGGTTGTTTGACAATTTGAATAAGTTGACAAATTTTATGCCGCAGCCTACGCTCTTTATCAAGAAGATGTTTAGGCTACATGGGTTGCCTAAAGGTATTGTATCTAACTATAATACAAAGTATACCAGTAAATTCTGTAAGGCATTACTTATGCAGTTGGGAACTGAGTTAAGGTAATCTATTACATAAACTGATGGACAACCTGAGGTGGTGAACAAGGTTATTTGTTCCATCGTAAGAGAGTTTGTCAAGGAACATCAAGGTCATTCGACGCAACTTTTTGAAACGGATTCGGCTTGTGATTCAGCTCCATCCCCATAGGTATTCCACAGATCAGGAACAAGTTGGATTGGTTGGTTCCCTTCTTATATGACTAGCTTTTGGTTGGTTTACTCCTTTGTTGGAGAAAGGAGCCTCCGAATTGCAGGACTTTGCTGCTTTTATTGTTGAGCTTGAGGCATGCTTCGGAGACACAGATCGACAGTGCACAGATGTTATGAAACTCACTAATATCAGACAAGGTTCTCGTCCAACTTCAAGATAGCACGAATTTCACAAATTGTCAGAGATATAGCCGGGATGATGTTGCGCTCAAGATTGTTTTTGAAGTGGCTTATGCTAAGATGTCAAAGATATGTTGTTGTCTATGGAGGATCCTCGACTCTAGAAGAAGCCATCGATTTGCAATTCGCCGATAATCGCCCACTTAACGTAAGCAAGAGACATATACTCAAGTCTTTCCAATCCCACCTCGCACCTCAGAAGCTATGCCCGCACCGGGTCTCATCCAGAGAATCCAAAGAGGGTTTGGGCCCGAGCCTATGGAGATTGATCATGCGATTCGAGGGTCTCTTGTCCGATGCGTCAAAAGCAAAGATTAAGAGAGAGGCTAATCTTTGCCTCTACTATGAAAGAGCTTATCATATTGGTCATGGATGCTCAGGAAGCACACAAATCACCGATAAACTCCGTGATCCGTTCGAAAGTATTAGAGAACTTTCTAGCCAAGAACCGTAATGCCCATCCTCATAGTGGTATGGCCTCCTTATATACTAGAAAAGGAGGCTCTTTTGCATCTATGCATGTGGGATATTTGTGCATGCCCTAGATTCTAGAACAATCTTGAACACTTTAGAACCATTAGGGTTTGTGATGCCCTTAAGTAAGTATGAGACCATTTTTTTTTTTTACATGAATCAATGCTTGGCCTAATGGTTAGAATGGGGAAATTGGGAAGCAAATGATCGTGGTTCAAATTCCTCAAACAACATAAAAAACTTTTAAAAGCCTCCCCCTTAAGGCCCAAGCATGCAACGGGGATCAGATCCCATCAAGGGCGTAGATCGCTACCACGGGTATATTTCTAAATCAATGTGAGCCGAGGGATCTCGCACTAATGATTCTATTTTGCTCTTTTTTGCAATATTTCCAAAAAGGTTTCTATTTTTTAGATTGAGGTACTTCATCAAAGATCTAGAACAACCATTCTGCTTCAAAAAAACTTTCTAATTTTAGACTAAGGTGCTTTTTGTGAAGATTCCCTTAGATTTTCTTAGATTTTACTTAGATTCGCTTTTAGATTTTATGAGATTCCTTTATATTTTATTAGATTCTATGAGATTCTCTTGAATTCTATCATGATTCTCCTAGATTGTTCATGTTATGAAGATTCCCTTTAGATTCCCCCAAATTCTATGAGATTTTCATAGATTCCCTTAGATTTGCTTAGCTTTTATGAGATTCCTTTAGATTCTATTATATTTCATGCAATTCCCTTTAGATTCTATGAAGACTCCTCTAGGTTCTCCAAGATACCGCTAGATTCTATGAGAATTCCTTAGGTTTTGTGAGATTTCCTTAGATTCCTCGCAAGGCTTCATGAAGATTACTTTAGATTTCCATAGATTGGCTTATATTTTATAAATGATATTCATTATTTTCGAAAGCATTTGTGGTTATGTATTCATGTGTTTATGTAGCCTTGCTCGTGATTCATGACTCAACAATCCACCATAGTCAAGAGCTCTTCCCAGCCTAACATGGCGAGCTCGGGAGTGGTTCGGAAAGTAAAGATGAGATAGTCGCATGGAAATTAAGACACGAACTATTGAGATACTTATACAATGTTAGTAAATGGTTGAGATATCTTTACCTTTACCTTTATCTTTACCTTTTAGCAAAGGCTCTTTGATCTCTATATAAGGGAAAGAGGTGTATTTTATTGTGATTCACACATTCTTGCCTTTTTGTTACTTTCTTCTTGTTCCTCCCAAGCCTCTACTATCCTTCAAATATTGTGTGTTCTTAGAGAAGATTCTCTAAGGGTTGATCCTTCCAAACCCTTTTTGTTTAGGTAGCCTAAACTTTATGCGGACTATCTTGAGATTCTTTGCTTTCCGCATGGTCGGGTGATGAGCTTTGGCCTTAAGGGTGGCTTAAGAATTTACTTACGATTTATTGGCCGATTTATTGGATGATAGAATTATTGTTTGTGTGCTAACCTTATCATGCCCTATCGCCTCTTCCTCCTAGAATAGCATCCCCCGATTGCTCCAATCTTGCTCCAAATCTTCCAATCATAGAAAGCCTTTTGACAACAACTTCATTGGCCATCAAAGTTTGTTCACCCCTATACTAGGTGGATCCAAGAAATTGACAATTATGAAATTGGTGACATTTTCAATTTTCTCATATTCTATTGAAATTTCTTTTCTTTATGGTGTTCGTAACGCAATGCATCGACGTAACGCAACGTAAAAGAACGTAACGTAAAGAACGTAACGCAACGTAACGTAACGTAACGTAACGTAACGTAACGTAACATAACATAACATAACATAACGTAACGTAACGTAACGTAACGTAACGTAACGTAACGTAATCGTAACGTAATGGTTTTTATCGCCCACAAAGACCAATCGGCTTATAGGATGCAATAAAGAGAGCATCGTACTTTATTACCGCCCGGGTTAGAGAAATGATATTTTTTCATTAAGGCTTAACCTCGGTACCTAAACCCTAATGATTGTCTCAAGAGAGGGATCCCTTGTAATAGGTCGCCTAAAACCCACGACGGTGAATGTCCGAGAGGGAACATGATATTTCATGCCAACAAGTGCAATTTCACAAATAATGCTAGGCTAAAGGCTTTTTCGAGGCAACGATATTATAGTTTGCCCTAAATCGGCGAAATGTCATGTCCCCCTTTTAAGGCTAAGATTCCACTGGCACAGTTATGGGCGTGTCAATTAACTGAACACTAATCCTTTGATGGCATCTCGATTTGAAACTTCGACGATGATTCCACTACCGCAGCTTAGCAAAATGTCGCCTCAAACCGAAATCTCTCACATCTAATTGCAAAACACTCTAATTAACTATCGAGAGCACCAAGAACTTTCGATATGATAATTGCCGTAATCGGATTCATGCCAAGTAGAGAGCAGATGCCGTAGATATTCGCCAATTTTGATTTTTTTTTAAATTCTTGAACTAATTGCTGCTGCTGTGCTTAGGTCACACAAGGAAGCCACACTTGAGATTTTGCTCCCAAGCCGCTGACGATAGAATCGGCCCTAAGGTTTATGGAGAATGTAGAATAAGGGTGCTTTTCCTATGGACTCTATGGACCTCGATGAGGTCAAGCCTAGGTCCAAAAGTAATCGCTCTGGATTACTTTCCAAACGAGGTTCTTAAACCCTCAGGCACTCAGGTTCTTAGCTCATGAGAACATTGGAATAGCAGACCAGACTTTCAGAAACCTGGAGATTTTCTGCCCATGGGAAAGCACCCTAAGACAGTGACATGGCATCTTATCTGGCACGAAAATTGGGACACGTGTATAATGTGTCCATACTGGGGAAAAAAGCGGCTATGGCGGCCGCGACTATGACGAGCTCGCAACGATGTCAGCTTAGAAGTGCCATCCATGATTTACGAGAGCGTGGACTCTACACGGCTGCTAAATGGTTAGTTTCCCAAGCTCGAGTTTTCCTTTGTTTATTTTTTCCGAGCTAAAACTGTTAGTACGTTGTAACAATATGCTCAGTAACCTGCAATATGCGTAAATTTGAGGAGGAAGGGTTTCTGTGGTAATCTTGCTGAAATACTTGTTTTAGCCAGAATTCTATAGTTTAGGCCCGAGCATTCCCCTATAAGGTTACGTATTACCTTGAAGGTCCCACAGCTATTGTAGAAATGATGGACGGACGAGCAGATGATGTAAAGCGGATGGTCGCTGAAGCTACTTTTCTACAACATGTTGCTCATATTCTTATGTTCAGTGTTATTATAGATCAGAGGACGAAATACAGAATGTCCACAAATAATGCTAATGCTGAACAATATAATGTTAGCACGATAAAGATTTTACCCCTGTGTCCTTATATGATAAAGTTTTGAATAAATACTTTCTGTATTACTTCCAAGTGGCAAGTTTCCTTTGGCGTGGTCTTTTAAATTTGTCTCAAGAGAATCGTTTATAAATAGGTGCATGCTTGATGTTATTGATTGTGGCAAACAGGGCTGCGGAACAGTTGGTTGGCTTCCCAAGAGACAACTGAGCTAAATCAGATGCATTCTGAGAAAGCCACCAGGTCAAAAACATTTTATACGGAAAGATAATGTGATATCAAGTAGTCCCGCAGTTGCAAGCCCAGAGCTCAACAAAGACAAGATACCCCCTCAATATCTCAACCTCCGCGGCTCGGACATGTCAATATTGCGGTAGGGGTTGACTTACTCAAAAAGTTGCGCTACGCCACGCTACTCAGCACCGGTGGAACCGGTCCTTTTTCTCATGTGCCTCTCGAACTCCAGAGGAGCTGCGCCAGATCAAAATTCCTTTAACCTTGGCAGCCATTTTTAAAACTCTGTCCTGCTCTCAAGGACCGGTTACCACTCAACTGTTTTTGGTTAGGGCTGTAGCTACCTCTACACCCACGGTCCATACCCGCGATTGGGAAATCAGCCAAGTCAACCATGTTCAAATCGATGGAGGTAAGCCAGTCAATCTCATCGCGGATAAACTCGCCAAACAAATGGGCATCCACACAACTCTTTTCGTGCCCCATATGACATCAAATTGGCTAAATGGCCATATCCACGCAGCGACCTCGGCGTCACACCTATTCTTCACATCAACATTGGTGATCTCAACTTTCCCATGGAATTTGGAGTTTGGAAGGCTGGCGAAGATCCGGTGACTATGAAATCTTTGGTCGCAGACCTTTTCTCCGCCCGGGCAAAGAGTATCCATTCTTGGGCCATGGACAGTTAGTCATCACTTGACGATGGTCATCTCAATGCCACCATGGACTTGCAAACAGGCGGGGATCATTTCTGTTGACAATGCGGAACCTTCTCTCGAACCGATTGAAGAAGCTTCGAGAATATTTATCAAGTTCGGGGCTCACGCGAGTGCGCCTCTGTCATCCTACAGAATATCTTTGATCCTTGGGAGAAATGACTCTTGTCGGGGACCGGTACGTGGCTGCCTTACTTGACCCTATCGGCTCCTTTGCAATCGAATCCAGCGTTGATCACTTTTGGAATCGCGACACTCACGCAGCTCTTGTTGATGTACATTTGTCATGAAGCAACCAGCGCTAGATGACGAGCAATCTCTCTTTTTCACCGCGCAAAGTGCCCGCATCGGTTATGCTCAACCTCCACGCACACATTGTCCGGGATCGGGAGTCATACCCATATTGGACTCGAAGTCGAGATTGTGGGCGTTGGCAACAATCAACCTGTCGCATTGCTGCAAACCTTAGGCTCCTTATCGTAGCGGGGCTGTCGCATTTTGTTCAAAAAATTCAAACACATTTTGGCACGGGTTACAAAGATCTTCGGGGAATCAACAAAGCTTGGGGAACTCACCATTTCCTACCAAATCGATGCGACCCGGTGTAACAGCGGACGATCTGAGCTCAACCCTAATCACAGTGATGGCGTCAAGGGGAAATTGACAAACTCCTAGCTGCGGGGTTTGATCTATGAGGTCAAACATTACGAATGGGTGAGCCCCATCGTCATTGCCCTTAAGCACAATGGTAAGATCGGCGTGTGGACTATCGGAAACTCAATGGGCCCACGGGCGTGATCATTTTCCACTTCCTTCACGGACCAAGTTACGGAAGAAGTGGTTTGGACATGAGATGTACTCCTTTATGGATGGTTTTTACGGCTACAATCGGATCTCCATCAAAGAATCTGATCAACTCAAGACCACTTTCACCACCCGGTGGGGTCACCTTTGCCTACAAGGTGGTTCCTTTTGGATTATCAACTCTCCTTCAACATTTCAGCGCATCATGCTCGGGTTTTTATGATTTCATGAAGGAAAATCCCTTCTTGCAAATTTTTTCAAGATGACTTCTCGCCTCTGGTTCCATGGTGACCATTTGGATAAATTGGAACTTCGTCTTCCGGAAATGTGATGAGTCAGGCATTAGTCTCAATCACGAGAAATGCACCTTTTCGCGTCACCGGTGCGATTGTTAGGCCATGTTGTCGAAAAAGCGAGGAATCACCGATCACGCCAAAATCGATTATTGTGCTCAAGGCTCAAGCACCGGCCAATATCAAAGAGACCACGCTCTTTCACGGGAAGGTCAATTATTACTCCACCTTCATACTGGACTGGCAGCCATTGCAGATCCCATTCATAAACTCACGGGTGGCGAATCCACAGGCTTGGAATTCGGTGAGCTGCTTTTCAACGGTGAAGCTTTTGCTTACTCAAGCACCGGTTCTTGTTCCTCCTCAATGGGACAAGCCCTTTCCGCGTTCATGTCGATGTCGGCGTTTGCTATTGGGCTGTTCTTTCTCAAGAATATGATGCGCTGCGATAAACCAAATCATTTCGCCCGGTAGAAAACTCAATTACTGCGGCGCCCAACTATTACGCCCGCGGGCGTGAAGCTTTGGGTCTCATTTTACGTGTCCAGCGGCTTCGTCATTACCTTTTGGGCAGTCAAATCAAGTTCTTTGTGGACCACCAAGCACTCCTCTATTTGATCAACAAGTCCCGCCCGCCGGGCGCATTGCTCGTTGGGTCCTTCTTCTCAAAATTTGCTCCTTTTGAAATCGTTCATAAAGGCGGCAAATCTCATGTTGTTCGGATTATCTTTCCGCATCCACCGCGGATGATCCGCAGGGGTCTCGGGGGCCTTCCACGATGCTCAACTCTTTTTAGTCACGGCAACACCACATTGGTTCCATGATTTTCGGCGGTACCTCCTCACGGTGCTCTTCCACCCGGAAGGCGAGGCGGCTCTCTCACATGGCGACAATCCCGTCGCCATCAATTTCTCAGAGGTCGGTGACTACACCATGGTTCTTGGGACATCTCTACTAAAAAGGGTAAAGGACACCATCAGCCGGACGGCTGTGTTCTACCTCATGAAGTTCGGACATTGTTAGAAGCTCATCAAGGGCTCGGTGGTGGTCATTTTCATGGTGACACCACGGCGCTGTAAAATCCTTCGCCCAGGGTATTATTGGCCCACGCTCTTCAAAGATGCTCCATGCGCCCGCGCGTGTGGGCTTACCCGTGGTGGGGCGCCCCGCGACCCGTGGCGGCTCTTCCCTTGGCGCGCCCGCCATGCGCCCACTTCCCCCGGCAAATGGGGGAATGGACTTTGTGGGACCTATAGATCCTCTGCGAGGCACACTTTCGTGCCGATACATTACGGTTCTCGCGACTCTTCGCCACCAAATGGGCGGAAGCTTGTGCACTTCGGACAACAACTGCTGCAAGCCGCGGCTAGAGTCCTCTATCAACAAATCATCCGCGGCGATTCGCTGCCCCACGGGCTGGTCGGTGGCCAGTGGTGTTCATTTCATCAATCATACTATCAAAGTGCGTGGATTATCTCGATACATCATCACAAGAGCACACCTTACTATCCTCAAGGCAATGGGTTGGCGAAAGCACCAACAAAACTACGGTCACCATTCTCAAGAAAATTTGTGGCGGCTTCCCTTACCAGTTGGCGGACAAAACTTCCCTCTTGTTCTTTGGGCCTACAATACTTGTTTCAAGATTGCTTTCTGGGTCACACTCCTTTTAAATTGGTTTATGGTCGGGGAAGCTCTCATGCCATTTGAATACATCCTTCCAACACTCGGGTTTTCAATTGGCTCTTGCTCATAATCCACCGGTGCTCTCAAAGAAGCGGGTCTATCAATTAGAAACAGTTGGATGAACTTGAAGGGATGCTTATATTAGGTGTTCTTCATGGACAACGGTTGCAAAAATCTTTACATGACAAGCGTTTGAAGACAAAAACATTCAAAGAAGGAGATTTGGTTCTTCTTTATGATTCGGTACAAAAAATTTTCGGGTAAACTCAAGTTTCGTTGGCTTGGCCCTTATCAAATTGTTCAAGTGGTTAGACCAAGCGTTTTCCAACTAGCTGAGTTAGATGGCACTCCATTACCTACATTGGTTAATGGTTTTTCGTCTCAAAGCATTTCATCACCACGAGAAAGTGAACATCAACACGCGAGGCAGTTCAAGAAGCAAACACCACGAGAAAGTGACTAGAAAGGCGGTGGATTATATTATAGTGGAGATTTTTTTACAAAATGTGGAATGACCCGGCTATTTCGCTATGGGCGCGCCCTATATACAAAAGCGGACTCGAGCCCTATTTACTAAGTCCCTACGAGGAAAAACCCTCTACTCGGGGTTGGGCAGAGAGGTGATCTTGGAGGAGATGGTAGGGTTACGCTCGGGATCGGCGAAGATGAGAACCACCTCCATCCGTTGGTCTTGGTCGGGATGTTCAGCCATCCCGGCACACCCACCCGTCCATCACGAATGCCCGCGGTTGTGGCAGCGCCCGAGATCGAACAATTCATCTTACAAGTGATCCACTCGGCGGTTAGTGGGCATTGTGCAATCTTCGTTCAAGCCGGCGGCGGCCATGCGGCGCCATCGGATGCCTTCGTTTCTCTCGATTCGTCTTATATAATGGCGAGGAACTCCTTGTCGGCGTGGACCAATCACACAAATCATAGCGTGTTTTGCAATGCAAAATTTGTTTCTAAAATGAGAATCTGTTCTCCGTAGCATATCTAGCCATGGTACCTTGACACATTCCTTTTAATGATATCCCACCCGAGTTACCCGGCATTGAATGCCATTCCTTCTTTCCCGCCCGTCCGAACATTAATGGGTGTCCTTTGCCATCTGTCACATCCGATCTTTCTTTCCGTCTCATCCTCACCGTTCATTGCTTCTCCCTTACGTTTTTGGGACTTAGCCAAATTTTTGCCTCTCAATACCCTTCTTAGCATCTTTTGACACCTGGCACCATCAGCGGTTCGGTTTCGCACTCTTCATACCTCTTAGCCTCCGGTTGTGCGCCCTAAAACAAACCTTTTAGTTCCTCTGCGCGCCGTCCTCGGGTGCTTTCGACTTTTCGTCTTCCGCCTTTGACATCCCTCTTAGTCGCGCACATCATTCCATGGCTGCCCCAAGATTTTCTACACTTCAAGCTCTTTGCTCCCAAGGATCGGCCCTTTTGCATCTGTATCCTTCTTGGCGCCCACTTTAGGTGAAGCCCTTGTTGGCCCAAATAAAAAGTCATTTGAGCGACACCCGGCTTCTGAATTCTCTCAAATGGAACTTAGGCTCCAAATCGACCCGATTCGCGGCGGTTCATCGTAAATATCGTTAACGGCCGCAAGGTTACACCAGCGTAATCGATGGCACCACTATTTCATTGACTCAACATTTGATTTCTGAGGTATTTCATATTCCCTTGCACACCCCTTGTGTATCATGAATTGCGCTATCACTGAGGATATCGATGTCCACGAGTTTGGTGCACACGCTTATCATGCCAATGTCCATCGTCGACCAATATCGACAAGCCTCCACGAGACCTTTGTTAAATTTACGTGGCGAAAATTCCTTGGGTATTCTATCAAGAACACCCATATCAATAAGCCTTTCTATAACTGGTCCTCAACGCTACACACTCCAAACACCACATAGATTGGCCCCAAATGATGTTCTATCGTCTTCTCCAAGAAATGGACCCTAGCCGGTACCACTTCCATTTCTGAAGTTTACGTGGGAGGGCACTTTCAAGCCCTCATCCGTCATTACTTCCCTCCCACACCACCAAATTCTCATAATTCCACTTTCGGCTCCCCTTCCAATCACTCACCAAGTTGGCACTTCGCCCGTCTTCCACGGTCATGACCACGGTCACACTCATGTCCTTTGTCTCCTCCTCAGCTACACCATCCACTTCACACCATTTTTCCCGGACCTCCCAAACCCGGGCAGCGGCCGGCTCCACCACCACAACACCCTCGTCGGTTGTTGTATCGGTATCGGCCGGGATGCTCAAGGCTCTTTGCTCTTAAGTTACAAGAATCCCAAAGGCGGCTCTTATGGCGGGGTTCAGCAGCACTTTTCGAGGCCTCGATGCGGTACACCAAGACCTTCAAAGGCTGCAAGCGCCCAAGTTGCAACTTTGGAGGCCAAACTTCAAGACAAGCATGAAGCTCTCTTACGGGCTCATGCGGATCTCAAAAGTACACAAGCTCAAGTCAGCCAACTTTCGCGGATCAGCGGGCTCGGCTCGGTCGAGAAATTAGGACTTTATTGGAGCACAACAAGTCCAAAGCAGCTCTCGAGTACCAGGGCCTTGATATTGCTAAACTCAATGCCTTGTACTTTCCGGCGTGTGAAAATTTCAGCACTCAAGTTCAAAATCTTTTCGGCCGGGGCGCTCAAATTAAGCCTCCTTGGCGGCTCGGCTTTCTACCACAGACCTCTCGGCTCACCTCTCTTCAAGATGGAAACTACGAGAGGCGAGAAGCAGAAAATACTAGATGGCGGAGATTGCCGGTGCCGTCTCAATACAGGGGAAATCCTCCTCCGGGTCAATCCTTCGAAGCGGGTCCGTGACCCGATCCGCTGCTACTCGAAAGGGACAATCGGATCCGTGATCACCGAACAACATTTTTGCGGCAAGCTATTGATCTGGCGATGAGGCTCAAGCAAAACTTGGCGCCCGGACTACAATTCTTCACGAGAATGCCGGTTGACTTCCCGGCTCCCTCACGCTATCATGATTATGTGGTTGCTTTCGGCGCCACCTCTTCCTTTCAAAGTGGCAGCGGCCGATGGCCACTGTGGATATCCCCGGCGGTGCTGATTTTCTTGATTTGGCGAACTCTCCATTGAAGACAAAGGGTTGTCTTTGTGCCCTTGTCGTCTTTGATCTCATACCGTACCCGATCCGGACTTTCTCACCTTGAGTGGTTCAGCCCATGGCTTACATCTTTCATGATTTCTATCGGGTGATACACGGGGAAAACTTTGGAAATGGGCCCGCCCGACTTTTCGGGGTGACCCCTTTGTGCAATGGGTGCTTCGGGATAACAATCCATATCTTGCGGATCTGCTCGGACCCAAACTCTTCATCGGGGTACATGCACGAGCTTGCCAATCATTTATCTCTCGGCTTGGCAAGCGGCTGCAACAAATTAGGAAGTATCTAGGACATCAGAAGATCTTCCCTATGCACAAATTTATATCACGACACCTCATTTGGATTTACAATCAGTTACAAGCTACGTTGGATAGCAAAGGCGGTCCCCACCGGGATGGGATAGCCCTCTGTCAACTCTCGGCTCTCTGCTTCTCTTTGGGATCGTTGGTGTCGGGCGCTTGATCCGGATCTTGTCGATCAATTCGGGGAGGCGCTTTCGGCAACCCATACGGGCATGGTTCCTTCTCCCTATGCTTCCAGGGTACCTCCGCCCCGGGTTCTGACTTTCGATTGGCGCCTTCCTTTTTGGACCAAGGTCATGGATGGTCATGCGGTGGACACCACCTCGGATCTCGGCGGATCTCGGTGGGATCCGCGTTTTGTTAAGCTCACATTGGGAAGAAAGGTGCCACTCACGGACAACACCACCAATTGGATCTACATTGCTAATGGCGTGGTTGGCAACGGCCAGCGGATGCGCTTCATGGTCTCAACACCTTCTTGCGAGAATGCCTCCACCTCACGATCCTTACGTCCATCTTCAAGCGGCGATTTTGCGCTGCCCTCAAATGCATTTTGCTAAGCTCCTTAAATCGGCGTCCCATTTTCCTTTGCAATCCAAATGCGGCGTCGGTGCCTTTGGCCTTGAGACTGTCTCCTCATGGAATGTCGGTACATTTCTTGGGCGCCCGCGGCGCCCTTGAAGACATGGTCGCTCTCGCTTTCTTATAGATGCGATCACGCCCTTGGCCAAAACACTCCTCAAGCTCTTCAATCGCGCCGGGGATCTCATAAGCGGTACCATAATGGTGCCCGTCCTCACTCAAGTGAGGATCACTTTGAGCAGATGGCTTCAGCCCTCAGAAGCGCTTCCTCCTTTTCTTCATTCTGAGTGTGTCGTTTGGTGGGGAGTGTTAATCTGTGCCTCACAGTGCACGGGACTATTCATCCTCTGACAGACCAGGTCAAGCTCAAGGATCCTCGGTCAACCAGATTGGACATCCAAGGCTCCATGAGAAGACCAAGCGGCGGAACCCACCTTGAGTCAAAGCCTTTGGTATCAACAAAGCGCCGCTTCGGACAAGTGACGGCCCGTCCGCATACGTCGGCGTCGGCATGATTCTAGAGCACTTCAAGAGGCACCGCCAACATTCACAAATCAGGCCTCCTTCGGTCGGCACCGAGATCGGTCGAGTGTCTATATTGGGCCCCAAGGCCATTGTACTATATATATGAGTAGAGTTAGCTCATAAGTTTTTAGATGAGTTTTGAGTCTTGTCTCCCTTGGTTTTCTCTCTATTGCGAGCTCATGTATTTTCATCATTGATATCAAAGGAAGCTTATCATCTTTCTCTCATTTGTTTGTTTTTCTTCTTTTTCTTCTCTTTCGCCAAATCCGTGACATAGTCCCCGGACTCTCTGTTAGATCCACGGGTCCTCCACGGAGGGCTGTCTTCGAGTTCGAACCAGACCCCAAACACTTAGACAAGCGTAAGGCATAGAATCGCTCCCAAAACCAGCGCATGGAGAAGTCAAAGCGGATGGCGCTCGCCCAACTACACGCACATCATCAACAACAAGCGAGAAACATACCAAAAGAATAGCATCACCCGATGGGTGGAAAAAAGCATCACCCACCGGGTGGAAAAACATGATAAACGAGAACTTGTACAAAATCTGATGAAACAAAGAAGGGGGAAGGGTGGGTTCAAAGAGAATAAAGATGCTTCGAGAGAAGAGGGAAGCGTAGATGAAGCGTCGATGAAGAACTCGCAATAAGTAGCAAAGCGTAACTGACGAACGACCCAAAAAAGTCATGCGATGCATGCAATGCATGCATGCTCATCTTGAGCAGAATGCCGATTCGCTCACGGCGAATCGGCGACGATTCTTACCGCTGGCATTCGCATGAAACCAACAAAGCGCCCGAATACCAAAGGACTTCCTTAACAAACTAGAATCGAGGGACGAAGGTCACTGGGGACGAAGGCTAAAGGCGGAAAAGGACAAGAAAAGCGCCAAATTAGCCAAACCGAGGGGAAGAAGCCCCTCCCCGCACGGGAAACAATTCAAAGAGAATAAGGTACTTTCTGAGAGAAGAGGAAGCGCCGATGAAACGTCGATGAAGAACTCTGCAATAAGTAGCAAACGCCCAACCTGACGAACGGCCCAAAACGCATGCGATGCATGCATGCGATGCATGCAATGCATGCATGCTCATCTTGAAAGCAAGAATCTTGGGTCGCTTCTGCGAATCGGCGACATTCTTTTGGGACGGATGCACTTGTGCCATGTGATTTTTACAATTGCAATGCCTTATCGCCAAACTACACAAAGTTCTAAACTAAAGCAATGATATCTTTGAATTTTTCTAGCAGCGATGAAACCATATATACATGCGTACTATTCATAACAGATTTAGCTACATGGACTCTTCCAGCCATAGATAAGAAAGCATCTCTCCATCAAAGCAAGTGCCTCTGAAGACAGAGAGTGACTTGGTCCCATGCTTGAGCTGCTGAAATCTCCATTTCAAAAAGAATTCCAAGCAACCTGGTGGTAGTGCCTGGAGGAACAAGATTCCAAGGATACTAAGACAAACAAGTCGGGGCTGGATCATCGAGTGCCCAGATTCCATTACACTTCTGTCAGACAACCTAAGGCAGGGGAGAATATGTTTATAAGTTGCTTAACTGCGTCCAGATTTCCCTCACTGGCGTCCACCAAAAGAACCGTATCATCAGAAGCTAGTTGCAAATTAATTGGGAACTGGTCAAACATGTCTAAACCAGCAACAAGACGATCATCCATTGTACTATAGTGCAACTACGAGAGCCTCTCAGCTACAATAATGAAGATAAATGAAGCAGGTGGACATCTCTGCCTAATGCCCCTTTTCACTGTGAAAAATTGGGATGGATTCCCTTGAAAAAAACCCTCGCTTTAACATATCTCAATAGCTTTCAGACAACGGAGGGTTTAAAGCCTAGTTTGTCCATGATGTGCGGAAGAAACGACCATGAGACAAGTTTCATAAGCTTTTCAAACTGTAATTGGTGGTATACTACTCTTTGACTAGTTTTCCTTGCCCAATAAATTCTATCATAGGCTGCAGCTATGTTTTCCAAAATATATCTGCCAGGCAAAAAGCCGGTTTCCTCTTCACTAATCGAGATCGCCTAACTTTTCTTCAGTTTTTTGCATATGCATTCGCTATGATCTTGTATAGTATTGGTAGCAGGGTAATCGGCCTCTAATGAGAGATTACAATATGCTCCTTAACCTTAGGGATTAGAGCAATGAGACACGTATTAAGTATCTTGTCTAATTGATGAGATGCATAGCGGGTCTTGATATGCTAGCCATGAAAGGTAAAATGCGTCCACTCTAATAAGACTAATTCAATGGGTATATACCAACCACGCTTAGGCACTCGTCCTTGGCCATCAAGAATACCACAGACTCTAGATCCGCTTCTGTGAGAGGAGCCTTGAGTTCTTGTCTTTGCACACAGGAGAGATGATAGGCATGACTTTGAAAAGTGCAATGTCCATTGCCTCCTCCTAAAAGGGAAGTACTTTTCTCTAGAAGAAGGGCGTGAAATGCGAGAGGAGAAATTGCTTCACTTGCTCAGGTGCAGAGACATAATCCCCATGCTCCATCCGAATAGAGGTGAGAGTCGAACTTTGTCGTTGCAATCGTGCGGATGAGAAAAAAGATTTTGTGCACCTACCACATGATAGCCCTGTTTTTATTTTGTATGCTTCAATACTTTGAAAATCAAGTTTCTAAATCTCTTTGACCAACTCTGCTTCTCGAGCATGAAAACCTCCTTGAAGTCTAATTTGCTCCAAATCACTATACCTTTGGTTTAGAAGGCATTTTTACTGCTGCACAAAATTGATCCCCCATTGCTTGGCCTAGGTCTTGACATTATTGACTAGTCTTCGCATTGGGCTCAGGTTGGGGGGGGGGGGAGGGGGTGGGGGGGAACTCCCATACTGCTGACACCCAGTAGTGAAATCCTCGCTCTTCAAATATTGAACATTCAGTTTGAATACAGTCTTACTGGGAGCCCAAAATAGGAGTTTCACTGCATCAATGATCAGAGGATGGTGGTCTAAAATAGTTTGGTGAACATAGTTCTTACGATGCAATCCATGTAGCATATGTTGAGCATTCGTGTTGCCATAGCACTTGCCATGCCTAGTTGCACCAGGTGTCTCCCCCTGAGCACAATTGCGCTAAGTGAAAACCTGGTCACTCGAAATCTCGAGAAATCCATGCTCAAACAGGAACTTATCCCATTATTTATTCTTGAAGCTTAAAACAGTCTCACCGCCACCTGTTAGTATTGTCCTCAACCATGTTAAAGTCTCCCATATTGGAGGCATAGCCGTTTGTGATGCCCCACATCTGTTCATCTTGCTTCCACTTGATGGCCCGCCTATCCCAATTACTCTTTATTGTAAAGATTACTTTGGTGTCCAACAACCATAATAGAAAGTGCCCAGAAACACTGGCGAGAACATGTTGGCGAGCCATAAGGTTTAACTCCTACTGCCTACTGTGACGCTCCCTGCTAAACATACGGCGCTCGGCCGTACACTCGGCAGGAAATCCCCCGTCCGGCTCGACAACCACACAGGCCCTCTGTCTACCCCGCACTCTAAGGTGACCCTAGTGCGGGGAGGGGACACGAAGGTGTCTTGCGCGCCATTCCCCTATGGGCTCCTATATCAGCGGAAGCGATAAACATGTCAGAACTAGCATCAAACATTACAAATACTACCTCAAAGGTAGTCCATCATACATATACCAATGCAAAGATGATAATCATAAATCGCAAAACATGATAGCTCCTACCCAGGCTCGGACGTAAGGAGGATGATGGCCAAAATTTGGAGCCTCAAGGTAGAAGCGGGGGCCGAGTCATGGCAATGGCGAGGGCTGGCATAAGACAATGGCTAGAGTTGACCACTCCATCCGCCCCTCCTGTGCATACTTTGCAGATGGGCTAAATCAGGCTCTGGCGTGACTCTAGCCTTCCGGATCGCAATCCCATGGCATCACCCATCGGGACTACTCAGGTTGCATCTCCACGGTCCGATGAGGTAGGAAGGGTTGCATCTCCCCTTCCGGTGTCTAGAGGTTAGGGTGGGCGGCTAGAGAATCGTGGCGACACACGATTAGTACCGACTTAACCCCCAAAGCGAGAGCCAAGCCAACACTTGCGGCTCTCGAGGAAGGCGGCGGCACCATGCGCCCGGGGAGGTGTTGGACCCATGCTCGGCCCTTGCGAAGTGACCCGACCATAAGTCTAGCCCACTATGGGATCCCCGAAGCCCCCACTTTCGGCGGGGATCCTCCCTCCACATTCCCTCTAGCCCGTTATGTGGTCTTTGAGTCACATCATAGCCTCGATAGCACTGGTGGGCTCCTATGCACAGGCCGCATCTAATAGGAACTAAGGGATCTAAACTAGGAGCATACTACATATGGCTCTAGGTCTCTACCCCCCTTCCCAATACAAGAGGAGCAAACATGATCAACCATCATCACATAATCATCATATCATGAGAATAATCATAAGAATATCTTAACCTAATCATCTATATCTAACTACGGTTAGAGTTCCTTGATTAGGGTTCAAGATGATGAATGAGGGTTCTAGGATGGCTCTACCCTAGATACAAGATACTAACTCATCACGGAATGCTAATTCGGATGAACTACTATGACTACTACTCTATATACCTGCTCCAAAAGCACTCCCTCCCAATCTTGGCGTCTCCATGGTCTTGAAGTGTTGAGGTAGCTCCCACTCCTGGCGATGCGCTCACACACTCGGGGCTCTTTGTGCTAGGCTATGCCACAACAAGCGGTTCTCGAAGCGGGTTTATTTGAGAAAAGGTTCCCAGTTCTTTGGAGCCAGAAAAGAGGCTTAGGGTTAGGGTTTAGGCCTTTATAGGTTAGGGTTCACATGTTATGCCACATGGCTCCAATAGGGTAAGTCCGTGTGGCGGGTGCCCAATAGGTTAAGGCCACATGGAAAATGGTCTTAACCTAAGGTTGGCTAAGTTATATGAATAACTTAGTCATGCCCCCCTAGTGCCACAATCTATGGTATACAAGGCTATATATGTAGACTTGTATGGTGTGAGTCGAGGAATATCATTATTCATGGCGTATATATTCCCACGGAGAATCACACCTACCAACACAATGGAACTCCTACCGACACTTATATTATGCTCTTGCAAACACAAAATTTGTGGAGTGAAACTTCTAATCACTTTCGCTACTCTAGCCCTTTTTGTGGTAGAGGGCTTACCTTACATTCCAGCTGACAATATTCATTCCAAAGTCAAAGTATCTAAAGTACCTTTTTTTCCTTCTTCTCTTTGAACCTTTTTGAACTCATTGAGGCAGGCCATCGTATACTACCATTGCCAGCTGATCAACACATCTCATCTATATGTCCCTATACCGAGAGGTATCTGAGGCAGATACTGGATCAGCCTCATCAGGTATATCCGTAGTTGGCGAAGCTACTCCATCAACCTCGCCCATCCAGCTTACTTATTGATTACGCTTGTTTCTCCGCAATGTAACGATAGTCCATCCTTGCTCAAGCTGAGTTACTGGTGAAGATGGAGCCACCACTAGAATAGTCGATGCCAATGACAACTAAGATGGTTGAGGAAACGGATGCAGGAATCAAGGGTTGTGCAACTACTGTGGGCACAAAAGGTTGCGTGATAGCATAGGCCAATTGCTTGGGGAGGAATAAGGGGGAGGGGGGACGGGGGTATCACGAGGACTGGAAAAAAGATAGGCAACTGATAGCAAAGAAGGGTGTGCAACAGGAGAAGCTGGAGTAGGAAACTCGGTTGGAAAACGTGAAACACAAAAGTCACCACCATCGCTTGGAGGCATTGATTTGAAGGACTTAGAGGGTAGCTTAAGAAAAGGAAACCACTAGCCGAGTTCACTCGCATTGAGCAGTTCAAGCTTGTAATATGAGAAGAAAGCCCCGCTTTTGATCATCACTTCTTGTGGCAAGATTTTGTCCATGGGGAGAGCAACACAAATCTATGCCCCCATTGTGATGGTGTGAGATACTAATTGCAGCCGCACAATGAAATATCGGAACATGGTGGAATGGATATGGAGTAGAGACATTCCACTCTCGGCTTGGTCAGTTTTATTATAGAGGCTGCTCATTCAGACTCTCCAGATTGCTCCTTGAACATTTATGTCTAGCATGCATGCTTCTTCTTGAGTACAAACAATCTGATTCTTTGGATACAAAGA
Source organism: Isoetes taiwanensis (assembly GCA_021234155.1). Lineage (NCBI taxonomy): Eukaryota > Viridiplantae > Streptophyta > Lycopodiopsida > Isoetales > Isoetaceae > Isoetes > Isoetes taiwanensis. Next base: position 7,650,549 of record JAJEKV010000066.1, on the reverse strand, counting down.
CCACATCAAAGCGAAATATATCAAAGCCAGAAATTTCGCCACTACAGCAAAGCCCATTTGTTTTTGTAGTCGGCAGATGGTGTTTTCTCTATGGTTGGGTAGGAACTAGCAAGGCATGCCAAAATTAAGAGCATGGTATTGTGGAGAGGGTGTTGGATTCCAAGCATCAGCTTTAAAAAATTGGTCTGGTGCAAATGCATTTTTGATGTGTGGTTATCATGGATATTGATAATCTAGAATAATCAAGGATTGCTCAAGTATCTGCTGCAGTAATCATCATTTATAGACTTGTTTGCTCAACAGGGGGCGATATCTAGACAAAAACAGTACTTAGATGAGATTGATGAGATTATGAGATGATGAAGGTTCTAAAGAGTTTGTACATATGAATCTCGCTCAAACATAGAAGATGACACGGTGGGAAGAATGAAGATTCTAGTTGCCCTAGGTAAAGTGGAAGCACGGGGCAAAGTGGAACACCTAATATAGTTGGAATGCCAACTGAAATTCTTGGCATTCCAGATGAGAGCAAGTAATAAAGATGATCAAAATCATGTGATTAAAGACATCCAGATGGTGTAGACTGCAAAACTAGTATGAGACTACGTGATACCTTTTCGATGGCAGTACTAGGAATGGCTAGGGCCAAGCTTGGACTCTTTTCCTTGAATGTTCTTCTAGGGGCCAAGCCTGGACCCTTTGAGTTGAATGTTCTTTCTAGCACGTGGCTAGAAGATCATTCTTTTGTATCTAAGAACGAAAGTGGGGGACAATGAGGGTAGTTCCCCGTGCCAAACTTGGACTACGTGTCATTTCTGTTGAAGAGGGCCTATACTTGGGCAGTTGTTAACGCTAAATCAGCTTAATTCAAAGGGAGCTTTCTTTGTTTTTTAGCATCCCTTTTAGTGGGGGTGTTGGCATTATGATAGTTGCACAGGTGTTCAAAGTTAAATCGACATGATTTAAAGGTAACCTTCATTGTATTGCGACATCCCCTTTGAGTGGGAGTGTTAAGAGTTTATTTTATTGCCCATTCTATTGTGGAGGTGTTAGAATTTATTTTATTGCGCATTCTATTTCCGAAGACGGCCATTGAAAGCTCCAACGACATAGAAAGTTTTATATGAAGGGTTTTTGGATCACTGTTTACACATATTCTTTCCCTGTCGCTTTATCTTCAATAAGACCCTATTAGGACATGACAAGGATGAGCGTACTGCTCTAATCTTTCGATTCTCTTTTGATGGAAAACTCCCAAAGTTGTGATGTAGCAAACAGGCAGAGTTTGGAACATGGCGAACCAACCCAGCGCTCAGCAGTACCTTTGTGGCTCATATCTAATAAGCTAATTCAGCCTAGTATAGTCTAATTTAGCTCTTCTTCCTTACATTTCCACTGCTCTACCTCAAGCCAAGACCTCTCTAATATTTTGTCGTGTGCTCCAAACTTGTTCCATGTATTCTAGATCATCTGCATAAAAATCTAAAGTCCATATTTTGCCTTTCAATCTCGTGATAGGTCGAATGAAAATGAAAACTTTTCATTGGCCAAAACAGTGAATTTGTTGACTAAGCCTAGTTTAACAATGCAGCATGTCGCTGATCAAAATTAGAGAATGAGCCTCTATTATAGGGAGGAGGCTAAACTTCTACTTGGCAGAATGATTAATTAATTATACGTCTATAAGCTCATATTCATTTTTGTAATACGTATTGTAGTTTTGACACACTCTCTGTGACGTAGAGAATGCATGTTACTATTGTGAATGTTAGGTAGCCAATGGCTTTGTTGGAGCAATCTATGAAAGGAATCATGTCTAAACATGGCATGCAATGCCATTAAAGCTTTGGTCCACATTTGCTATTTTGTCGTGCTGCGTTAATAAGACCATGAGCGGGCATGAGAAAATCCAATTCAAAATAAGAAAAAAAAAAAAAGAAGAGAGAGAGCTGGATTTATATCTCAAATGAACGAATTGTGAGATGGACTGCGTAAATCTGGCCCAAATTCGACCAAATCTCAAATAATTCACAATCTAAAAATAAACTAGTTAATGTGTGCCCATCATTGTGGGGCTAACTTTGGGAACGTGTTAACAAAATGTTGAGAACTAAGAAACTGTGTGGGGTTTAATCTTTTTTCTAATGTTCAATGTGAGAATTGTTTTATAAAAAAAATCGTTTACGATAATCTCATGATATGAGGGGTTTTTGTGTGTTTGGCTTTTTACAAACAATGTTCTAATTACAAGAAATTTATCACGGTAGCCAAGGCCACCGCGAACATTTCTCTTTCTCGATTTCCCTGTCTTTAGATGGGTAGTTGTTAAAGGGATGTTGATACCGACTCACTTATTGATTTTGTGCCAGTTGAGAGTTAACATACGTATAGACATTTATTTTAATGGTATGACCAATAGATATCCTCAAACTGTATGTGTTGATTAACATGATACTATTGATTTGATGGGGTAAGCACTTGGAACATTATACAATAGTCAAAATATGTTTTCCTTGTGTGCCCACTTGAATAATATACATTTGATTGATATCAAGTCAAAATGGCGCGGGTTTTGAACGAATCAAACTGTAGTGTTGAATCTATGCTGAATGTCTAAGCTTGGAGGATTTGAATCACAAAATGGATGAATGCATAACAGACAGCCCTTTTTTTGCAGCTTTGTGGATTCTTTAAGGAAATGGTAACTATGTCAGAAGGATGTCTCAGAGCAATTATTCATTTAAGCGTGTCAATTCAAAACTCGGCCAAGGATTTCTCCCATGCATGATTATTGTCGGAAGGGCCATGCGAAATTGTAAAAGATATTATCTAATGCATCTTCAAATAGGAGTGCATTAATGCCCCCACCCCACCCCCAATTCCCCCCTTCACATCTACAAACACTTTTCCATGTATATCTTTTAAGCAACGCGTCTCTATGTTGAGGACCACTACAAGAAATTTATGCATCGGATAGATAACATCATTAAAAAATTCTTAGACAAAAAGGAGGGGACAAAAATGAAAGATCATTTGAAAAAATAAATCTGGCTAGCAATTTTAAATGAAACAATGTGGTAATGATGTTAGATACTTTACCATTGTTCAATCAATCAAAAGCAATAAATTTGCCCTTCTCCATCTTCTTCTCTTGTGAACTCCAATCAACAATGGCCACTTGTGTACCTCCACCCAAACCCCCACTTGGATGGAGCCCTCAAGCCACAGCCCAGGCCCAGGCCTAGGCTCAGCCCCCAACTAATGCACAGGCATGCCCTCAAGCTACCGGTCTCAGACAGGACGAGCTTGCCCAGGAGAATCAAGCGGATAGTCCCCTACAAAAACGGCTCCGACCAACGGCAAAAATAAGGGAGAGGCCACTTCCATGCGGAGAGAGGCATGGGCGAAGGCCCAATCAGCAAGATCGACTTGAGAGCACATTGATTGTTGTTCAGACCCGATGGCAGACCAGGTACAGATGACGGCCTTGAAACAACTGGAGGCAGGAATAACATGCAACAGGACCCGAATTGCAGACCTGGAAGAAGAGATCCAGTCCTCGATGCCCTATGTTCTCAGAAGACAGCTGGCAGCAGAGAGGCAGCGAATTGCAGAGATGGAGACCCGCACACAACAACTGGAAGACGGCATCCATTTGGCACACTTCGAAAGACAACAGCAGAAGCAAGATCTTGTTGACCCCTGAGCTCGTGTGGACTCCCTCTCCACCATCATAGAGACCATGGCATAAGATAGGCAGCGTGCTGATCAGGAGACAATGACAACCATCTCCCGGCTCTAATCAGAAGTTGCAGAGGCCGCCACCACCATGCGAAGCGTGCAGACTGCCTTTGAGGCGAACCAGTTGGCGTTGAGAGCGCTTCAGAGGAAGGCCGAGATGCGAGACTAGGAGTTGCAAGAGCTCCGGACAACCATTGCCCAGCAAGGCAAGGGCCTTCATGCGGAAGCCCATGAACAATTGCGGCAATGCACATATGAATTGGCAAGGCAGCAGCAATTCCAGCAGGAGCTGAGCTCTCGACTACAGAGAGGAGAGGCCACATCACGGGACATGACAGATCCATATACCCGACAGCCTGCAAGACGCCAACCAGAGCGGCCCACCGTTGCATCACCAAGCTGTCCCATGCCACCACCACCCCACCACAGGCCACAACCCATGTCCCACCCATCGCAAACAACATATGCTGCAGCAGCCAGCATGAGCCCGACCACCCCAAAGTTCCAGGAGCGGAGACCCAAGAGCCACAATGTGGTGGTGCGCGGCTTGACACACAAGGCCCCCAAAGTTGAATCAGTATGACTTTTTTCCCATAATTTGTTAGTAAAAATCAAGTACTTAAACCAATACGCATTTGTGGGCCAAAAAGTTTACAAACCATACCTGCTTACGCAACATGATTCAGTAATATAATTTAATAGTATAATAAATAAGCATTGTTTTTTAACATTATCTAGTAGTATAGTTTGATAGTATAATAAATAAATATTGTTTTTTAACGTTATCTTGCAATGCAGTAAAAGTGGTTAATTTCTGTTCTTGGTTAAAGCATACGATGTGTAATATTGCTTAGTATCACGAGTTTAATGGCATAGTATTTCATTACATCTATCTTTCTTAGTATATTAGCATAACAATTTCGAAGCACGCTTGATTTAGAAATATGTTTCATCATCATGGTTTGATATATTGAAATATTGTTTAGCATAGTATGTATGTGGTTGGGTAGCCCATATATGGGGTCATTGGTTTTTTATGGCCATCATGCCATGCGCTGTTTTCCTAAGAGTATTGGCTTGTTATTAATGTACTTTTGCTTGTCAATGTCTTGGGGTGGATAATATGGGTAATGGGATCATCAGTTTTTTTCTGAGCAGGAAAATGAACAGATATTTGAATATGTAGTTGCTACGTCATTGCAACTTCTTTAACAGAACAAGAAGTTCAAAACGTAAGCCACAATGGGTTTCTTTTAGCCTTCAAAGTTGATATTGTTCTGCAGCAAAAGTAATGATAAACTGGATGAATTGAATAACAAATATATTTAAGAAATCATATCTACAGTGCAAATCACAGAGGAATTGAACTCCATAACTTCAGAGGAATTGATCAGAACATGCATCCGCTATTGTAAATTTTCTAGCTTTAACATTCGTTTTTACAACCTCTGAGAAGCACAAAAGAAGCTTTGAACAAATTTCCTTAACTGAAGGAAAAGCAGATTGGTATCTTAGAAACTAAAGACAAGCAGCAAAATTTTTACAGATGTCCTTCCAGTCTGCAGACATAATGCCATAATAATAGGCCGTCCAGAATGATATCGTTCAACTAATCACTACCTATGTAAAGCAGTCTATTTTGTTCTTAAAAAATTGGATGTGTAATATTTCTGGGCTGAGAGCAACCCTGCGCTTGACACGTACATTTTTTCTTCATTTCTAAAATCTTAAAAAAAAAAATGTTAGATGGTTGACACGTAGATCTTTCCCTTTCTTGCTCTGCAAGCAATCCATGGCTAGGCCTATGGATCTCCCGTCTTGGTATCCATGGCTAGGCCTATGGATCTCCCGTCTTGGTTTCTTGAGGAAAGCTCACCAGATTACTGCTTGGGATATGGCGACATACCATGGGCAATGTTAAGCCCATTCATATTTCGGCCTTGCCGAATCTTTGTAGCGGTCGCGGCACAAATTTTTGCCCGCAAATAGCGGAGGTTTCGGCGAGAAACCATTTTAGGCCTACTCATGTGGCGAGTTCGCATGTATAAATTCAAGGTTAGAAAGTGCATGAGAGGAAGAAGCCCCAAGCCCGGAGAATGCCCTTTGCTAATCGTGGAGAGAAGGCAAGAAGGAGGTATCAAGATGGGTTCCATATCACGGCCTTTGCTTGCCACGATTTAGAAAGGAAAAGCGCAAGCAGGCGATGCTTGTGAATATGCTTATGGGGTTTTTGAATCTTTGGCTTCATCTGCTTTCGCTCTGAGAACTCATGGGGTTTGAGCTATGGCTATGGTGTATTCGAGATATGGCTATGGTGGATTTTCATTGAGCTATGGCACAATGGTGGATCGACCCCGCTGCAGATTTCGCCCGAGTTGTGCAAATTTAAAAGATCCAAGCATTTTGCCTCCCACGCATTTCAAGTTTCTTCCCTTTTCAAATTCGGTTCATATTTTTTTGCCCGTGCCGCCTTTCTTTCTCTTCACAAAATCCTACTTCCTTCGCCATGGATCGGCACCCCAAATCGGCCAACTCCAACTCAGTGACTGCCATGGTGTCGCATTTAACATGCCAGAGTGAGCGGGGCTTTAACCATGAACTCCCCGGCGTTCTCCGCGGCTTAAAATTGAGGCGGTCAGGGCGGTAGCGATGCGCATCTTCTTCCTCCCTTTTGCTTTACATCAAAGTTGCAATTTCGTGGTTTTATGAGAACAAAGATCATGAGGTTCTTTTCTTTGTTTATTATCTATGCACAAAGGCAAATCTAAGAAGTTTTTGCATGTTAAGTGCGTGAGGCCGATTCTGATTGCATTAAGTGACTAGTTAGGTATAGAAGCGGGTTGAAGGAAGGAACATATAGCTTGAATCCCCTAACACGGTGCTCTCCATGATGGAAGAAATTGTCATTGCCTTCATCACCTCTTGAAAATTGGCTTAATCCTCGGGGCCATCACAGGTGCAAACAATTCTGCTGATGCCTTGAAAATAAGGAATGCATACCTTGCTTCATTGTCACCATTGGTAATTATAGTCTTGATTTCTTATTCTAAGCACCAAGATTAAGCTACTTTTGTTGCTTATTGAACTTCTCCTATATGGTAGAGGTTATTACGTCATTACATGCGATATGTGTCCATCTATCTCGGGCATTAGCTCAAAGATCCGGCACTTTCGGTGGGTTAGGTATCGTGCTTCTGGTTTGCACTTGGCTCATTGCAACATGTGGGCGCGACAAACCGTTGATGATGACGGAGGTTAGGGCTGGTTCTTCTGAAGGTAGCCTAGTGATGGCGCTTGAAAGTGAAGAGAGTCAAGGTAATACTAGGAATCCTAATCTTTGTTGGCTTTTTGGTGCTTGTGGAGGTTGATGGTGCAAATGCCACAGATTTTCTAAAGTATTGCAAAGTATATTTCAAGATCTTTGATATTCTTGATGCTAAAGGCAACAAGATCCATGTCAAGAGAAATCTATCGAGTGCTAAGTGCTTAACAAAGCGCAATCATTAAAGTATATTAATCCGCATTCTTTTTCATTTCTTCTCAGAACCTTGCTATTAATAACATGCTTTATGGTGCGAGAACATGAAAGGAGGCTTCTCGGATATCGAAGTCTCTAGGTGGAGAAAGAGGCCCTAGTGAGGAAGACATCACGATATGTTGATGATGATGAAGGGATTGAAGTGCGAACACAACATGCCAAAGGGATTGAGTGCGAACACAACATGCCAAACCTTCTAAGCGGGATGTGAAGGCAATTGAGGTAGGCTAATGATGATTACGTTGATGTAGAAGCCGACTAATTTTTTAAATTGAAGTGGAACTTAGATATCTCTATCACTTGAATCTAGAGACTAAAATATGTTGCTTAGAGTGTATTAGGTGAGGTTAAACATACGATTGCTTTATCAAGGGGTGCGGGTTATCTCATGTTGGCTTCATTTGCATTTCTGAGGAGGACCACATAAAACTTTAAATGAGCAGATTGAGCAGTTGAATCTTTGCAATTGATGATGTCTCTTCCCAATTAAGAGCAAATGAGGGGGATGGCAATCAATTTGGAGCATCGGCCGGGACTGAAGTAGTGTAAGGACTCATCATCATCCACGAAATTTTGGAGCGACCAAGGAGAAAAGCTAGTTTTTAGCGGGTCAATTGCATCCCCCTGGGCAGCTTGTGCGGTGCTTGCACTATCTCCATTCGGGGACATTTTTTCAATAATAGCCCAAATAAGTAAAATTTGGGAACCCAATTAATTGCGCGAAGAAAGAAATGATTTATGTTAAAAGTTCCTTGGGTGTTCTCTCTTTGGAACCTAAAATTTAAGTACTATAGAAAACACTACATTATGCATAACAACTCCTACTCTACATGAACATATTGAAGCCTCGACAAAATGTACATCTCCGTTTGTGAAAATGGCCCTTGGATCTTGAAATTTGTTTGTTGACAAGAATGGTCCGTTGCTTATTTTTTCGTGCAAGGGTGGATCTCCATTCGGTATCTTCATTTGGTGACATGCCTTGCACTTTCTGCGATGCCCACTTTCGAGTGATGCCCACTTTCATGTAAGATGTTATCATGTCAAATATAGAAGATCATTACGGTTTTGCATGTTCCACGAATGTTTTATACAAGCTGCCGCGACTCTTTGCTAGCTTAAAGCTCATCAATCGGGCAAAAGAATGTGTCAAAAGCATCTCCTTTATGTGGTTGGAAAGAGCATCGCCATAATTATAGTTACATAAGTAAGTTGATAGACAAATGTTGATATGTTTTTATTGTTAATAGTGCAATCTGCGTCTTTGCTTATGGTCACCTCCACATAGCTTTTAAGTGGAGGGCGTTGGCTATAGTCTGGTGAGAAATATCAAGCTCTTTCAGCGGCGTGGTATTGCTCGTGTGGCACGCACTTTGTTTATAAAGCACCTGCCCATTGAAGTAAGAGCAGTTAATCTCGAAATTGCTTTTGAATGGTCTTGAAAATTGTCTATTTAAGCCCATGCAAGCGAGAAAGAATTGAGCGACAAGCTCAGCGGGGCCTTCATTCGGACATCTAAATCATCTCCAGGGTAAAGCGTAGAGCCAAAATCCATCTTTGTAGTACAAACATTACTTAGTTTGATCTCAAAAAATGCGATCTCAAAGAAAAATTTGTAACTTATTCACCTTGCTAGAATAGCAGGGATGTTGCTCGTTAGGCCATTTATTATGGGCAACAGTCCCACATGTTATTGAATTATCTATCATATGAGCCGAATAGGGTTATGAATGTATACAAAAGGCTGGGAAAGAGAAACGTTGCGGCGGCCTTGGCCGCCGCGATAAGTTTCTTGTATAGATAATTGAGAGTTAATGATAAACGAAAAAAGAATTGACGCAACCAAGCATCCCAAACTTCAAATTTTCTCTCCATGAGACAATATTTTTGAAAAATGAAGATATTCTGGCAAACCTTGTCTGAGCCGGACCAAACTTTTACTCTCATACTGCAGTCCAATGCAAGATGCTGGGTGGCAGTAAAACTTCGAAAATGGGATAGCTGCGGTTGTTTCAAACTTTGCCCTTCATTTTCTTTTAATGGCTGATCAAAGTTTCTCCATCAATCCTTGCATGCCGCTACAGCATTGCCTCGCTCATTCACAAGATTAGAGAATAGTACCTGCCAGAACTTGAGGCGTTGGACGGCCATAGCCATGGCTGGCTGCCGGGGCTGGAAGTGTCTTCGTCCTCCACTATGGCAAAATATGGCCACCGTTAGGGTTAGGGCACTTTCAGATAAAAGATCCAGGCTTTATGGTTTCCTTTGAACGGCTCAGATGTTCCCTCCATTTTGGTATTCAGTGGAAGGCCCCTTTGATGTGTTTATTGATATGAATTATCCCCCTCTCACTTGTATGAGTGTCTTATTTATCAACCACGGCCATATTTGAACAAAAAAAAATACACGAGGTTTTTGTGGGACTTTGATGAATTTTTCCGTGAGTGTCATGTTAAAAGCCACATCGAAGGAAAAAATACCACGAGTTTTTTTTTTTTCATGCTGGTTCAAACATGACCATGGTTGTTAAATAAGACGATCGCTCACTTGCATATGAGATAGTTGGGCATTTTTGGGTTGCCCAAAGGGCAAACCTTTCATTGATGGGTCGACATATGGATTTTTTTGTTTTGATGGCGAGATAGTTTTGGAGGGTTGGTTGGGCTGGCAACATTGGCACACGTGCGTTAGTAGCATTAAGAGGATGGGTTGACTGTCATCTGATGGCGTTAAGCGTCACTAGGATTCAATCTAGTCATTCGAATTAGGGGTTGCATCCCTTTGCTGGGATATGGCATGGTGAAGCTCCATCACAATGTAAGGCATGTTTTGTAAACTAGCAGGAGTTGCTTTGGCCAACTTCGCAATGGCAACGGCACCTTGGTATGTTTCTGCAGAGAGGGATTGGAGGGCTTCATGAAAGTGGGGTGGTGGACTGAGGCGGTAGTGATGGCAAAAATCCCTGGTTTGCTCTGGTTCTAGCTTCGGAGGTCTTGTGCACGATGCCTTTGGCATCTAACTGGTTTGCTTTTCAAGTGGGTCATTCTTCATTTCCTTGCAGGGTTTCTTTCTCTGTTAGCCAGCTTAGTTCATTGTCTGTAGCCAAGGGATCCTTCAAGAGTGGATGTCATTCTTGGGCATGCAATTTTTACTCCATTGGTTTCGACACTGGTCCACGGTTCTGTAGTTTCAGTCTTCATTCTAGCCTGGTCCTCTGGAATTAATCCGTCCAATCTCCTTTTCTTTTGCATATGGCATAGGGGGTAGACCAAGACCGATTTATCTGCATCTAAGAGCTGTGGACTTGCTCAAATCTCGATTGCAGCAAATTACCTGGTCGCTATGGAGCTAAGCCTATGCTACACTCAATCGAACCTTTTTATTATTTCAATTTTCAAGACAAGTTTCATTCTCCATTTCCAAAATATTTAAGGGCAACCCACAATGCATTAGCACCCTCCTTTTTTTTATAGGTATTCTCCACTCCTAATAAATTCCGTGGATAGCCAGGAAGCCTTGCATCAAATAAAGTTCCCTAACCATCTTGAGTTGTTGCTTCAAATGGTAATTGGGCTAGTGCTTGTGCCTATTGCCATCTTAGATTCCTTGAATTGCCATCATGAAAAGCATAATTAAATACATCGAGCTAGGCAGAATCTAACATTTTCATATCCATATATAATATATATATAAAAAAAAACATAATTCGAAGGTTTAAAAAAGATAAACTAAAAGGCAAGATAGTAGGAGGATAAAAGAATATAATCAATAAGCATTGTGCAAATTATTGTCATGTCTATTTAAAAGTGCATAATTTTCTTGGAGCAGCGAGCGCCACAAGGCCCGACAAACCTTTGCCGCTTTATTGTTTATTAGAAAGAATCTTGAAATCCTTAATCATTTCTTGGCGGCCTATAAAGGAATTAGTGGTCGGGGCGGGCTTTAGGTGTTCAAAGTTTAAGGGCCCTTAATAAAAGTAGAACCCATTGCTATAGTATAACCCGATGCCATATTTTTTCGACATAAATCCAAGTACAAATCCAATCACGGGTTCTCCACGACCTATTGGCTCCTGGCTTTGACCTTTCTTCATAATGAAGAAAATCTGTTTCAAGTACTACATTTCACCACAACTTTAAAGATGGCCCATTACATAAAAAATATGTTAGAGCAAAATTTCCGACAAAGATTGGTAGAAGCAGGATATACAATTGGAGAAGCAGAGTCGAGAAAGATTTGTCCTTTGAAGAAATAGAGCATAGAACCCCCAATTGGCAAAGGAGGCTGAGCCAAAGAAGTTCTCAAAAAACGATGGTTCTATTCATCTTTGAATTGAACCATTGCAACATATATGCATTACTAGTTTATACAACTTGCTACGAAAGCTAACGTTAATGGAAACTAAATATTTCAAAAAACAGGCTCCTAAGTATATAACATGGAATGATATTTTTTACAACCACGGCACGGTTTGAAACTATATATACGCGCTAAAATCTACGACATAAATAAAAAGCTTACCTAAAGAGTTTGCGAGGATGGATGGATGGATGAATGGATGGATAGATATATTTTTTTATATCCACGAGAAGCTGAAACTTAATGGGACCCGTCTTCATCACTGTACATGGTTGAAGTGTGTTCTTTCCCCAGTAACTTTATAATGATCATGGCCACTTTCACAACAAGATTTTGAACTCATACCTTGGGCAATGCAAGTTAGGATCGGCAAATCAGTATTATCCATAATCATAAAAGACAATATTCAAGTCGCTTACCTTATGATTGTGCTGAAAGCATGAACGTTGCTTCAAATACAACATGTTTGTTTGATGCACAAAAATTATGGCCGCATAATTTCGTGGTGGCGAGCCATGCTTCCAAAAAGTTGTGCCCAAGATCATTGCTGATTTCAAGAATTGCAATACTAGAATAGCATAGAGGAAACAACAAGATAATTAAATATATAGTAAATAATTATTTCAAAAGACCATAATGCATTTGGAAAGATTCAACATGGTTTTGAAACTAGGAGGAAAAAACTTATAGCAGAAAAACCATGTCAAAAAACCTATACAAGAATGGCAACTAGTATATCAAAGCATCCTAAACAGTAATGTTGAAAATGTATAATAAAAACCATCTCGTAAACTAATAATAATTTTAAAAAACCACTTTAGAGTATAAAATTAGCATAAAAAATAAGCTATAGGAAGCAGTGATCTAGAAAACTATGGTTTTTGTTGATATTACGAATTGTTTGTATAAAAAACCATACTTATACTGGTTTCAATGGTGATTATTAGTGCGAGTTATTTTTTGGGGGCCTTGTGAGAGGAAGCAGGAAAGCACCTCATCAACCGACTCCAGACACAGATCCTGGCCTGAATGGCATTCCACACGCCCGTACACATTGTTAGGGCGACACGTCATGGAGTCCGGCGTCCTAACCGTCTCCGAGTAGTCACTTTCACAGTCAGAGATGCGCAAGAACGAACAGCCATCCTGCACCAAGGCAGGCAATTGAAGGGGACTGCCCTGTACGTGGACCGGGATCTGACTCCGACATAGCAAGAGGATTGCAGGCATGAGTTGGAGAAAGTCAAGAGTATCCGCAAACAAGGAGGGGTAGCAGGGCTGGTCCGGGAAAAGATGCAGAACTTCAGGCCATCAAATGCTGATGCAGGCACCTCAAACCCTCGAGGCCCTTTTGCTACGACCCCAGTTACACACCCTGCTACAATGGCCTCACCTGCCACTGCCAACATGCCACATGCTGCCTCCACCTCCACCACCATCCCTTGTGCTGCCACCGCCAAACCTACTGTTACAACTCCTGCCAGCAAATAGGGATTGTGCTTGAGCATGGTCTCTTGAAATTGTCTATGCTTCGCATGGCAGAAGGGAGACAGTCTCGACTCGGTTGTCGCCAATATGGACCTCATCTTGGAAACATGGAGCATGCTGGACATAGACTACCTGACTTGCCAGGATACTATCACTACTCCATCTTCAATGAATGCATAGGAAAGAGGGGGCACGGTGGGGTCGCCTGCTACTTCCAGACAGTCCTGGCACAGTCAGTTTCCTTGTGCAAAACAGACAAACATAACATGTACCTGTGGGTGCGCGTGTAGAATTGCAGTGGTAGCCCTCTCTTTGTGGCGGCCTGCTACTTCCCACATGCCGAGAGCAACTTCTATCACAACCATCCGGGTGTGGATAGGTTGGAGCCCTATGTCAATCTATACGATGACATACAGCAGCACAAGCAGGCGGGTAGTGTCATGCTCATTGGAGACTTCAATGTCCGCACTGGCACAGAATAGCCGATGAGATTTGATCCTCTGACAGAAGCCCTTAAGAAGGAGCTTGGCCAAGGGCATCTGTTGACATTCAGGTCTCGCGCTATGGGAGGCAGTTGTTGCTGCTCTGCAGTATCTTTGACCTGGTGATTTGCAATGGACTAGCATAGTGGCCCTCCTCCAGGTAGCACACTTGCAGACAGGAGAACCAGGGAGGTGGGTCCAGCGTAGTAGACTATGTTTTGGTGGTCGAGCAGGACATGCATCTCGTCAAATGTTTTCGAGTGGGAACAGATGGTAGGGATGAGGAGGTGGACTCAGACCACCTGCCGCTCTACTTGCAGCTGTCTTGGCAGGTTGCTCCAGACGCCTGTCTAACACCTCCTCGTATGCCCCAGCTCAGACTGGACTATGAGCGCGCTCATACTTACTCCCAGATGCTTACGGAGGATCTGGCAAGCATCTCACAATGCTCAACGCTGGAGCAGCAGGCAGGCAGGCTCATTGACGTCCTCGGGGCTGCTACAGAGAGATGTTTTGGGAGAAGTCGCCCTAGCCAAACCTCGAGAGCTACGACCTTTTCGCGTAACCAGGATTCGATGTCGAGTGCAAAGAATGCAAATGCTAGCTCCGCCAAGTCACAGATCCTGCTCTACGCTCGGATGTAGTTAAGCAATACCGCACTTTCCTTAAGGCTAGAAAGACCAGGTACATTGCGGCCCATCAACATGAAATATTCTTCCTCCTGGAACATCATCCCAGGACCTTCTGGCGAAGAGTGCTCAGGAGGCCAGTGCCGCCCACACGAAACATCATTCCAGATCAATGGGGGCAATACCTACAACAACTCTACAAACCCGAGAGTGCACGAGTGGCATTACCCCCCAGCAGGGCCTAGTACTGGAAATCACAGAGGCAGAGTTAGCACAGGGACTGCAACGTCTAGCCAATGGAAAAGCACCAGACCTTGATGGCATGCAGGCAGAGTTACTCAAGTAGGCAGGACCATCCATGGCACCGATACTAACCGACATGTTTAACAATGTATTGCGGGAAGGTTTTCCCCCGCAATGGACCATTAATAGGGTTGTCCCAATCTACACGGCAAGAGACCCACACTGCCCAGCCAACTATCGGACCATCATGATCAACTCAGTGTTTACAAAGCACCTCGCTGGGATCCTCGAGCGGCAGTTGACAGGATGGGCAGAGGCAGCAGAAGTGCGGGCACTCAGCAGCCAGGATTCAAGCCGAGACACTCAACCATAGATCATATCTTCACGTTGTGAACCCTGGTTGAGGACAACAGTAACCGTCGACAAGATCTGTATTGCTGCTTCGTAGACTTCGCCAAGGCTTTTGACACTATGCCTCGAGAAAAGTTGTGGGCAAGATTGTAGCAGCTAGACGTCCTTGCCGAACTACAGAATGCAATGTACATGTTATATGAGACATGCTCCGGCCAGCTGCAACCAGCGGGCCAACCATTCGAGAGCAGTATCGAGGTCCGCCAAGGATTTGGCCTGTATATTGATTAGCTAGAGAGATGGCTCGCTGATAATAGAGGCACTGGGGCTCACCTCTTACACCAGATCATCAGGCAGCTGATCTATGCTGACGATGTGGACCTCCTGATCTTGATGCCCTGGACACATTTTGTCAGGTGATTGACATGCGCATCAACTTAGCCAAAACCAAGGTAGTTCTATCGTCCGCACGCCAGCCAAGGGCCCCAACCCTCATTTATCATGGCCAAAATGTTGAAGTGGTGTCCGATTACAAATATTTGGGGGTAGAGTTCCCATCGCCATAAACTGGGACAATTTGATCCGGCTGCGAGCCGCAACAGGTTGGAAGGCACTCTTTGCAATGCAAAACACAAGGCAGAGTTGTACGATTGAGCCCACCAATCGCACCTATTCAAGGTGCTTGTAGAACCTGTGCTTTTGTATGGGGTCGAGGTCTGGGCCCCGGTGATTTCCCTCACCACTTGAAATGACTTGGAGCAGGTGCAAAAAGCTTTCTTGGCACGGACCCTGGGGGTGAAGTCCACAGTCCCATACCAAATACTGTTGCAGGAAACGAGTTTCTTGCCTCTTCAAAGAGGGGCCCTTGACAGGCACATCGTCTATTTCCAGAAGGTGGTCAGCATGGACGATACTCGTCTCTCTATCCTCGCTTACACTGTGGGAATGGGGCCTCAACGCCTAAAAGCCTGCTGGTGGGAAAAGAGAGCTCAGTCGCTGGCCAGATTGAATGTGCAGAAGCACAGGTGCATCCACGTGCAAACGGAGGCAAATCACTACAGTCTCAGACAGTACCTTGACACATGCTTCCTCAGCAAGTTATGGGATGCCAGCACCTTTGAACAGGTCAAAACAGCACATTATCAATGCCACATAAATCCCTGCGCACTCATCTACCCATGAAAAAGCGCAGATCGATCCGCACAGGTTCACACCATCTCTGGATTGAGATGGGGAGATGGATTGGGGAGCTGCGTCAGGAGAGGCTTTGTCAAGGCTTCCAGGTTGGAGCTATGGAAGATGAATACCACACCCTTCAGAGTTGTCTGGCATATGATGACATTCGGATACCTATGTTGAGCTGGTCTGTTCTGGCTAGCCCCTGCATGTATGAGATGCTGAGCACGAGCTCGTTGCGGAGGTTGGGATCATATCTTTAAGAGATCATGGATCGCCGAGATCATCTTGGTCCTCGGCACTTACCTGATTCTGTCCCCCATGATATATATTTGTCTTTGTATTTGTACAATTTGACAGTAACCCTATTCCTATCACGGTTTTTCCCCCAAACAACTCTTCGGGGAGGTGGGAAGGGATTTTTTAACCCAGCAGTAATACGCTTGCCGCACCTCCTGTTTGGGTCCCATAGGCCAATTGGTCTCCGTGGACAATAAAAACTCTATTCTATTCTATTCTATTCTCTACTTGACACTCTATCAACCCAGCTTTATTCTATATACAACAAGATGACGTTAGAACAAGATAGAGAATGAAAAAGAACTCATTTCAACACTTCTAAATTGGATATACAATGTGCACATTTCCATTCCCACCTGGCATTCTTAAACAGAATTGGAATATCTAATGCTAAGAAATTATTTATATGAGGATCCAAACCTCCAGATAATCTGCATTTCGTTATTTAATTCTTGATCATTTTCCTATAATTCTTTATTAAGAAACTTCCATCTGTCTATCTTTATTAAGAAACTTCCACTCATATTAGATTCTGGAATATGGAAAACAATGCATGTTGCATTTAAGTCGAGACATACAAAGCCTTCAAATAATAATATTGCAATGGAGCATGGTAACGGTTGGATAATTATTATGCTAAAGAAGACAGCTTCCTTCAAGAAGACAACTAGAAGGAAGCGATATTTGGTAGTCATGGGTGCATTAGAGCATAGCGACACTATGATTTTCTGAGATGTACAGATAGTCTTGCACAAAGGGACATTTTCCCTTTGGGTTTGAAACCTGTCTCTTAGCTTATTGTACTTTGGACATGAAATTTATCTCTCGTCCTTCTATTAAAGGATATGAAGCCTTCAAAAGATTGCTGTATGATATTATGATTTGAAAACCTCAATTGTAGGATCATACAGAAGGTTTTCTTGTTGTAGAGTACTTTGCAAACTAATACTTTGAGAGTTTGCAGAAAGCATGATGCAAGACAAACAATTTGCTCTCCATTTCAATATATAAGGTAGAAAGATTCCTTCAATTTAAAAAAAAAGGGTTCCAGATATGAGTAAACCTTAAGAGGCTTACACGGATGCATGTGGTTATGCCATTGGTATTGTACTCATGCAAGATGGTAGGATGGTGGCGTATGAAAGTCGCCAACTCAATTCTGCTGAGAATTATTCCACCTATGAGCAGGAGTGCCTAAAGGCATGTGAGAAATCTGCAGTCCACAGATGGGTTCGCAGATGGTTAATGGAGTTGGCTCTGGAGAATAGAAATCAAATTTTTGCCCGATTTGATAAGCTAGAGTAGATGGAATAGATAACATGGTCAGCCGGCTCCACATTCATGTTCGCGAGTCCTAGAATCTAAGCTTCTAAATTCTAACTTTATTTACATGTTTCTGGGTTCTTTTGTTTTGCATTTTAAGCTTCATTGCTTGCTCTGGTCCCCCAAACATGCCACAACTTATAGTCATGAGGCAAAGAAAACTATGTTTTTCATAAGCTCTCCAAAACTACAACCTAGGAACTTGTTGTCAATTGCATGCAATCGATGCCAGATTAGAATTACGATGCCTGAGCCCAATACAATTTCATCTCCAGCCATGCCTACACTAGTGAGAATGTGCCTAGATTGGTCCTGCCAAAATTAGAATAAACTTGCGCTCCCACATTTTCGCCCAAACTTGCATCTCCAAAGTAAGGGCGGAAGCGATTTTTTGAGCTCTACAAAGATTTAACGACGCATAATGCCAGAGTAGAATGCATGTCTGGCCCGCTTGGATCCAACCTGCTGGATAAGACTCTATGTTTTAACGGGGTAGATTAGTCAGGAGAAGAAAACGTGGCAAGAGAAGGCGAACTTGCATTGAGACGGAGAACCAAGAAAATATAAAAAAAAAAGAAAATGAAATACAATTACATATGTTTTGACAAATAGATAGATAGTATTTTTACGTCATGCCACATTGGCAGCATCCATGAGGACGTGAGCATCCACGAGGACATTACAGATTGTGTTATGATCAAAACTCTTAGTTCTAAACACTTTTCTATATATCATCCACCCATGCGCGGGTGATAGATACCAACTCATTGAAACAATCTTTTCTCTTAATTGTTTTGTGATGCTTAGGTAGTTTATTTTCATTATTAATGTACGAACAATAAAAAGCACTTTATAAAAGAACATGTACCTCCCTAGCATTATTCCTCCAATGTAGATGGTATTACTCAAGAAATAATTTGGTTTTGTACCAAAATAATTGGTGACAAAGGATCTAACTATGTTAATGTGTTTTGCTCTATGGGGAACTTCGTACATCTTTTTCATATTAAGATTGCTCATTTGTAATAGAGCTTATGTTCAAGCTCTCTTCATCCACAAACCTCTATACTTACAATTAGTTTAAAATTACAATTAGTTTAAAATCTAGATAAGCAACCTATTTAGCTTTCAACTATGCAATTAAATGACTCCTAAGTTCAGTCGAAGAGAAGTTTGGATTTGGTCTATCTACTATGCATCATTATGTTATTAATAAATCCATACAAGATTAATCATTTGAGTCCATTGTTATGTCAATGCACTTACATTGACAATTCCTTCCTTACCAGCTTTTTTCATTGCTGCTATAGAAGGAATTCAAGCACTTACAGAAAGCTCAAGCCCGCAAAATGCCTTGATAGAAGCTTTAGGTGACTTGTAGCTCCAACCTACGGCCGTGATAGCAGCCGTGGTAAATTGAACCATTAGCGGGAGTGAGACCTTTGAACTTGTTGAAAAACAAAAATTATTCTAACCCCATTCCAATAGTTTAAATGTTTGGCAATGAAAACTCGTTCTGTGTAGTTGGTGGTTAAGTCTAGTGCATCTCCATTGAATGAGTGTCAAACTATCTTTTTGCACTATTTTGTCTTCTTCCTGGACAAGAATTGCCTAATCAAGCTCCTTCTTGGAGAATGCATGGCCAACAAACAAAGATTCGGCGCCGACTTGATGAGTTTCTTCAAGCTGGATTGATCCGCTATAGTTTTACACCTTTTGGTGCTCCTGTCTTGTTCGTCAAGAAAAAAAGATAGTTCTTGGCGCCAAAGTTCCAAGGTGCCAAAGTTTTTAGTCGTCTTGATCTTAAGTACGGGTGTTGGCAACTTACAAGTTGCACCCGAAGATGTGCATAAGACTGCATTTCGGACAACGTTTAGACATTATGAGTTTTTAGTCATGCCATTTGGACTTACAAATGCGCCAGCTTCTTTTGCGAGACTAATGGGGCGTATATTTGAGGATGTGCATGGGGCTTATGTTGTCATTTTCTTTAATGATGTATTGGTTTTCAGTAAGTCCGAGCAAGATCGTTATTTGCATTTGCAAGAGGTCTTTTGTTGACTGAGGGACTCTAAATCCTAAGAAAATTATCTTTTTCCAATTGGAAATTGAATATTTGGGGCATATTGTTTGCACTGAGGGTCTTAAAGTTGATCCCAGTAAAGTACACGCAATTGTGGATTGGCCAGTACCTACTTCAGTTGCTGCATTGTGTTCCTTTATGGGCTTATGCAGTTATTATAGGAAGTTTGTACAGAATTTTGCTCGTTTAGCTTCAGATTTATATTTGTTGCTACGAAAAGATGTTCCTTTCTAATGGAATCATAATCATCAGTTTGCTTTCCAAGTTTTAAAGGATGCCATGGTTAATCCTCCTGTTCTGTGTTTGCCAAAGTTTGGTCTATCTTACTTGTTATGTGCTGATGCAAGTGGTATGGTTTTGGGCGCAGTTTTGATGCAGGATGGTCATCCTAATGCTTATGAAAGTCGGAAGTTTTCTGACACGGAAAGTAGATATAGTGTTTATGATAAAGAATTTCTGGCTGTTATTTATGCTTTGAAAGTGTGTCGACATTATCTTTTAGGGTCGACGGTTCATATCTTGAATGACCACCAAAGCATTAGGCACATTGTTTCACAGAAAACATTATCGGAAAGGCAATTGAAATGGGTTGCTTTTATGCAGCAATATGATTTCTCAGTGGATTATCATTCTGGTAAAGAGATGTGGCTGATGCTTTAAGTAGACGTTATGCAGTTTGTTCTCTTTTTATAGCACAATCCAACCATTTGGAGGAAATGAAGGCAGTGTATGCCACTGACCATGATTATAAGAATATTTGGTTGTTGGCTCAAAGTGGCAATGCATATTTATATAAGATCGTTAATGGGTTCTTATATAAAGGTCCAAAGCTATGCATTGTTCGGAACTTTCGGTCACTTATTCTTAGAGAAGTCCATGATGCACCTACTGGCGGTCATCGTGGCGTGGGGGCGACTTTGGCAAAGCTTGAACCATACTTTATTTGGCCTAGATCGTGGAGAGATATCTTCATTCCCAACGGATAAAGAAAGCGAACAAGAAGCCTCTTGGTGTTCGTTTATCCTTACGTATTCAGGAAGCGAAGTGGATGCCAATTACTATAGATGTTATTGTTGGGTTTTCCACAAGTCCTCGCAAGAATATTGGCAATTGGATGGTTGTTTGGACAATTTGAATAAGTTGACAGCTTATGCTGCAGCTACGCTCTTTATCAAGAAGATGTTTAGGCTACATGGGTTGCCTAAAGGTATTGTATCTAACTATAATACAAAGTATACCAGTAAATTCTGTAAGGCATTACTTATGCAGTTGGGAACTGAGTTAAGGTAATCTATTACATAAACTGATGGACAACCTGAGGTGGTGAACAAGGTTATTTGTTCCATCGTAAGAGAGTTTGTCAAGGAACATCAAGGTCATTCGACGCAACTTTTTGAAACGGATTCGGCTTGTGATTCAGCTCCATCCCCATAGGTATTCCACAGATCAGGAACAAGTTGGATTGGTTGGTTCCCTTCTTATATGACTAGCTTTTGGTTGGTTTACTCCTTTGTTGGAGAAAGGAGCCTCCGAATTGCAGGACTTTGCTGCTTTTATTGTTGAGCTTGAGGCATGCTTCGGAGACACAGATCGACAGTGCACAGATGTTATGAAACTCACTAATATCAGACAAGGTTCTCGTCCAACTTCAGTATAGCATCAGAATTTCGTCAAATTGCTGTAGATATAGCCGGGGATGATGTTGCGCTTCAAGATTGTTTTTGAAGTGGCTTATGCGAAGATGTCAAAGATATGTTGTTGTCTATGGAGGATCCTCAGACTCTAGAAGAAGCCATCAGATTTGCAATTCGCTGTGATAATCAGCTACTCGAACGTAAGCAAGAGACATATACTCAAGTCTTTCCAATCCCACGGGCACCTGTAGCTATGCCTGCACTGGTCTCATCTGTAGAATCCAGTAGGTTTGGGCCTGAGCCTATGGAGATTGATCATGCGATTCGAGGGCCCTTGTCTGATGCTGAAAAGCAGCATTAAGAGAGAGGCTAATCTTTGCCTCTACTATGAAAGAGCTTATCATATTGGTCATGGATGCTCTGTGAAGCACACAAATCAGTCGATAAACTCCAGGATCTGGTTCGAGTATTAGAGAACTTTCTAGCCAAGAACCAGAATGCCCATCCTCATGTGGTATGGCCTCCTTATATACTAGAAAAGGAGGCTCTTTTTTGCATCTATGCATGTGGGATATTTGTGCATGCCCTAGATTCTAGAACAATCTTGAACACTTTAGAACCATTAGGGTTTGTGATGCCCTTAAGTAAGTATGAGACCATTTTTTTTTACATGAATCAATGCTTGGCCTAATGGTTAGAATGGGGAAATTGGGAAGCAATGATCAGGGTTCAAATTCCTCAAACAACATAAAAACTTTTAAAAGCCTCCCCTTAAGGCCCAAGCATGCAACGTGGACTGTGATCCGATCAAGGGCAGAGATCGCGCCACGTGGTATATTTCTAAATCAATGTGAGCCGTAGGATCTCAGACCAATGATTCTATTTTGCTCTTTTTGCAATATTTCCAAAAAGGTTTCTATTTTTAGATTGAGGTACTTCTCATCAGCATCTAGAACAACCATTCTGTTTCAAAAAAACTTTCTAATTTTAGACTAAGGTGCTTTTTGTGAAGATTCCCTTAGATTTTCTTAGATTTTACGAGATTCGCTTAGATTTTATGAGATTCCTTTATATTTTATTAGATTCTATGAGATTCTCTTGAATTCTATCATGATTCTCCTAGATTGTTCATGTTATGAAGATTCCCTTAGATTCCCCTCAAATTCTATGAGATTTTCATAGATTCCCTTAGATTTGCTTAGCTTTTATGAGATTCCTTTAGATTCTATTATATTTCATGCAATTCCCTTAGATTCTATGAAGACTCCTCTAGGTTCTCCAAGATACCGTTAGATTCTATGAGAATTCCTTAGGTTTTGTGAGATTTCCTTAGATTCTGCAAGGCTTCATGAAGATTACTTTAGATTTCCATAGATTGGCTTATATTTTATAAATGATATTCATTATTTTCGAGCATTTGTGGTTATGTATTCATGTGTTTATGTAGCCTTGCTCGTAGATTCATGACGCCCCAACAATCCACCATAGTCAAGAGCTCTTCTGCTCTAACATGGCAGAGCTCAGGGGAGTGGTTCGGAAAGTAAAGATGAGATAGTCGCATGGAAATTAAGACACGAACTATTGAGATACTTATACAATGTTAGTAAATGGTTGAGATATCTTTACCTTTACCTTTATCTTTACCTTTTAGCAAAGGCTCTTTGATCTCTATATAAGGGAAAGAGGTGTATTTTATTGTGATTCACACATTCTTGCCTTTTTGTTACTTTCTTTCTTGTTCCTCCCAAGCCTCTACTATCCTTCAAATATTGTGTGTTCTTAGAGAAGATTCTCTAAGGGTTGATCCTTCCAAATCCCTTTTTGTTTAGGTAGCCTAAACTTTGCGTGGACTATCTTGGAGATTCTTGCTTTCGCTGCATGGCTGGGTGATGAGCTTTGGCCTTAAGGGGTGGCTTAAGAATTTACTTACGATTTATTGCTGATTTATTGGATGATAGAATTATTGTTTGTGTGCTAACCTTATCATGCTCCTATCGTCTCTTCCTCCTAGAATAGCATCCCCTGATTGCTCCAATCTTGCTCCAAATCTTCCAATCATAGAAAGCCTTTTTGACAACAATCTCATTGGCCATCAAAGTTTGTTCAGTCCTATACTAGGTGGATCCAAGAAATTGACAATTATGAAATTGGTGACATTTTCAATTCTTCTCATATTCTATTGAAATTTCTTCTTTATGGTGTTGAAAGCAAAAGCGGATCGGATCGAGCGAGTAAAGAAACGTAAGCGAAAAGAACGAGCGAGTAAGCGAGTAAGTAAGCGACGTAAGCGAGAACATAACATAACATAACATAACATAGCGAGCGAGCGAGCGAGCGAGCGAGCGAGCGTAAGCGAGCGAGAATGGTTTTATCGTCCACAAAGACCAATCGGCTTATAGGATGCAATAAAAGAGAGCATCAGACTTATTACCGTCTGGGTTAGAGAAATGATATTTTTTCATTAAGGCGAACCTGTACCTAAACCCTACGCATTGTCTCAAGAGAGGGATCCCTTGTAATAGGCTGCCTAAAACCCACGTAATGTCCGAGGAGGGAACATGATATTTCATGCCAACAAGTGCAATTTCACAAATAATGCTAGGCTAAAGGCTTTTTCGAGGCAACGCATATTATAGTTTGCCTGAAATCTGGCGAAATGTCATGTCCCCCTTTTAAGGCTAAGATTCCACTGGCACAGTTATGGGCGTGTCAATTAACTGAACACTAATCCTTTGATGGCATCTCAGATTTGAAACTTCGACGATGATTCCACTACCGCAGTTAGCAAAATGCTGCTCTCAAAACTGAAATCTCTCACATCTAATTGCAAAACACTCGGTTAACTATCAGGAGAGCACTGCCGTAACTTTCAGATTATGATAATTGCCGTGGGCTGGATTCATGCCAAGTAGAGAGCAGATGCCGTAGATATTCGCCAATTTTGATTTTTTTTTAAATTCTTGAACTAATTGCTGCTGCTGTGCTTAGGTCACACAAGGAAGCCACAGTTGAGATTTTGCTCCCAAGCGTTGCCGATAGTGGAATCTGGCCCTAAGGTTTATGGAGAATGTAGAATAAGGGTGCTTTCCTATGGACGGATGGACCTGGATGAGGTCAAGCCTAGGTCCAAAAGTAATCGTCGGGATTACTTTCCAAACGAGGTTCTTAAACCTCAGGCACTCAGGTTCTTAGCTCATGAGAACATTGGAATAGCAGACCAGACTTTCAGAAACCTGGAGATTTTCTGCCCATGGGAAAGCACCCTAAGACAGTGACATGGCATCTTATCTGGCACGAAAATTGGGACACGTGTATAATGTGTCCATACTGGGGGAAAAAAGAAGCGGCTATGGCGGCCGCGACTATGACGAGCTCGCAACGATGTCAGCTTAGAAGTGCCATCCATGATTTACGAGAGCGTGGACTCTACACGGCTGCTAAATGGTTAGTTTCCCAAGCTCGAGTTTTCCTTGTTTATTTTTTTCCGAGCTAAAAACTGTTAGTACGTTGTAACAATATGCTCAGTAACCTGCAATATGCGTAAATTTGGAGGAGGAAGGGTTTCTGTGGTAATCTTGCTGAAATACTTGTTTTAGCCAGAATTCTATAGTTTAGGCCCGAGCATTTCTCCCTATAAGGTTACGTATTACCTTGAAGGTCCCACAGCTATTGTAGAAATGATGGACGGACGAGCAGATGATGTAAAAAGCGGATGGTCGCTGAAGCTACTTTTCTACAACATGTTGCTCATATTCTTATGTTCAGTGTTATTATAGATCAGAGGACGAAATACAGAATGTCCACAATAATGCTAATGCTGAACAATATAATGTTAGCACGATAAAGATTTTACCTCCTGTGTCCTTATATGATAAAGTTTTGAATAAATACTTTCTGTATTACTTCCAAGTGGCAAGTTTCCTTTTGGCGTGGTCTTTTAAATTTGTCTCAAGAGAATCGTTTATAAATAGGTGCATGCTTGATGTTATTGATTGTGGCAAACAGGGCTGCGGAACAGTTGGTTGGGCTTCCCGAAGAGACAACTGAGCTAAATCAGATGCATTCTGAGAAAGCCACCAGGTCAAAAAAACATTTTATACGGAAAGATAATGTGATATCAAGTAGTCCTGCAGTTGCAAGCCCAATACCTGAGGATGAAGATGATGATGGTGACATGTTCCTTCTGGCAAAGGCATTTTTTGATATGCGAGAGTATAGAAGGGCAGCTCATGCATTAAGGGGAACCTCAGGAAAGAAGTCTCTTTTCCTGCGCTGCTATGCCACATACTTGGTGAGATTATATGTGCATCATGTTTCCTTTTTCGGTGGGTAAGGAGGGATAAGTATGTGAAACCCAGTTGAACCAGTCTTTTTCTATTGTTTGGCTCCTCCATTTAGTTCCTTGTAGTTACAACAAACTGTTAACCATTCATTGCAGTGTTGGCAGTATTTAATAAATAACCACATCAGCATAGGGCAAAACTGGCTAAAGTGGAAGGAGAGCCTCAAATTTATTCTGTAAGCTGCCTGCAATAGATGCTGATAGTACGGGAATGGTGATAATAAGTAATGGTGATAATAAAAGCATAACATATGATAACCAATCAGATAAATGAATCAATAAGGTTCTTGAGCTATGAATTGGAAATGCTGAATGCAAAAAGTTTTATGATGTTGGAAGCTACCCTTTCTTGTTTAAATTTTGTGAAAAGATTGTGCCAAAGTATATAAAACCATGGCACTCACGAGTATTCCCTGGATACAGAGATTGTTTTCAATTTTTTGTAGCAAAATGACTAAAGTGTTAGATTACATTACAAAGAGCATAAGCCGGTTCAGGACTTTGCCCTCTTCATCCTGAAAAGGATTTCAGATTTCTAGTGCAACGTTGCGTGACATGTCTATTTGTTCGATTGACCCATTATCAAATTTGATTGTTAACTCAAAGCTCTGGAATTTGTGATGGTTGGGGATTAAAGTAGTTGCTGTTTATGCTTCAATGGTACTTTCCATTTCTTTTGGCTCTCGGCTTAGGGCATTCAGACAATCTTGGGATGATAGCTGTTTCCTATCTTCCCCAAGATATTTTAAAACAGTCCATATTATTGTTATGAACACATCTTTCCCTCAAACATTATATTCCATAATCTCTGATCTGGCATTTGGATAGTTGATTATGAGATTTTGTATGATATCTTCTGTTATTCTTTTGTGCTTGTGTAAATATTACATATGCCAGTTTATTTCCTAATCAAAGTACTGAAAGTAATCAAAGTGTAAATTTGAGAACATCTTGATTATGGTGTTGGCCTTTGTATGAATTATTTAGGTCTCTAATTGTCTGTAGCATTCCATTTGAAGGCAGGGGAAAAGAGAAAAGAGGAGGAAATTATTGAGCTTGCAGGACCATTAGGTCGCAGTGATGCAGTGAATCCAGAACTTGTTGGTTTGGAACAGGAACTGTCCATGCAGTACAAGAAGGGCTTGCTTGATGCATTTGGGAGCTATCTTTATGGAGTGGTGCTCCATGAAAGGGATCGTAAAGCAGAGGCTCGTGCTGTTCTCTGTGCATCAGTGAATGCATATCCGTGGAATTGGAGTGCATGGCTGGAGCTCCAAGCACTTTGTACTGATCCTGATATTTTGCCTACTCTAAATCTTGATGAACACTGGATGCGGGACTTCTTTATTGCTAGTGTTTACTTGGACTTGCAAAGAAACTCTGAAGGTTTGGCATGTTACCGTTCGTTACACCTCATGTTTCCTGGAAGTGATTATGTATTGGCTCAAACTGCGACAGCACATTATAATCTCCGTGAATTTGATGAAGCAGAAAATCATTTTGAGGAGCTTTTAAGGACAGATCCTTATCGGATAGAGGGAATGGATATGTATTCCAACATTCTCTATGTGAAGGAATGTTTTGCTGCCTTGAGCCATTTAGCACATAAGGCTGTTCTAACTGACAAGTATAGGCCAGAAACCTGCTGTATAATTGGCAATTATTACAGCCTTAAAGCCCAACATGAGAAGGCTGTTTTGTATTTTAAAAGAGCATTGAAGCTGAATCGTAAATATTTGTCTGCATGGACACTAATGGGGCATGAATATGTTGAAATGAAGAATACGCCGGCTGCAATTGATGCATATCGAAGAGCTGTAGACATAAATCCTAGGGACTACCGTGCATGGTATGGCCTCGGACAAACATATGAAATTCTTGCAATGCCCTATTATGCTCTCTATTATTATCGTCGAGCTACTCAGCTGAGACCTCATGATGCAAGAATGTGGTGTGCAATGGGTCAATGCTATGAGAATGAGCAATTACAGATGCATGAGTCTGCAATCAGATGTTACAGGCGTGCTGTCACCAACAACGACCGTGAAGGCATTGCTTTGAACAAACTTGCTAAGTTGCACAATCAGCTTGGAGAAGCTGATGAGGCCGCATATTACTACAGAAAGAATTTAGAAAGAATGGAGACAGACCAGAGTGAAGGACAAGATGTAATAGATGCATTACTCTTTCTTGCAACCCACTGTAAAAATCAGGGTGTCCTTGCGGATTGTGAAACATACTGCACAAGATTACTGGACTATGGAGGACCGGTGGGTTGTCTCAAGTGCCGTTCTGGAGACTTGTAGTTAGACTGAAGTTTTATTGTAAAATCCTGGTTTTATTATTCTGTCCTAAGTTTCTCTGTTCATGATAATCAGGCAAAGGAGGAAGCGAAGGCATTGCTTAGAGAGATTAGAAGCGTGCAGCAGCATGTTGCAGTTCTGCCTTCAATGGACCTGGAGCAATTTACACCATAATGGATTGACTTTCATGTGAGTCTTTTCTTTTTTCTTTATTGACGGGTTAATCTTGTTCTTTCTTTATAAGTTGAAACAAATTAATAGAGAATCTATTGACGACAATCTGAGAGTTGTTCTGCTGTTATATCTCGTTGTTCTTTAGCCTTTGGTGAAGGTGCTGGGCTAATTATGCGTTTACGAACTGTTGAAGAATCCTCGCAGCAACTACAGGAATGGCACTTTTTGAGGTACCGTGTTTGATAACGTTTTCAGTTCTTCCTGCATCGGCCTGGAGGTGCCATGACTGTGAGTTTTATTCAGGGGACCAATTTTGAAATGTAATCTTCAGGACCAATGCAATCTTCAGGCGGATATGGGTGCAGAGACTATTCCTATGCGACCATATTCATGAAGATTGGACAATTTTGTTCGTCCAATTTTTTTTAAATGACTTATAACGAATTTATTCCTCCATTGGGAATACGAAGGAGCCAACAAGTGAACTTGGAAATAATAATAGTAGGTGCCATGTTGATATTTCACCAAGAGTGGTGGACAGTAAGATGAGACCATAATATATATCCATGATCATTGTCATTCTAAGAATGAAAAATATTGTAGATATAAAGGTTCCTTGGCCACCGCCAACATTTTCTTTACCAAGTAGAATGTCCAAAAGCAAACATAAATGTATAAGAGATATTCTTGTGCAATATAAATGGCGACGATAGTCCTACGTTGTAATAGGAGGATGCTTCATTTGACTCGCGATTGACTTGCAATTGACCTTGACTTTGACCACAGAGTAGAAGTCTTTTCATTGACATAAACTCTTGACTTGACTAGTTAAAAGACACCCCAAGCTGGCAACACTCTCATCAAATATCGCCACAATGCCATTTGAATATGCTCAAGCCATACAATGAGTTCAAGTTTTGGCCCTTCCGCCATCAAATAGCGCCATGGCGTCGTTTGGCACTGATGAGCCCAAATTAGCAAATAGCACCACAATGCCATTTTCCATAAATCCACTTCAACGTTTGGCCCTTGCGCCATGTGGCACTGGTGAGCCCCAAGTTAGCAAACGTGAGCCCCCAATCTCCATTCTATATGATGACATACAACCCACATACAATAACACAAACAATTGGGCAAGGTCATGTTGTTGGGAGACTTTAATGCACGCATGGAGGCAGAGCAGGTCACTAAATTTGAACCTTTGGCAGAGGATGTGTTGCAGCTGAGCCCCGCGGAGGCGTCTTGGCCGAGGACATCAGATGACAACCGTGTCACACGCTTAAGCAGGCAGTTGCTTTTGTTATATGCAGCATCTTTGACTTGGTCATTTGCAATGGGCTTGCACAATGGTCGTCCTTTAGCAGGTGCACTTGTAGGCAGGAGAACCAGGGGGGCAACTTCAATGTTGTGGATTACGTACTGGCGAGGGAGCAGGATTTGCATTTGATTACCCATTTTCGCAGTGGAAAAGATAGTCTGGATGAGTGGGAGCTACCACCATCCCTTGTAACAAGTGGTTTGATGACGAATGTAAGGAGTCCAAACGATGGCTTCGACGAGTCATTGCTACCGCTTTGCGCCCGCAACAAGGACAAGAAAGTCAAATATATCATAGAACACCAGCGACATATGTTCTATCTCCTGGAACGTCACCCCATGACATTCTAGAGACAGGTATTGAATAAGCCTTTGCAATCGACAGCGAACATCACCACGGACTAGTGGGTGCTATACTTGCAGCGGCTTTATGATCTACTTGGGTGTCGAGCGATAGTACCCCCATAGATGGACCCAACACTAGTCATTATGGAGGCCAACATGCCTCGATAATGGCAAGGCGACATATTTGGATGGCATGCAGGCAGAGCTCCTAAAGTGGGTTGAACCTCCAATAATGCATGTCTTGACCGTATCATTCAATAGAGCATTGCAAGAAGGCTTCCCTCGCAATGGAACACTAGCAGAGTTGTTCTGATATACAAGGCAGGTGACCCTCACCACCCAACCAATTATCACACCATCATGGTCAGCTCCCTCTTTGCAAGCATGTTGGCCGGAATCCTTAAGCAACAACTAACGATGTGGGCAGAAGAAGCGGAGGTGCGTGCTGTTACACAGGTAGGATTTTGCCCAAACACTCCATCATTGACCACATTTTCACTCTGAGAACCCTAATTGAGGATAGCAGGAATGCCAGCAAGAACTATATATAAAATCTAAATGCGAATGCACAAAACCCCTATAGCCCGAAGTGGTACTCATATTTTGAATGCATTAGTGTCCTTTGCACAAGGAATGACCGAGAACGCACCACATAGCATAATGAGTTAAAAAGGGTTAAAGGGTGTCTATATGTGTTCCATCCCTATGGGGCATGCAAAAAAGACACCCACATTTTTTGTTTTAGGAGTATTACTTCGTTCCTCCTTCTCACATAGCATATAACGAACTTCTATCCCACCCTTGATGTACAATTACATTGATTTTACTGAATGTGTGCAAGTTTCTAGTACTCTATATAAATAATATATTAATTTTGTAATACAACGAGTTCAAAATATTAATACGATATTATAGAATCTCCTTAATAATGCTGGAGAAAAAGATAAATTGTAAAATTATAAATGCTAATTTATGTATAATATAGATGAATATATATCATGGTACTTATCGATACTTTATTTCTATAATGCTATTATAAAATTGTAAAATCCTAACCTTTTGGACTAATACGTCGTGTCTAGGTTAAATGATAAATTTATGTTTTAATGACCATTTTTAGATACTTTATTATTGTTGAAATAATTAACAAAAATGTTTTACTAAAAAAGAAAGAAATTATAGTACTAACATACATATCCATCCCTTTCTACTATAATTTCTTTATATCTTATATTATATTGTTTTAGTGCATGTAATGGACCACGCCCTAATTTGAACGGTCCGGATTGATCTATCCAACGGTGCAGATGATGCCACGTTAGAAGCCTTTTTTAGCTCTAAATTTTTTTCCAAAAGCCTTTTTAGGGTTCAATTTCTTCTGCCGGCTGTGGCTGTGGCTGTGGCTGTGGTGCGTGCTCTTCTAAAGATATCATCTCAATAGAGAGCAATGGTGGTTCCTTTGGCATTTCGGCGTGCGAGAAACATCTTTGGCATATTTTTTTGCTTGATCAGGTAGCTACTTCTATGCAAACACCGCTTTTGCTATTCACCTTTGTAGCCTTTACAGGCCTCAAATGCTCTGTTGTGGAAGGTGCATGTAGATCTGAACTTCCTAAATTTATGTGCTCAAGTCTATGCCTCGAGATTATTGCAACTATTATTTATGGGCCGAAAAAGTTTTTGGAACAGGGCTTATTTTGTCGGACTCACCACTGGAGATAGACTTCTTGATGCTACCAAAAGCTCAAAAATACTCGAACAATATATGCGGAATGTAGTAACCACAGAGAAGGATCTACGGTGTAGACTGTCAAAAAAATCTAACAGAAAAGCAAGTTTGTAGAGTACAGCTTTAACAATAATATTTGGTCTGAATACAATCTGGTAAAATTTCAAAACAAACTCATACTCTGTCTTTGCATGTAATGCAATGTAATGCAGAAAATCTATGTTTAGGGTTGGGTTTATAAAAATCTATGCCAGTTATTGTTGTTGATAGCTACAGATGAAGTGAGGAGTAAAGTGTGGGAGCGATCTCCTAGAGTAAAGAAGGCGGGTTTGCCAGCATCAAGGTACAATGAGTATTGTCCATTGTAACCATCGGTGTTGCTTGAAGCTTGGCTTCTTTGCTGAATAATGACCCCTCTGAAAGTAGCAATTGGAGGCACTCGCACTCATGCACTCAATCGTTAAAATTTTATAGCCTCGACGCACAAACTCATTAGCTAGCCATAAACTATTTCTTCTCATGTCACAAAAAAACGACACTTCCAGTTATTGAAAGTGCCCGATACACATCAAACACGAGTTCGAGCTTGCCATAAACATCATGGCCCGGCTTGAGATAATACTGGAGAACAGGCTTAGGTAATAGTTCCTCACTTTCTATTGATATTTTCACTGGGTGCTTCATACACTTTCTTGTTTAGTAATATAGTATTTTCATCAAAATAAACTATTTAATGGCCATTAAAACATAAAATTTATCATCTAATTAATTTCAGCCAAAACTTCCTTTAAATATTTTTCAAAGACAGTAGCTCGAACATACATTATTAAAAAGGGGATAAAACAAGCTTATAAGTGGTAGTATACAAAGCTTAATAGTTCAAAGGATTAAAATTTTATAATTTTATAGATATCTAGATAAATACCAATATTACAATACTAATAATATGTTGACAATCTTTTAAAGTTAACAACAAGCACAATGATACATATGAGTCCAGATTATATGTAAGTTTAGTATCTATAGCTTAATATTTCTAATTTGTCAAACATTATCCATGAGATTGCCAAATATCATTTTTTGTACATTACTATATGTTTGCTTGTTATATTAATATGTACTAAGTGTTTGTTAATTGTTAAATCCTTCTAATAATATTAAGAGAATTGCTTATCAAACTATCAAAATTCATCTACAAAATATTCTATTTGCAAAAATTTTAAATTTGTTATATCACTGAAAATTAAAAAACTTATATTCTCTAATGTTTTATATAGATCTAAGTCAAAACTAGTTTAGGGATCAATTTTATGTTTTGACAACCATTATTCTATTAATTTAAACAGAAACTTATAAAATCTATCAAAATCAAGAATGAACTTATAAAATTTACTAGAATAAAAAAGAAGAGTTAAAAATACATATAATCTCATGGTATCCTTAAAGTGGTATCTATTATATATGAATAAGTATAGATTTTGTTTGATATGTCATTGTATCATTAGGTCCTTTGACTCTAGCATACTACAAAAAGTCTCGAATACAAGTTGTATACCTTCAAGAGGTCCCATATATTTGTCTAAAAAGTTTTATTCCTTACTTACATTCAGTACTTATAAGGAGGGCAACTTATGACAATACCTTACCTAAAAAAAAATGAAAAAAGAAAAAAAAAATGAAAACCACTGATATGTCTAGCTATCTCCATAGATTCCAAAAATAAATGATGACCAAGTCGTTCTACGAAATCAAGAAGAATCAAGTGATGGGAAAGACTTGAATTTAAAACAAGAACATCTCAAATATTGCCCCCCCTCGTTGAATTAAAACACTGAGGCACAAAATCTAAAGTGTTTCCTTTTGTAATTCTAAATGCATTTGTTGTCGATATTGCGACATTTATTCTGATATATGCACTATAGAAGCAGACTACAATTTTATTTTAATTGAAAGCTCAAATAAAAAAAAGAGGTCTCAAACACATCAAAAAGTAAAAATGCAAGAGAAGACGGCCAAAAGGTAGGATACTTTGGATTCTTGACAGTCAAAACAATATCATCGAAATGTATCATATAGAAAGGAGATGCTATATATATCATTATGGATAATAGAAGGACAAAAATGATGATAAGAAAAGTAGCACCTTATTAAGATTAGAGTCCCCTTTGAGTTCAGGGGCTAACTTTTCGCCTTCAAGTTCTCTATACTTTTGAAATATAAGCGCTGATTTTGTACAAGAAGGTAAGGACTTTTATTTTTCTATATGTTTCTTATGTCCATTTTTTTTGTGCTTTCAAGTTGATTAAAATTTGAAGGACAATCAGTAGAATAAAAAATATATAAGGAAAAAAATAATGAATCTTTGTAATCATAAATATGAATTCCACCACTGCTAGGACCAATATTCTAATCACTACTATCAATATGTTAGACCAATTTTTCAAATAGTGTTTTATATTTTATTATAATTGGTCAAAAAAGGTGTCGAGTTAGGGA
Organism: Isoetes taiwanensis; assembly: GCA_021234155.1. Taxonomy (NCBI): domain Eukaryota; kingdom Viridiplantae; phylum Streptophyta; class Lycopodiopsida; order Isoetales; family Isoetaceae; genus Isoetes; species Isoetes taiwanensis. The sequence continues at coordinate 7,616,496 of JAJEKV010000066.1, read as the reverse complement.
TAAGTTTATTTTGTCAAATTTTGAATTTTGTAAACTGTTGATTTTAAAATTTGAGGATCCAATGGTGCTCCTTTGGCATGTGGGCAGGCTAAATTTCCTGAAAATATTGTACCTCAGGTTAGGCAAACCCACTGAAAAAAACTACTACGTTGGAGAATTTTGTTTTTTCGTATACCTCATTCCTTCTTAATTTTAGAAGCATAAATTTACTACTAGCATTAGCATTATCTTATTCTTGGTAGCCTTTTAATATTTGGTTATTGTGTTTGGTGATGGGGCCTAGTCCCCAGGTTTTAGATGGGTTGTTGCCCTTGCATGCGCCGTCCCATAACCCGTTGGGTTCCCGTGGACGTAAAAATTTATCTTATCTTATCTTATCTTATCTTATCTATCAGAATGTTCCGGCGTCTGTCTGCTATTTCGCCTATGGCAATGCTCTGCCACATTTGTCAAGTTTAAATTTTTTTTTTTGTCTGGTAGGGACAAGAATGCAAAAAAAGATATTAAATATCGTTTAAACTTGGTTTAACCCAAATAAACTAGTTGAAAAGTAAAAACAATCTGAAGAAGTTGAATTTTCTTAATTTTTTGTTTTGATGCTTAGTTTTCAATTTTATCAAAAGCAAGGGTTACATTTGAACTTTGAAGGTACTCTTCTCGAAGTCTATGACCATCCAAAAAATGCCAATAGTTTGAAATTATTAGTCCTTCAAAATAAAATAAAATAAAAGCTAATTAACTTTTAATATAATATAAGGATTAATTTCAAAGGAATAGTTATAATATAAATCAAAAACTCAGAACCAAACACATTATATATATGAAGTTTCATTTGTTATAATGATTTTAAGACTTTAACAGAATGAACAATTTATAATATTTGATAAATCAGCTTATAAATAATATTATAACAAAGGATTTGAAGTTTTAAGAAATGTCATTTATTTTAATAATTTTATAATAGAGATCCAATTTTGCAATATTGGTTAGTTACAAACTATTACTCAATAACTTGATGATATGATTTGATGAATATAAATAGAATGTCAAACTTAAATAGTAATATAGCAATAAAATTTTAGAATTAAATTACAAAAGAAAAAGTAAAGTTTTATAAGCAACAACTTACATATAATATAGATGCATGTGCTAAATGTAACAATGTTATAATTCATAATATTTTTCTTTATCTTTACTAATAACAGTGCCCGGCGTTACCTGGCATTAGTACGATTGTATTGTAAGGGGCGATGAAGTTGTAAATGTAGTTACAATAGATACAACAAAAGTGTTGATGCTAGGCTTTGTTAAGTTGCCCTAGGATTTGTAAATCTCACAAATGAACTTATGTATTGAAATAACAATGGCTATTATTTCTAAAATTTCTGAAGTTGTATGTGTGGAGGGATACTTTGTTGAGGATGAAGGAAGATATTGTACTTGTAGGATGCAAATTACTAGTTTGAAACCTATCCATCCATGTGGAATTACAACAAATAGGTCATCTTAATTGTTATCAATACAGGTCATCGTAATTTTTACGCCATGAATTGGGAATAGCATAAAAGAGTATAATGTACAAATTAATTAGTGAATAACAATATTACTCAGTTGGTGTTATAGAATACATGAACTTTTTATATTGTGTTGTGAATCTTTCTGTTTACCCATGTGCTAATCAATACTGCAATAAATTTTGTAATGTTCTGATATAAGTGAAGGTAGGTATATATTTGACTGAAGATGTATAGTAAGGTACAACTTTGGAGCTCTTTGGGAATCAAATTGGGATACCACTGCTAGTTTTGAGATGTCACTTTACAGGTTTTTAGGAAGCCATTGCCATAGACGGTGAACATGTTGTACTGAACTTGTTTAACTCTATCTTGCTCTTCTAAGAGTAGTATTTTGCTTCTCTTATTGATTGTTCATGCAAGTGATGTTTTGATGTCCAGCATGTGCATGTGAACAGGTAGATTGTGTCCAAATTTTTTGGCTATCCAGTCTAAAAGAATTGAGAAATGCCAGACATTGACTGATCAACAACTAAATACTTGCAGAAGCAATATAAAGAGTTTGATGTGATTTTCTCATGTCACACAGTGTTATAATGCATTTTCCCTCATGACTATATGCTTAAAACGATCATTCAACACTATAGAAGATGGACATTTGAAGATAATAGTTTTGCAATAGCTAAATAATATGCAGTGTTCCAATAAATGGGGACATAAGTAGAACTACCACAATAGGCATAGTGCGACTATCGGATGAAGTTTCAAACTAGTTTCCACACATATTAAATATAGACCTTGTATGTAGTGAGAGTCGTCCTCAACTTCTGCCTTTCTGGACTCCCCCACAGAATGAAGCATATGTTAATAGTGGATTTGCACTTTGCCCTACAACCACACTCACCTGGTATGTAAAATGGGTTATGCAGATTAATTAGTGCTTATTCCTATGCAAAGATACCTTCTGAGTTGGCAAGAATACATAGGAAAGACTGTTGAATTAGTCATTCACATTAGGACAGAAATTGTATACAAATCTGGAGTATTGCATTGACAATATTCATAACTACAACTTGTTGTCTTGAGAAACAAAACTTTAGAGCGTCTGGATCACTATCTGCTCTCAAGTCAAATGAGCAACCAAATCATTGAAGGATAAATGCCATCTTAGGATAGACAAATACGAAAATTAATTACATAATACAAATTATGCAAGGTCATGGTTTAGCGGAGGTTTAATTCACCGTTTATAAGGTCTCAAGTTTGAGCTCTCTTGTTGACGATAAAAGACGAAGAAACACACACACTTTCAAAATAAGTCATATAGGGATAGGTTTTTCTGTTTTACCGGCATTACGCTAACTATGCAATGGATAGAAAGGGCAACAAATGTATTTATATAACTAAGAAAATGGATGCCCAATGGTGTTAGGGGTAGACGTCGGATAACTAAGTAAATGGATGCCCAATGGTGCTAGGGGTAGACGTCGACATTCAAATCAACCTCAACTTTCGAGAATCTGAGTTACTGCATGAGATTTGAAGGACAAGACATTTGAAAAATAACAAAAGAATGAACATACGATAAGCATCTTTATTAGCATTGCATTGAAGGGTGGTCTTTTAGATGATATTAAGGTGACGTGGCATTATCATGCATTAAGGTATATTCATGTCTAATTTGAATTCTTTGTCAATGTTATGAAGTAAAAAAAGCTAAGGCATAAGAAGCCAGGCACCTTAATATCACAACGATAATAAATTATAATATCAGACCAAACATTAACTATTACACTTGCATGGTTGATATTTTTCTCGCACAGGACGTCTGACATCATTGGATGGATATCACTGCTCTTTGCCTGTAGAGGACATATGGTAATGTCGAGACGATGCTTTGCTCAGCCTATTAGACTTCATAATCATTATGCTGCTAGTTATATACTCGTGTCCAATATTTACATTGATGCACATATGGTATGGGATGCTGAAAATATAGAGGAGCTTAGGAGAATTGCGGGTGCATGGAAGTAAGTTGCGAAGGGATGGATTGAAGTTTGAAGTTGGCAATAAGGTGCATGAGTTAATTGCCGATGATACTCATCCACAAACTGATGAACTTTATGACGATTTTCAGGAGATTAAATAAAATAATGAGTGGATGGGTACAAAGAAGATGCACTTATAGGCCTGTTAGAAACTGACAATAACATTTGGATTTGCATCACGAATTCAATGTGTGTTAAAATCCAAGAAGTTTAGAATTAAAGTATCACTAATGACATGTAATATGTGAGCTAGTACTTGGATTTCCAAACTGTTATGGGCTGCAAAATTGAAACTCAAGTTGCAAGTTTTTTTCGACTAAATTTGGAAAGGGCCAAATCTGGAGTTCACTGTTGGATCTGATGTTCGAGTTGTATATGTGAGCCTGTGACAATTAATGAAAAACTGTCGAGTCCATGACATTTGACAATTTGATCGGATTTTGGAAAGGAGTTGCGTATATGTTTTAATTCATGTTGGGTGTTTTCTGGAATGCTTTTTGTTGGATTTGAAATTTGCGGGATCATCTGGAGCTTTGGATGAACTAAAAAAACAAGGTGCTGCGCACGAGGGGTTGCCTTCCGGTGGCTCGAGAGTGTGTTTTTATGGGTTCTGTTTCGTTCTTTTATGTTGGGTCTTGTTTGTTTTATGTGGAACCAAAATCCAAATATTACAACATATGGATCAATATTCCTAGAACAAAGTAGCATGCACACAACCACACAAAAAACAAAACCAAACCAGCCAACACCATGTAACAAATTGAACCTTTCCATGGCTAAGGCCATACAAGCTCTAGTCGTCAAGCACACGAGACCTTGAGAAATAGAAAAATGTAGACGTAAGCATAGTAAGAAAGAGTCAGAATTTTATGAGACACCTCCCGACGATTGCAACCCACACTTTCAAAGTATCAAATAACATAGAAAACTTGGGATGTAGAAAGTAGATGTGTAGAAGGCCTATCAAAGACATTTTGGTCTATAACGCAAGGCATGAAGTAAAGAAATTAACTAGCATAGCTAGAAAAAAGTTGGAAGATATGACAAAATTGGGGATTCAAGATCTACAATATTGGAGCATGAACACAAATCAGGAGGGGTACCTAGCTCTAGGACCATATCAATGCTATGTCAAAAGTGAGATCCAAACACCAAATCTTATTCTAGGGCACACTCAATGCAAAAGGAACTTAAAACCTCCTAAACGATCAATCAACAAAAAAGGGTTTAACCAATGACAAATTGGATAGATGGTAACATCTAAGACAAGTAAGCCCCAATAACAAACCACTTAGTTTTCTATTCCAACTACAAGACGACGTCTAAAAGTACACTGGTCTAAAAAATCCTCCATCTAGGCCATAGTGCCTAGATCAAAACAAGAATGGCTAGATGAAAATAGCATGGGTCAAGCAAAATGGAACGAAATAAAAATTGGACGAGCAGTGGATAAATAAGGTATATCATGCAAGACGAGGCAAAAGGAAGACCGCTGTCACAAAGTGTCATTGGGATCAAAAACACATAAGATATACGAGTGCTTCTATTAGGGTCACCTAATGAGTAAAGAAAGTTTGCATAACGTTGAATATGTCACACCCTTTAGTTACCAACTTAGTGCAATAGCTTGAAAGGAATAAATATGATTTCTTGAAAGATGCTTATAGTTCGTCAATGATAGGCCTTGGTTCGGGAAACTTTTTAGCCTAAAGCATAAAGTTTCCTGTAGTTTTGAACCTGTCCGGTAAGCTACAAAGCTATTCTTCAAAATTGCCAGAAAAAGCAAGAAAAACTCCTAATTGTAGTGTGAAATTTTCCTGTTAATATTTTGCCTACATGTTAATTTTAGAAAGTAATCGGACACGTGGGCTTAAACCTCGATATTTCTAGCACCAAGTGATAGGCTATAACACAAGATAAAAATTACGAGGACACAAGCACCTACAAAAGCACAATGATATCTTCTCGAGTGAAGAGCCAACGAAGTCCACGACATATCAACAAAGTTCATCCTCATGGCACTTTTATTGAATGGACATAAGAAAAGAACGATGTGCCCTAATTACAATTCAACATTAACCTTCGATTGAATGAAGACCAAACAGAATAAAGAAAATCAAACTGCAAACTTTTCGCACACTTGGAACACCTCTAGAAGATCAACTATAACCAAATGCAAACTCCTGTGAAACTCAAAGCTACTAGCAGTTATCAAAATAAAATATTTTCACAAAACTACTAGCAGTTATCAAAATAAAATATCTGTAACATCGAGGTGATCCATATGTGTCAATTTCAAGCATCAAGCCATCATAGACATCTTGCATGAGACAAGTCATATGCTATTGCTGCACACAACATCAAAATTTGCGGTAACAGAGGATGCGTATCAAGAAAAATGAAAGCAATACAAAGAGTATCAAGAAAAATGAAAGCAATATAGAGAGTGAAGCGCAACTGCAGGGGCAACTCAAAATGAATAAACAATACATAACGAACTCTGATGTTTTCACTGAAGGTCAAAATGGCATAGGAAAATGTTACAGTCGCAATAGTGTCAATAGTAACTGATCTAAACAATACATAATGAACTGTGATGTTTTCACCGAAGGCCAAATGGCACAGAAAAATGTTACAGCCTCAATATAAGTGTCAATGGTAATGGATCTTTAAATTTTAGAGCCGTTCTGCTTTCTCAAATGGCTTCAAACTACATAAACTACTGCAGACTAAGTTAGAATTAGCAAAAATGTTATAAAATATAAGACGGCAATGAAATTGACGACAATCCAACTTAGAGCATCAACAATTCGGCAGTGTGACAAATAATTTCTTTTAATTGTCGGCATCCTTTGGCTAGTACTGCTAGCCCCTTGTCATCAACATTCTGTTGTGCAAAACAGATTCATAAAGATCATGATCATACTTGGTTCAACAAAGGAGAGAACAAATTGTGCAGATCAAATACAAGGAATGATAAACAAACCTTACAAACACTTATATCCAGCTGGGAAAAGCCTGGACAACCATTTGCAATTGCTAAAATCCCAGCATCTCCAATCCTCTGGCAGCCACTAACATTTAACTGTGACAGTAACTCACAACCTAGTCCAATTGCAATTAGAGCTTCATCGCCCACCCTGGAAGAGAATCCACGCAGTTGTTTGGTAACACATTAAATATGTTAAATTTCATACTAACATTCTATCAGATTTGCATCTGTCACAAAAGCGAAGACTCAAATCTGTCAGCCTTTGACAATGCTGCCCAACTGCAATGAGACCCTTGTCTCCAACTTGCATAAAGAAAAGGAACCTTAGAAATAGGTTGTGCAAACTAAAAAGCACTTCCATGTAAAGTCGTCTATGCTACGAATGCTAAACATGTCACTGTATAACTTGTCTCTAAAAAGAAGAATTAAAAAAAAAATGCCAACTATCCTTGTCTTAATCAAATATAACCAAAAAACAACATAGATCTTAAAAATCTGATTACAAAGCCTGCTTATAGACCATCATATAGATATATATTTTCAAACCTATTATGGAGTAGTTTGTATCACATCGTCTTGTTTGGATCAATTTGCCTCATAATTCTTTCAAGCATTTCTGTGGAAATTTTCCAACAAACAAGCCTTGCTATTCTCTCCGTGGCATCTTAGGATAACCACGGTATGGCATAGCTAAACCATGAAAACCACTTTGTATAAGCAGATGAACCAAGGTTGTGAAAAACAACATCGGCCATCCATCCCAGCCACCAAAACCTAAGTGAAGAACATCGATTCATGTGCATCTGAAGTGCAAAGGTCGTTTAAGCACCAAGCATCCATGAAATGGCAGCATAGGAGCATGTTTGCCTGCCGCAACAGCTATTTTTAAGGAAAAAAATCTATACAACATACATGGCAGGGCTTTGCAGGATTACAACCATTTGACAGTTCCCCAATCCCATATACGAATGTTTGGGCATCTAAACAGCTACATCAAGGCTCCAAATCCAGTTTGTGCTAGCTCGAGACATATCACTGTGCATTGAAAATATCATTCAGGGCAGTGACTGTGACGGTCCAGGGGAATATACGCTATAAATACGTATATTCCTGGATCCGTCACTATACAAGTCTATCATTCATAGCCTTGTATACCATAAGGGTGGCACTAGGGGGCATGGCCAAGTTATTCTCATAACTTAGCCAACCATAGGTTAAGCCATTATCCATGTGGCCTTAACCTATTGGGGCACCGCCACGCAGGACTCACCCGATTGGTGCCACGTGGCATCCTAGGTGGACCTAACTTATATAGGCATAAACCCTAACCCTAGACCTCTTTCCGCCCCTAGCACCCGAGAGACTCACCTACTTGTTGAAACCCCGTTTTTGAACATCGTTCGTTAATGGCATAGGCTGGTGTAGCAGCCGGGGCCAGGTAGACCCGTTCTTGGAGGAGGAACAACGACTTGTGAGTCGGCGACTATGGAGGCGCCCGGATCCGGAGGGAGAGCATCGGGGGAGCGGTATGTAGGATAGTAGTTGTGATAGCTTATCTGGAATTAGCATTCCAGATATGCTAGTATCTTGTATCTAGAGTAGAGCCATCCTAGAGCCCATATTCAACATCTTGAACCCTAATCAAGGAACCCTAACTATTAGTTAGATTTGTATGATTAGGTTAAGATGTTCTTCTTATGATTATTCTCATGATGTGATGATTATATGTTGATGGTTGATCATGTTTGCTCCTCTTGTATTGGGAAGGGGGGTAGAGACCTAGGGCCATATGTAGTATGTTCCTAGAGTAGATCCCTTAGTTCCTATTAGTTGCGGCCTGTGCATAGGAGCCCACCGGGCTATGGAGGCTATGATATGACTCAGCACCAGATAACGGGGCTAGAGGGAAAGTGGAGGGAGGATCCCTGCCGAGTGGGGGCTTCGGGGGATCCCATAGTGGGCTAGGCTTATGGTCGGTCACTTCGAGTGGGCCGAGCATGGGTCCGACACCTCCTGGGGCAATGGTGTTGCCCTCGCCTCGAGAGTCGCAAGTGAAGGCTTGGCTCTCGTTTTGGGGGTTCCCGGTCGGCAATTAATCGTGTGTCGCCCGCGATTCTCTAGCCACCACGGCACCTCTAGACCCGGGAAGGGGAGATGCAACCCTTCCCGCCTCATCGGACGGGGAGATGCAACACGGAGTAGTCCCGATGGGTGATACCATGGGATTGCGTATCCGGAAGGCTAGAGTCCTGTCAGAGCCTGATCTAGCCCATCTGCAAAGTATGCACAGGAGGGGCGGATGGAGTGGTCAACCCTAGCCATTGTTCTATGCCAGCCCTCGCCATTGCCATGACTCGGCCTCGCTCTATCTTGAGGCCTAGCCCGGTCAGTCACCCTCCTTATGAGTCTGAGCCGGGGTAGGAGCTCTCCTGTTTTATGGTTTGTGATTATCATCTATGCATTGGTTTATGTGCGATGCCCTACCCTCCGAGGTAGCATTTGTGTATGTTTTATGCTAGTTCTGACGTGTTATCGCTTCCGCTGTTATAGGAGCCCATAGGGGAAGGGCGCGCAAGACACCTTCGTGTTCCCTCCCCGCACTAAGAGTTATCTCGAGAGTGCGGGGTAGATAAAAAGGCCCATGCGGTTTCTTGCCGGGATGGGGATTTCTGCCGGGTATACTACCGGGCCGTATGTTTAGCGAGGGGCGCCACAATGGTATCAGAGCCATGTTCTTGGTTGACCAAGAACTAGCACTGACCATAACCATGAAGTAGTCTAACAGGCCTATAGAGGTGTGAAATGAACATTTCCACCACTGAACCGCGGCAATGGGGGAAAATTTTTTCTCCTAGGTAGTGGGTCAGGATTTAGGTTAAGTGTTAGACGAAGGTTTGAGTGAGCCAAACTCATCTTCTAGTAAAATTGAAGTGAAAATTATGCATCTGCATCAAATTTCACCTAAAATGGGTCGAAGAATCATGCCAATCGGAGACCCAGGTGAAAAATGGCGCAAATCCATAATTAACACCTCAAACCATTAGGAAAATTGAAAAATTACAGGTATAATACGAATTTTTAGTATATATTTTAATAATTAAATAACTATTAAATAGGGTGTAATTAATAAGGGGGGGCTAATAAATAGGGGTAATTATGGTAGGAGAATATTCTCAGGGACCCTCCTCTTTAAATATCTCTGACACCTCATTTTTCCCTCCAAACCTTCCTCTACCTTCTCTCTCTTGACCAGCCTATCCCCACCTGTTTTCTAGACCGTTAAATATGGCTCGAACCAAGCAAACCTATAGGAAGACTGGGCCTAGGCCTACCCTCTCCATGGCGCAGGCAGCAGGGCGGCATGTGAAGAAGATACCAGAGCACCTACGGCCCAAGAAGGGAGAAGAGGAGCCTTCCCCTACCAGCAGCAGCAGCAGCAGCAGCGACGAGTCGTACCATGATGCCGAGAGCAGCCCTTCGTCGGCAGGCACACAAAGAACCGACGAATCTCGCCACTTCGGGGCCACCGACACCGAAGTGGAGGAGCAGGAGGAGGAGCAGGTCCAACAGCAGGTGGACGAAGCGGGGCCTTCGGCCCCAAAGAAGAAAGGAAAGGAGAAGGTCGCGGAGTGGCCTGAAGAGAGGGCCGCAAGGAGGAAGAGGGAACGCGAGGAGGAGCTGCGGCGGGAAGAGCAGAGGACGAAGAGAAGAAACGACGGTCCCCGCCAACCGGGCCGTGGGATCGAGGAGCCTCCCCCGCCAGGAGGAGCAGTGTGGAAGGAGAGGAGGAGGAAGAAGACGAAGCAGGGCAAGGGGCGGACCCAAGACCGCCTTTACCCGTGAGTGGGCCCAAGCCACCTAAGGTGGCAAAGAAGCAGAAGGCGGGCGAGCGGGCCTTCGCCTTGAAGGAGGACCGCCTCTACCGGCGCCGCCTCAAGGCATACCAAGAATACCTTCGTCGGTGGACGAGGTATAACGATTGGTACTGCCGGCAAAACATCCAGCGGACCGTGGAGGGAGGCCGGCCGCCCAAGAACCAGCCCAAGCCGCCGCCGCCACAGCCCGAGAAGCCGAGTAAGACCCACCATGGGCCTAACTCGGTACACTCCCGTGTCTTCCGGGAGATTAGACACTTTCAACAGTGCACTAATCTCCTTATTAGGAAGGCACCCTTTGAGCGACTCATGCGGGAGGTGATGCGGTGAGCCGTCACCGACACGTGGTGACGCCGCTCACAACTCGGTCTTTGCAAGTAGCGGCGAGGGCGAACTCACCCGGTTGTTTGAGGAAGGCAACCTCTGCGCCGATCCACGCCAAGAGGGTGACTCTAATGCCCAAGGATGTACACTTGGCGTCGCATCCATAAAGGAATATCCTTGAGGATGCATTTTTGGTTCAAACAAATGTAATTATTAAGTTCCCCATAAATATAAAACTTTGTTTTGCAATTAGTAGACAAATCTTTTTTTTGCATTAGAAATAGTAGTTCGAGCGCCCCCCCCGAAATCGGGTCACACAGCGACCCGGACTACCCCTTGACGCAGAGAGGCGTTGCAAGGCCTTCGACCCGTTTTTAGAATATTAACAATTTAAGGTCTAAATCATGTAAGAAAAAACCCTAGTTAGATTAGAATCGTCCAATTAGTCATCCTAGCAATTTGAATCCCTTAAAAATATACAGCAGAGCTTAGATTAGACCCAAATCGGGTCACACCGCGCCAGACCCGCCTGCGCCCGCGACGCAGAGGCGTTTCGCGCGCTCTGACCCGATTTCGGCCAATTTTTCGCCCAATCAACCAATTTTGACCCAACAAATTACCATGTAGCGTTTCTTGCTTTGCTTTGTTTAGAATTGCACTTCATGGTAGCTCATTTGGACACCCAGGGCCATAGATTTGGAGTCTTCCCCATCAAGAACCTTTGTGCACGGAACCCGAGGCACCCCTAGTCTATAAAAGGGACCCTCATTTGTCATTTTTTTTCCATTAAGAGTTGCTCTCAGCCCCTTTGGCGATTTCTTTGGCTTTTGCTCATCTCCATCAACCATTTTCCATAGCTATTCCTGTTCAATGGCGCCCTCAAGCTTTGTCAGATGGTATAATGAGACCAATCACATTCGTGATTGTCCCCCTGAACAAGTCTTCCATGTTTTTGATTATCTCTTTGATCTCCATGCCACTCTGACTACAACCCCATACTACACTGACATCATTTGTCAATATGATCAGCAGGTCTTACCCTGGGAAGTTAGCTTGCCGCCTAGGGGAGGGAAATGGGTTTCTCTAGATTCCCTTGCTCAAGCCATAGGTGGGGGATCAGGGGTAAGAGCAAGTTATGGGATAGAACCAGAAACATGCCGGACTACATGAGTGTAAGCATCATAGGCATAGGTACCTCTCAAGCCGGCTGACCTTAGCATTGTTCATGCAAAAGATAGGGGCGGTTAACCAACCAGGGGAGCCGTCAATCCAACCCTTGATTTGGCACCCTCGACACCCGAAAGCGGCCACAGATAAGCATCCAGGAGATCCAGACCTTAGCATACGAACACTACGGTTCCACATCAGAAGCACCTACGTTGCAAATCGAGCAGGATTACGAGGAGGAAGAGGAAGAGAACCCAAGCTGGGAGATGAGGGAGGCAAGAAGGATGGAGAGGCGTATAGCTCGGCAACAAGAAGTTCTAAGGCGAGATTTTGAGCCACCAATGGGCATCACGGGCCTTACCCCAGTAATCATCGATGGCGAGGAATACATATTCGCCACCGACATTCTCAACCTCCCCTATTGCCAAGAGGAAAACCTCAGGATAGACGAGCTCCTAGGCCTAATTGCACAGGAACAGGGTAGCGACTTCATCGACTACTCCTACCAGGAGATACCAAGGGAAGTAGCGGAGCGACACTCCTATGCGGGGGAAACCATGTCGGACATCCAGGCATACCAACATATAAGGCAGATGTATCAGCAACAGGAACCCATCATTCCAGAAGAAGAATTTCAGGAAATCCAAAGCAGATTGTACAAGCCAGGAAGGGGCCCAAGCACCAGCAGACCAGTGCGCTCCATGAGTACGCGAGAAGCTTCTAGCAGCATCAATTTGGAGAGTGCAACTACTATGTGGAGAGACCATGAGGATCTTATGGCATTGGACATCTTCGGCGAAGCAGCTGGGAGAAAAGGAATGCGAGAAAAGGGAACCAAGGGCAAGTCACTTTCGGTACTATCTTAGGCCCTTTGGCGGGATGATAGTTTTCCATAAAGAATTCAGCCCAAGAGGGGAAGAGTCCGTAGCACTCCTTATAGCACTTTCGGGCTTTGGTCAGCATGCGAGAATAGATGTGAAGGTAGACCATGTTATCCTCTTCAAGAGATCAGTAGCACTTCATGCTCTCGACTTCGCAAGGGGGCACCTCAGGGATGCGCACTTGTCAGTAGTAGCGGCAACTGCACCAGAACTCCCAGCACCACAGGTAGCAAGGGCATTGGAGGGAGGATCGGCGGCTAGAATCCTGCAGAACATGGGAAAGGGCACAGCATACAAGAAAATCAAGAACTTCTTCAAGCGACATCATTGATGGAAGAATTGTCTCATAAGATTTAAGTATATTGTAATTCTTTCTTAAGTATTATCATGAAGTCTATTAAATGTATTCCTATATACTAATTAATGTACTACTATGATGTTGACCTATAAATGAAGTTTTCATATGATTTCTTTTGTGGCTAACAACAATTTAATTGTAAGCAATAATGATCATTGCCTAACTTAATAACACGTATTAATGACCAATACTTGCAGCAAGGAACTCAAGTGCAGGGTCTCAGGACCAGCACCGACCACGCAATTGGGTACCAAGGAACTTGTTCGGCAGAGAGCAGGAAGACTTTGAGCAGGATATGTCACCAGAGGCAGTTAATGCAAGGTTGGTACAGATGAGGAATCAGATGCAACATCTCATCAACTGGGCGACACCTCTCATGAACGCACAAGAAGATGGTCCTCCGCCTCCACCTTGTGTTCCGGGTGGTGACGAAGTCCCTCAGCAGGAAGGGGAGGGCAACCACGGCAACGTCAGGGACAAGAGACGAAGAAGGAGAACCAGGAGTCCATCATCATCTAGTTCCAGCTCATCAGATAGCTCTTCCAGTGACGACAGCTCTAGCTCCGACAGTGAGTCTGACACACCTAAGGCAAGAAAAAGGGCAAGAAAGACGGATGACTATCAGAAAAAGGTGGATAGTGCTATGAGCAATGTGTGGAAGACAAGGAAGCTGGGCCAGTTTTCAGGGAAAGACAGATCTGGCATGGAGGCTGAAGCATGGCTTGATGAAATGGAAGAATTTGGTAACTCTTACGGGATGAAAGACAAGGACATAGGGAAAGTTGCTACAGCTAACCTCATTGGACCGGCAAGGATCTGGTGGAAGGGATATGCTAAGTCTAACAAGCTGAAGAGGAACAATTGCAGATTTAAGACTTTTAGCAAGGCTTTCCGTAAGCACTACGTACCAAGGTCCCATACTAGTAGACAGATCCAGCAATTTTACAGGTTGAATCAGGGTAGCTTATCAGTGGCTAAGTATACCGAAGAATTCATGAGACTTAGACTTCATGTCCCGGGAGTATCAGAAAGGCAAGCAGTGGACACCTATATTGAGGGGTTGAACAGCAATATCAAGAGGCTTGTTAGAGCAATCAACCCAAGGTCAGTTGCAGAGGCCGAAGATAAAGCTATAAGTTTGGAGGAGGCACCAGCAACTCCAAAGCAGAGAAGCGATCAACCGAGGGGTAAGAGTTGAGGCGTGATCGGGGACAATATCGGGGTAAGCAATCAGCGGCTACACCATCGAAGTCAGCAGCAAGGTAAGGATAAGAGCAAAGCTTTTTGGGGACCGTAAGCCCGCAGGAGAATGCATCGAGGGGAAGTGCTCTTAAAAGCGTCTCCTAGGCGATCTGTAGGAAGGAAAAGAGACAGGAATGCATTGAGAAGAAGTTATGTTTTGGTGCTTCCGGCCCGGGGCACCGGACACATGATTGTCCATTCGTCATGCGGTCGGCTTTGGTGAGAACTCTTGGATTGGGACTCCCCAACGAAGCGGGACGAGGGCGATGACCAGCGGGAGGGCCACGACTTCATAGATGGTGAGTGTCACATATGTGCAAACATTGAGTCGAGATGAGATAGAGAATCGATCCAACTGTCATTGCGGCGGATGGGATCATAGATAGTAATCCTTATGTAGTCCTCATAGATCTGGGTAGCTCTCATAATTTTGCATCTCCTAGATTGGCTGCTCTAATGAAGAACAAGGTATTGAAGTCTAAGCCAAGGCCAGTAGCTATGGTAAAGCGGCCATTCGCACACTAAGGGGAGGAGGATCACCTTTGACATAGACCTTAGTGGGGCCAAGTGGCCGATGGGAGCGGAAGTCATGGATATTGGAAGGTATGATCTTATAGTGGGAATGGAATTTTTGAAGCCAGCCAAAGCCATGATTGATTGCGACCGGAATGAAGTCTCCATGACGGCACCAGACGGCAGCAAGTTGATAGTGAAAGGTAAGAAGCTAGAATCCCCTATGCAGTGTATTTCTTTGAAGCAGCTAAGGAAGAGTATAGAAAGGAATAAGGTGGATTACATCTTGAGGATGGAATCAGTTGAGCCAGGCAAGCAGGATGGAAGTGACACAAAGGGAAATCAGCTGCCTAGGCAGATAGCAAGGCTTATTTCAGAATTCAGGGATGTATTTCCGGATGAAACCGGCGGTACCGCCACCTTATAGGGGTGTGGAATGTGAGATCACATTGGCTCGGCGCGAAAAGCCGACCGAAGAAGGCGCCATATAGAATGAGCATCCTGCAATTGATCGAGCTCAAGAAACTTGGTGCGAGGAATTGCTCGAGCTTGGATTTATAAGAGCAAGTGTGTCTCCTTTCGGAGCACCTATACTCTTTGTCAAGAAGAAAGATGGGAGCTTAAGAATGTGCATAGACTATCGCCAGCTCAATAAGCAGACGATAAAGAATAAGTATGCATTGCCAAGGGCGGATGACCTAATGGATCAGCTACAAGGAGCAAAGGTATTCTCTAAGATTGATTTAAGATCAGGATACCATCAGATAAGAATAAAGGAAGAGGACATCCATAAGACTGCTTTCAGAACGCGGTATGGTCATTTTGAGTTTACAGTAATGCCCTTTGGATTGTCAAACGCTCCCGCAACGTTTATGCGCCTCATGAACGATATCTTCAGAGACTTCTTGGATGAGTTTGTTATTGTCTTCTTCGACGACATCCTAATCTACAGCAAGTCCCTTGGAGAGCATTGTCAGCACCTCAGGAAAGTGTTGGAGAAGTTGAGACGTCATCGGTTGTATGGGAAGCTCTCTAAGTGCCACTTTGCAACAGGCCGAGTGGAGTATTTGGGGCATGTGGTAACATCCGAGGGTATCTCCACAGATCCATCTAAAATTGAGGCAATAGTTGATTGGCCAGCTCCAAGGAATGTGGCAGAAGTAAGAAGCTTTCTCGGGTTGGCGGGATACTATAGAAAGTTCGTGAAGGACTTTGCTAAGTGGGCGTCCCCTCTGTCGGACCTCACTAAGGCCAAGAAGATTAAGGATTGGGCTAGCCATTGGTTAGAGAAAGTCCAAGCTTCTTTTGAGAAGCTTAAAGAGGCCTTAACAACAGCACCAGTGCTTGTTCTCCCGGACCCGAGTAAGGACAAGTTGATAGCAACAGATGCAAGCAAGATAGCAGGGGCGATCTTGATGCAAGAAGGAAGGGTAGTCGCCCACGACTCAAAGAAGATGAACGACGCCGAAAGCAACGCTACCCAACCCACGATCGAGCCGCTAGCCATTGTCGGGCATTGAGGATATGGAGGCATTATCTCCGGGAAGGAAGTTTCAGTTGGATAATCGATCATCATGAGCCTTCAAGATATCTTTTCACCCAGCCACTCCTCAACTTAAGGCAAAGGAGGTGGATGGAATTCCTTGAGGAGTATGATTTTGATATTATATATAAGCCCGGTAAGCTTAATGTTGTAGCGATGCCCTCTCCGGGAGACCACTTCAGACAAGGACGCATTGTAATGCGATTTCCACTCTTTCGAGTGAGTTTGGCAAGAAGATTGAAGAGTCCTTGCCAACAGATGTAGACTTCAAGGAGGTATGGGAAAGTCTTTTCAAGGAAGCCAGAACAGATAAGGAGCGGGAAGCCTTCAAACATTATAAGAAGGAAGGCAACCTGTTGTATCACAAGCATAAGTTGTGTGTGCCCGAATCATCAGGGGTAAGGAAGTTAATTCTTCATGACACACATAACAGCCCAATAGCAGGGCATGCTGGCTTTATGAAGACCTATTTCAAGATTCGAAGTAGCTACTTCTGGCCAGGTATGAAGAAGCAGATAGCTGCATATATTCGGGATTGCCAGTTGTGTCAGCAGACCAAGGCAGAGCAACTTCGGATTCCGGGTGCTTTAGAGCCATTGGGGGTGCCAAATGCAAAGTGGGAGGTCATAAGCATGGATTTCATCACAGGACTTCCTAGAACTCTTCGAGGCAAGGATGCATTGATGGTTGTCGTAGATAAGTTATCTAAGATGGCACATTTCGTGCCTTGCAAGACGACAGACACCGCATTAGACACTGCCAAGTTATTTGTAAGGGAGATTTTTAGACTCCATGGCATGCCTCGGGAGATAATATCTGATAGAGATTCTAAGTTCATGAGTGCCTTTTGGCAGGATCTCTTTAGCACCATCCGCGAAGCTCTCCATGAGTAACGCCAGATCATCCTCAAACAGATGGCCAGACGGAAAGGACCAATCGAATCATTGAAGACATGCTCCGAAGCTATGTGTGGAACAAGCAGTCCAAGTGGGATGAGTACATTCACTTGGTGGAATTCGCCTACAACAGTGCCAAGCAGGAGTCATCTCAGATGTCGCCTTTCATGGTGAACTACGGCTACCATTAGCTTAACCCCGGACACCGCACAACTCGCGGTCCAAGGTAGAAGTGTCCCAGCCAGATGTTAGGGGATATGCAGCAGCCTAGTAGAGGAAGTAAGGGGTTATTTATTGGCGGCAAGAAGTCGGTGAGTAAGAGTGTAGCCGACAAGCACAGGACCGTAAGGGAGTTTAAGGTGGGAGATACCGTTTGGTTGAAGATCAAGGTGAAGCAAGCCAAGCTGCGGATTGGGAGCTGCAAGAAGCTTGCCCCTAGGTGGGCTGGGCCGTTCAAGATTTTAGAGAGAGTGGGCTCTCAAGCCTATAAGTTGGATCTTCCAACCCATCTTAAGGTCCACAAGGTCTTCCACGTAAGTTTATTAAAAAGGCACAATCCTAACCCTGAGGAGGTTTTGGATACCCCAACCTTGTTGGAAATGACGGAGGAGCAAGTAGAAATAGTGCCTGAATTACTTCTTGATAAGTCATTCAAGAAGACTAGGAGATCTCAGTTCCTCCAATACCTGGTTAAGTGGAAGCACTTACCCGTGGAAGATGACGCACGGGTATTGAAGCAGGATTTGGAGAAGCAATACCCGAGTTTATGAAGGAGTTTGATGGGCGAAGTCGCCTCTCACTTGGTCGCAACCCGACTTTTGCCGTGGTTAGCTAGTATGTTGTTAGTTAGCTTTGAGCCCGGGCGATGCATTCTAGTTAGGAGGGTGCATGTGCCGTAACCTTGGATCGTGTGGGCGATGATGGGATACGCCTTTAGGGCATTCTCTAGGCCACACGCACCAATAGGTGCGCATGACCATTAGGGTCATGTGAGTGAGGAATGAGGCATAGTGGGCGATGATGGGACATCGATCGGATGATCTCTATGCCACGATGCGGGATACGCACACCTGGCCGTAGGAGGGTCATGGTGAAGCTTAAGTGATCATGGCGATGATGGGATCGTGAGACGTTCCCTAGTTTGAAACCCCGGGGCATGATGCACCGGGTGTATTCGATCCAGGGGGATCGTGTACAAGGTAGCACTCGATCATGGGCAATGATGGGAACATCTTAAATGATCCCTAAGCTCAAACCGAAAGGGCCATGATCTTGGGCAAGGTAGTACAGCCTTGAGCCAAAAGGTGGTTCGGCTCAAGGAGGTAAGGGGGTGGTCCCCTAAAACCACAAATTATTAACTAAACTAACGTAATGTGCTCCTTTTGCGTGCAAGTAGAAGGAGGACTTCAACGAGGAGCGTTACGAGAGAAGATAGGGGAGCCATAATTAGATTATGAACCCTAATAACTCTTATAATAGTAGTTTGAATTATTATAAGAAATAATTGATGTTAAGGCTATATAATTTTGTATAAGTACAAATATAGCCTAAAAATTTTGACTTGAACTAATAAAACTCTCGACAAGCTAAATTAAAGGTTATGACATGTTGTTTTGTTGCAGGTATAAGGTAGGTTCGTCACCTTAGCGCAATGCTGAGGACAGCATTGTCCTAAGGGGGGGAGAATGTGACGGTCCAGGGGAATATACGCTATAAATACGTATATTCCTGGATCCGTCACTATACAAGTCTATCATTCATAGCCTTGTATACCATAAGGGTGGCACTAGGGGGCATGGCCAAGTTATTCTCATAACTTAGCCAACCATAGGTTAAGCCATTATCCATGTGGCCTTAACCTATTGGGGCACCGCCACGCAGGACTCACCCGATTGGTGCCACGTGGCATCCTAGGTGGACCTAACTTATATAGGCATAAACCCTAACCCTAGACCTCTTTCCAGCCCTAGCACCCAGAGACTCACCTACTTGTTCGAAACCCCGTTTCGAACATCGTTCGTTGTGGCATAGGCTGGTGTAGCAGCCCCAGCAGGGTAGACCCGTTCTTGGAGGAGGAACAACAGCTTGTGAGTCGACGACTATGGAGGCGCCCGGATCTGGAGGGAGAGCATCAGGAGCAGGTATGTAGGATAGTAGTTGTGATAGCTTATCTGGAATTAGCATTCCAGATATGCTAGTATCTTGTATCTAGAGTAGAGCCATCCTAGAGCCCATATTCAACATCTTGAACCCTAATCAAGGAACCCTAACTATTAGTTAGATTTGTATGATTAGGTTAAGATGTTCTTCTTATGATTATTCTCATGATGTGATGATTATATGTTGATGGTTGATCATGTTTGCTCCTCTTGTATTGGGAAGGGGGGTAGAGACCTAGGGCCATATGTAGTATGTTCCTAGAGTAGACCCCTTAGTTCCTATTAGTTGCGGCCTGTGCATAGGAGCCCACCAGGCTATGGAGGCTATGATATGACTCAGCACCAGATAACGGGGCTAGAGGGAAAGAGGAGGGAGGATCCCTGCCGAGTGGGGGCTTCGGGGGATCCCATAGTGGGCTAGGCTTATGGTCGGTCACTTCGAGTGGGCCGAGCATGGGTCCGACACCTCCTGGGGCAATGGTGTTGCCCTGCCTCTCGAGAGCTGCAAGTGAAGGCTTGGCTCTCGTTTTGGGGGGTTCAGTCGGGTACGAATCGTGTGTCGCCACGATTCTCTAGCCGCCCACGGCACCTCTAGACCCTGGGAAGGGGAGATGCAACCCTTCCTGCCTCATCGGACCAGGGAGATGCAACCTGGAGTAGTCCCGATGGGTGATACCATGGGATTGCGTATCCGGAAGGCTAGAGTCCTGTCAGAGCCTGATCTAGCCCATCTGCAAAGTATGCACAGGAGGGGCGGATGGAGTGGTCAACCCTAGCCATTGTTCTATGCCAGCCCTCGCCATTGCCATGACTCGGTCTGCTCTATCTTGAGGCCTAGCCGGTCAGTCACCCTCCTTATGAGTCTGAGCCGGGGTAGGAGCTCTCCTGTTTTATGGTTTGTGATTATCATCTATGCATTGGTTTATGTGCGATGCCCTACCCTCCGAGGTAGCATTTGTGTATGTTTTATGCTAGTTCTGACGTGTTATCGCTTCCGCTGTTATAGGAGCCCATAGGGGAAGGGCGCGCAAGACACCTTCGTGTTCCCTCCCCGCACTAAGAGTTATCTCGAGAGTGCGGGGTAGACGAAGGGCCCATGCGGTTGCTGAGCCGGATGGGGGATTTCCTGCCGGGTATACGGCTGGGCGCCGTATGTTTAGCAGGGAGCGTCACAGTGACCCACAGTACTAGCCTCCTGTATTGTTAGCACTGCCATTATCTGCTTTTATTATGGCCGCTGCAGCACAATGCACAAGTCTCCAATAATGGACCTTTTGCCATGTCCAGAAGAATATGGCACCGCTTCCAGACTTATTGATTTGCGACACTGCAACAAAGTGGGATCCAATGCAAGCTAGCAAATTTCCAGAAGAAGCGCAGGGCTTCAGATGGGAGATGGGAAGGCCAGGCCTCTCCGATTATCCGATTTCATGGCTGCCCAACAACGGAAACCACCAACAATTTATAGCCAACAAGTGGTTTGGAGCACTCATAGGCATATTCCAAGCATATATTAGCATATACTTATAATATGCCACAAACCCACATGAACAAGGGTTTGCCCAAAAATTGGAGTTAAAAGAGGGTGCCCATTGGTTGCTGAGTTAAGTGCAGAATTGTGATGATGGCCATGTATGATTCTCAATAGCTATGCACGGCCATATGGGAGCGTACCCAATAAGATAAACAATATTGCGGGCCTAGTAACATGGGAAGTGGGCAATGCCATCTCAACTTATAACATGCCGAAGTTTGGGACGTATTTGTACCATCAGGGCTAAGGTGGCACCCCCATAGGATATCAGGCAGCCCATTGAAGGCTACAATCACTACAATGCACAAAATTGAACACAAACGAACATTGTTCATTGTTTTAGCAAGAGTCATGATCAAACTTGTGAGAATAACCTTGGGTTCAGCTACGTTACTAGAGGTGTTTTTTGGAATATCATCATGTTGATATTCAGAAAGAAAGAAAGAAAGAGAGGGAGGGAGGGAGGGAGGGAGGGAGGGAGGTTTTTTATCGTCCACAGAGACCAATCAGCCTATCGTCCACAGAGACCAATCAGCCTATGGGACCCAATGAAGAAGTGCAATGCACTTATTACAAAACATTATAAATTCATAATGTAAAATAGTTATGAAGTTAGGCAAGATATGGATGTTGATCCAAAGATGGAATAAAATGCAGATTTTAAAGGATCACCAAGGCCTACACCACAAAGCTTGGCCTTAGCCTTGATCCACAAAGCTAAGACATTCCGAACAAGTGCCCAGCCCTCCAAATACTCATGAATAAGCCAAAGAACTTAACCACCTAATATTCTAGAAAATGAATTTGGACACAAACTGGTCCACGTCCACCATAACAAACACCAAGACTACTTTCCTTTTATTATATGCTCAGACCTATGTGATTTTAGTTTATCAAATTTGCCATAAATGTAGGCAAATAAGTCGAACAGACTAACATTATCACAATTGAATTATATCACATACAACCAGAGTTCACTATCCACTTTTATACTCATGAAATAAACGCATTGTTGAGCAGAAAAAACAACTAAACTACTTGCTGACAAATTAATACTAGCCAATTAATAGGCATTGTCATGAAGGTTAAAATCATCAGACAACAAACCAAAAGCCAATACAGTTCGACATTTCGTCCTATTAACGAGAAATGAAATAGTAAAGAGAGAGTTTTGATGTCTGCAAAGTCTTGAAAAGAACAACATTACTCTGAAATCAAGTTTAACATATCCAACCTATGGGAACTATTGAATATGCCAGAGATGTCACCAAAAATAAAGAACAATCGTTGAAGTATTTGATTACCTTTGCTACTTAAAGCAAGCAACATGAAGTAGCAAAAATAGAAACATGCAATATAGAGCCCCAATGCTGATGTTACACTTGTAGTAAAGCTCATAGTCATCCAAAGGTATAGCTTCTAGTCTATTCCCTAAGTCTATAAGAGTCAATGGCAGACCTAAACTATCTTATATTTGATTCTCAAGAGTGAATAATGAAATTTTCAGCAAATATCTTCGCAGAACAAACTTGTAAGAAACATTGACCTCAAAGAAGCATATAATCCCTGCTGCCAGAAACTGCCAAAAATATTCTCCAAGTTTCCAGCTACGATTCTGAAGAACCTATACTACTGTTCTAAAAAAGCTATTCTACACTCAGCTTCCGTTTACGGCATTACAAACCTCCTTTATCCTTCTAGATATGCAAACACAGCCTTCTGCCAGAAACGTTCTCCAAGCTTCTAGCTACGATTTTGACGAACCCATTATACTATTCTGAAAAAGCTATTATACACTCAACTTCCATTTATGGCACTGCAAACCTCCTTCGTCCTTCTAACGTTATACAAACCCAACCTTCTCTGGTCTGTGAAGTAGAGCCTACCTTGGCCACCGCCTTTAGCCTTCCCTTTTCGCGCGAGCCAAGGCTTTACTCCTTCACTTATCAGGGGCAAAATGTGGAAATGGCGCACACTTACAAGTACCTGGGCATAGAGTTCCCCACTACCACATACTGGAACACTTCCATTTGATTACGGGTGATCGCATGTTGAAGACACTTTATACGATGCAGAATAACAGCTACAAAGTAGAGCTGTATGACTGGCCCCATCTGTCCCACTTATTCAGGGTTCTGGTGGAACCTGTTCTTTTATATGGAGTCGAAGTTTGGGGTCCGATCATATCTCTAGCCATGTGGAATGAATTGTAGCAGGTACATAAAGCCTTTCTGGCACGGGCGCTCGAGGTGAAATCCACAGTTCCATATCAGATCCTTTTGCAGAAGACAGTGCCTCTTCAGAGGGGGCGCACTTGACTGCACATTATTTACTTCTAGAAGATTGTGGGTATGGGCAATGAACGTCTCCACAACCTGGCTTATACTGTGGCCCGTAGTGCCTCAAGGCGTACTGGAAGAGAGGCAAGCACAATGGTTCTCCAGATGGGACGTACAAGAGCATAGATGCATCTAAATTGAAACTGAAGAGGACCACCATCAGCTGCAGCAATGCCTAGATGCTTGCTTCCTCAGCAAGCTTTAGGATACTGGTATCCTTGAACATATTAAGACAAAGCACTATAAGGTCCAGATCGATCCCACGTTTGCATATGATCCACAGCGCTACCTCCATACACATTTGCCACTGAAAAAGCACAGATTGATAGCTTCCATTCGCACAAGTGCACATCGCTTGCGTATTGAGACAGGCAGATGGGCTCGAGAGGCACGGGAGGATAGATTGTGTTTGTGTTGCCGATAGGGTGCTATTGAAGATGAAAGCCACACTCTACAGCATTGTCCGACATTCAGTCACATTCGCACCAGCTATGCTGAGTTGATCCTGTCTAACCAGCAGCTGCATGCACTGTTGGATACAACGTCAGTGGGCTCGCTAGGATCTTATCTCTGGGACATTATTCTCACAATTTGTTCACAATTCATTCATTTGAGATATAAAACCAGCATATTTTTCTGTTTCTTATCTTGAATTGGTTTTCTTCTCATGCTCCCTCATGGTCCTATTAACGCAGCACGACAAAATAGCGAATGTGGACCAAAGCTTTAATGGTATTGCATGCCATGTTTAGACATGATTCCTCTCATGGCTTGCTCCAACAATTTTCTGTGGGCCGCCCTATCTGCCATAGCCGAGCTCAGGCAAGGATGCTATTTCCTTTTCTTTTTCCTTTATTGTTGTAGTTCTCTCCCTCCCTCCCTCCCTCCCTCCCTCCCTCTCTCTCTCTCTCTCTTTAACGTGGCGGTGGATGCCTTCTCTAAGGCGCCTTTGCAAATCTAAAAGTTCTTGGCTTTTCAGGGTACTTCTTGGAGACATGCTGGTATGGTATTGGAGAGCCGATTGCAGGGTAAAAGAACTATTTTCCTGGAGTATATCGGTAGTTTCCTCGCTCAATTCGGCATTATCTTACGGTTTGTGTTTTACTGTGCTTTTCTTTTTTTTTCTTTTTACTGTGCAACTCTTTAGATTTCTTTTCTCTGATTTCGAATATTCTATTTACAAAGGTAATCTCTTTTTGGCAAGGACGATTCTGATCTTTTCTTTGTTTGAACACCCGGTGCTTGCTCTTTTGCTCCAAAAAGTAGTGGCGGCCACCTGCGTCCTCACCTATCATTGCATGTTTAGGAATCTGTTACATCTATTTTAGTCCCGTTTACAGTCTTGCCTCTGATCTTCTCTATCAATAAAATTTATAACTACCAGAGTGTTTATTTGCTGCAGGTTTTCCATATACAGGAATGTTTAAGTGAAGCAAATTCTGGCCTAGAAAATTGGCTAGATGCGCGGAGGCCAATTTTATAGCCGGAATTTGCGACACCTAAACATTGGTGTAACGTGAAAATTGGTGTGGGGCATTTTCGAATGACGTGGCATTTTCACTATTCATTTCTTTTTCCTCTGGCCGAGCTTCGGCTATGGCATTGTTTTGACGCCAAGGGGCCAGACTGCGTCTTTCTGAATCGCCTTGGCTGGCTCTTTCGTTTGATGCCATTTTCAAGTCGAGCGCTAGAGTTTTTTGAAGTTTTTGGAGGATCTTTAGTTCCTTGCGTATCTTGGGAGATTCTTGTAGCTTTTCAGAGCGCCTCTTTTGCATAATAATCTTTTAATATTGCATAAAATTTTGCGATTTTTCAGTAGTTTTTCGCGATCATTTTACTTGTTGATGCATGTTTTCTTGTATGTTTCTGCAGTTGTTTAAGACATGCATCAGTATTGGTGGTTGCTTGGCATTGGACTTCTCGAGCTATTCGATGCCCTCCTTTCATTCATGTCAAGCTCTGGTTTATGCCCTCTTTCCATTTATATCGATGCTTCGGTTTACAGAGTTTAGGCAAAGTATTGCTCTGGCGTTTTTTGCTTCAAGGCAGAACCAGATGTTGGACTGTTCGAGCTATTCACTGCCCTCTTTTCGAGCCTTCTTGCAGTTCTACCTCTGCTGCTTCGGTTTACAGAGTTTGGGCGAAGTATTGCTCTGGCCTCTTTTGCTTCAAGGCAGACTTACCAGATGTAGGTTTTGTCTGGGCCTTTCATGAGTTTCTATCTAAACTTATGATTTTGAAAAAGAAGCAGCGTGATCCTTAAACTTTGTATCTAAGCACAGTGATCCCATGTGTATATCAATGTTTGCATGTAGTCATTCACTTCAGTGTGGATGTTCTGGATTTTGTATTAGACCTTTGAAATGATATCAGATTTTTTTAAATCAAATTCTTGTAAAACTTTTGTAGTGTTTTCTCTGAATGGAGTAATGCATGTTTTCTCACTATGAAAATGAAATTCTTACCTCATTGTAGTAAAGAACGAGAATGTAGATAAAAATTGAAATTTGAAGTTAAAGAAACTGTAGAATCTAACATTTTTTAAATAAGCTCTTCAGAATGAGAAATTCCTGGAAAGAATATATTTCACGTGGCATATAGAGATTGGCGGATGGGGCAAAAAATGCCCCACCCAATTTTTACGGTAATATCTAATTCTCTGCCACTTTCATTCGGCATGGAATGTCCAACATGGCAGCTTCATTCCGTTCTTTCTATGCAATATAAGTAGCAGAAGGATTCTCTACATGTCTCTCTTTTATCAGGTTATTTCTAGTAAACCCTATTCTTCCTTTATTTTCGTCAGCTCTATATCTAATCCAATATCTGCAGGGACGAAATACCAAGATAAATATTCCAGTTATAGAGCACAATTTGTCTGAAGCGATCTGCAAGGTAAGGTCTAGACTAAACAATAATAATTTTCTTTGCGAAATTTTTACGTGCATTCGGTCCAATGCGGGTTGCAGATTCTTATTGCTCTACTTATGTGCACGCACTCAAAATGCAAGGATGATTATCAACCTGCAGTGTTCTTTATCATTCTAATATATACACAGTAGAATGGCAAGCTCATCCATGCCCATCTCTAAACAACAATTAAAGCTGGTGATGGGGAGGGCTGAAGAATCTGGCCCTCCATGACTGAAGAATCCGGCCCCAGGCCCGACTGAATTATTACCACTCCCCGTCTCTCTGAACAACCCCCAATCATGCGCCATAGCCGACCTTCAGCCCCTCCACAAAAAAAGGGGAAATTTACTCCCCAACTACCATATTGTGGCCTCATCTTTGAGAGCAAAATGGCATGAAAAGCAGGCCAGGAACATGAGGACACACGTCATTCAAATCGGTCATCGGATAGGAATCATATGGAGCAGACTAAAAGGTACAAAACGAATAAAGCAGACTAGAAGGCACAATGTTATTCGGTTTGCGCTCTAGCCTTCTTATAGTTCGCAGCTCTGAACACATTGTACAAATCTGTCCCTCTCAATCACATGGTTTTCCCTCTAGCATTAGCAGAAAGACATCAGCAGGGGGGGGCCGTGGGAAGGGGGGAGGGGGGTTAAGCCAAACTAGCCCTGGTGATAGATCTGAAACTTATATGCATAATTGGCACATGTGATGTCAAATTCTTTAAAGATGCATCTATTATATGTGTGTTTTAAGAACATGCTTTCCATGGATTGGGTGAGTTGGAGTAGAGACAATAACAACACAAATTGGACTCCATATTACCAAGAAAGTATAAAAATTTCTGATTTGCTATATTATTGAGATCTTATTGAAAGTATGATCCTTTGCTTGATATTTGATTGTGTTTTAGGTTATTTTTTGCAGCAGCCACAATACAACTCTTTGAGTCCTCAGTAGTTAGTTTGCATGTACCAGTAACCACCAACTTTAATTAGGTTTAGTTGCTTTTCAAAGGTAGTCTTTTTTTGTACTAAAGATTATAGCCTTCCCTGCTATTTTAGATATAGGTAAGTCTAATTTAAGTTGGTATTAAGCAAACCACACTATATTAACTTTATGCTCTGGTTGTCACATGTGGTATTCATCCTGGTGTTCATCTGCTGCATAAATGTGCTTCAACATGGTATGTGCTCCGCAATAACAGAAAGTAGATCGATTGAAATCATTCATTTAAGAAGGGTACTAGTAACCCAATCAGCTAAAGGATGAAACTTGGAACACCCAGTCCTTGGTGACAACCTAAGCAGCACCAATCACAATTGCACACCAGAGGGAGACTGTCCTGCATTACAGGACCAAATAAAATACTAAGAAAGACAACTAAATCCTACTGACCTTGAGGATATGGTGGATCTAAGAGATAACTTAGGCAATCCAAAACTCAAATCTTCTACTTAGCCATAATGATTTTCTCTTGCTACCTCTATCATGTAGGGTCAAATGCCATAATCCTATGCTCATGCCACTTTTGTCCCCTTTGCCCATGAGAATAGACATATATATGTTCTATGTCTCAAAGGGAGCATCAATGGAAACATGAGGGTCTTTGGTGTGAGAGAATAGTCCAAAAAATTGGTACCAACTATCATGTCCTCCTTTAAGCATGTCCTCCTTTAAGCATGGGCTTTTGAGTTGTATGTCAATCAACATGCTTGACCTTAATATAGACGTGCTATTATTGTATTTGTAGGCACTAAGGGCCCCTTTGGTATATAAAGCACCACAATCAATACATGTGCTATTATTGTCTTTGTACATAAAGGCCCCCCTTTGTTGACGTCTTTTATGTATCTTTATTCTATCTTTTAACTTTTATCTTCATGTCATATTGGCAAATCCTAATTTTTAGCTTTGAACACTCATGTAAAGACATCTTTGGCCTAGACTATTCCTTATGAATTAGTCTACCCCTTTGCTAGCAAAAGGGATACTTTGCCACCAAAAGGAATACGTGCCCTTAAGTTTTTTTTTTTTTTGAAACCCAATAAAGGCTCCCCTTTGTGGACAACCTTTTTTTTTGGCCTTTATTCATAACATGTACTTTTTCCTTTATGTCATGAGGTAACTTTCATGGCATATACTTGTTCTAGAGTGTGTCTTCTAAATAAGATATGACATAGACTTGGCCTTGGCCTTGGCCGTTCCTTATCTATATCATTAACATCCACACATTCCTTAACATTATTGCCTTCTTAAGAATATCTCCACAAGTTCATAAACCAAGGGACATATTTTAAGTACTTTAAGACAAAAACCTCATTATCTTACATGCATAGCTCTATGCTTGCCAAGACCATCGAAACCTAATGCTCTGATACCACTAAAACAGACACTTGACGTGGCATGCTATCTCACCACCCAACCACGAGCTCTCAGCCAAAAACACAGCCGCCCCAGAGCTCTCCCCCGAGCAACTATATAGCATGCACGCCCCTTTGGTCCTTCTTTGGACCAAAGCCCTCTTTGGACAAAAGCCCCACATGGCCCGAAAAGGCCTAAAGCCTTTTGCCACGTCCTTGGCATATATCACTCACCAGCACTCACAAAGTATCCAACAGAGAAGTATTAGCTTATCCGAAAAGCCTTGCAGAGAACCCTTAGTAATATAGCTTAACTGGCATGAATTAACTAGTTATTAACCCAGACATCACTCCTTGCTTCCCCAAGAACAAGGTCATTCTTGAAACTCCTTGCCAATCTATTCGCTAAGCTATCCTATCACAATTTCCAGGTAGATTATTCTGGCACAAGCCAGCTCAACAAACAGAGCCAATTATTTATGTGCTTAATGGGAAACAGTTTCAGGGATTCTCTCAGAGATTTAATCCAAGCTGATTTTGCTTGGCTTTCAACACAAGCCTTCCAGTTAACGTGTTGGAAAACGTATCAGCTATGGACTGATACAAACCTGCAGCACAGAGTGAGCCAAAGCGGAAGCAAGAATGGAAGAACACAATAGGAATAGAATAGGAACAATCTGAATATTCTCTGTATTGCATGTAATCTATAAATACATGGAATGAATGGCACTGAAAGGCCAACAGCCGGAAACAGAAGGCCAAAGGCCACAGATGTACATGATGTACTTCTAATGTACTCTAATGTACATCAATGTATCTAATGTACTCTAATGTACAGCTTGAATTCTAACACTCCCCTTTCAAGCTGGATAATCTGAAGCTACTGCAATGGTATAACACCAAGTGCTGATCTAAACTGTACAAAGTTTTGTGTGCCCAGTGGCTTAGTAAAGATATCTGCAACCATTGCACCAGTTGGCGAATAGATTAATTGAATGATTGCTTTCTCCACTAGATCACGGACATAATGATAATGAATTGGAATGTGCTTTGTCCGAGGATGATGTCCTGGTCGCTCTGCCATTTTCATGCAGCTTTGGTTGTCCACATAAACATTAATAGGTTGCTGCGCTGAAATACCAACATCATTAAGCAAGTGGTCATACCAAATAAGATCTGCAACTCCAGTAGATAAGGCAATGTATTCTGCCTCTGCTGAAGATCGGGCTACAACAGATTGCTTTTTGCTTATCCAACCTATTGCACTCCATAAAACATGCATGTGCTACCTGTAGTGGAATGAGAATCCCTGTTGTTGCCCCAACTTGCATCAGTAAATGCATGAAGACTTGCTGATCCGTTATCACAATAACAGATTCCATACTCTTTTGTTCCTTGCAAATAGCGAAGGACACGCTTTGCTAGCTGCCAATGCTTTAACTCATAACAGTGGTTAAACTGACTCAATGCAATCACAGCAAAACAAAGATCAGGTCGTGTTATGGTCATGAGATACATCAAACTCCCAACAAGCTGCCTATACGGTAGAGAAGATGACTGCGCATTATCACAAACAGGTTCATCTTCAAACAATTTGAGGCCAGCTTCCATTGGCGTGGAAACAGGCTTACAATCTGGCATGCGAAATTGCTCAAGCAGAAATTCAGCATACCGAGGTTGGCTAATATGAATTAGCCTCTTCTTCCTATCACGATGTATCTGCATACCCAAGAAAGAGCTAGCTGCACCTAAATCTTTCATCTTAAACTTGCTAGCTAGTTGAGATTTAAGTGCTTGAACATCAAGAAGATTGCTGCCCACTGCAAGCATATCATCCACATATAGCACTAAAATCAAATACATACCTCCCATGCACTTGATGTAGACATTAGAATCTGTTGTAGCAACTTGAAATTCTTCATGCTTAAGTGCATCATCAAACTTCTTGTACCAAACCCGAGACGCCTGCTTTAAGCCATAAATGGCCTTCCGGAGTTTACATACCTTGTTTTCCTGGCCGGGTACTTCAAAACCTGGAGGTTGCAGCATATAGATGTCCTCAAGAAGATCTCCATTCAGAAATGCCGTATCCACATCCATTTGATGAATTTCCCAATCCAATTTTGCTCCTAAGGCAAGCAAAACATGCAAACTATTCATTCTCACGACCGGTGAAAATGTCTCATCATAATCAAGACCTTTGACTTGGCTGAAACCTCGAGCAACTAGCCTAGCTTTATACTTGTCAAGGCTGCCATCAGCCTTGTACTTTTTCGTGAATAGCCATTTGCAATCCACTGCTTTGCGCCCAATGGGCAAATTAGCAAGTTCCCATACCTGGTTTGCATCCATGGATGCGAGCTCTAGCTCAGCTGCCCGTTTCCAATGTGAAGCTTCAGAGGAAGCCCATGCTTCCTCAATGCTTGCTGGTTCACCTTGCACTGCCAAGCATTCAACCAAACTAAGTTCAGCATTTTCAAGAACTTTACGAGAAGGTGTTCTGCTACGTGGTGACAACGGTTGATCAGGAGGAGGGGGCATTCCAATGAGCCGAAGATCAGGAAGAACTTGATTATGAGGTGGATCATCATTGATGGGTTGTTGCACATCCACTGGCAAAGGCACATCTTGCTGCTAGTCCAGCCTCAAATCTTGAAGCTCGACGAGTGGAGGATCATCAAGAACAAGATATTTGTCTTGAATGAAGTTTCCATCTGCAAGTGGATCAATACACATAGAATTTGACTCATCAAAAACTACTTCTGAGCTGGTGTATACCTTTTTCCGCTCTTGATCCCACAACAAGTATGCTTTACGATTAGGTGCATAGCCAATAAAAGTGCATTTGGTGCTACGGGCATCAAATTTTTTGCGCAAATGCTCAGGTACATGTACATAAGCGGTACATCCAAAGGTGCGCAAATGAGAAACATCCGGTTTCTCTCCAGACCAAGCTTCTTCTGGAGTCATCTCATTATCCAAGGCAACTGTGGTCAATCTGTTTTGCACATGAACTGCTGCAGCAATTGCATCAGCCCAAAAATACTTTGGCAAATGACTTTCAGCAAGCATACTTCTTGCCGCATTGCACAAAGTGCGATTCTTCCTCTCCGCAACACCGTTTTGTTGAGGAGTAGCCCTGGTTGTGCATTGACACTAAATCTCTGCCTGATCACATGTATCATGGAAGAGATCACTAAGATACTCTCCACCACCATCAGTGCGCAATTGCTTGATTTTCCTCCCTGTCTGATTTTCTACACGTGCTTTATACAATTTAAAAGCCTCAAGAGCATCACTTTTCTTGGTTAGAAAATAGACAATTGTTTTCCGACTAAAATCATCAATAAACGTGATGAAATATACTGCCTTACCAAGGCGCGCAGACACCTCTGTTGGTCCACAAAGGTCTGAGTGGATAAGCTCCAGCACTTGCTTAGCTCTGCTGCCTACACTTGCAAATGATCTGCGAGGGTGCTTTCCAAGGATGCATGCTTCACAAAGATCCGGATCTGCCTTCATAGTTATCCTCATGCCATGAACCATGTTCTTCCGCTGCATTATTTTTAAAGCTTGAACATTAACGTGACCATACCTTTTGTGCCAAAGTAGCACTTTCTCCTTTTCTTTGGCTGATACGACTAGGGCCTGATTTGGATCAGACACCTCCAGCTCATACAAATTTCCATGTCTTGAGCCCTTGGCCACTATATCCCCTTCAATTCGTGCATTCTTCAAGAAAAGAACTTCCTTATCATCAAAGAAAACTTGCAGACCAGCATCTGCTGCACATGCAACTGACAAAAGGTTTTTCCGCAATTCTGGGACATGTAAGGTTTCTGGAAGCACTGTACTTTCACCATTCAATAGTGTGAAATGATATTGACCACTTCCTTGCACTTCAATTTCACTATGATCTCCCAATTGCACCAGACTTTTGTCATTTTGATAACTTGAGAATAGATCCTTATCCTTCAACATCATTGATGTGCATGCAGAATCCACTGTAAGAACCTTCTTTCCAGCAGCAGTACATGCACTTGTTTCCACAACAGAAGCCTCCCCTTTAATTCTGAGACTCTGATCTGATTGGATCACAAGAGAAGCCTCTCCTTTGATGACTTGTGCCTCAACTAGGTGTGCTTTCTCTGATTTGCTCTTACCCTCCGGACAATCGACGGCATAATGGCCATATTCAAAGCAATTCCTGCATTGCCCTCTCTTAGCATAAACTTTCTTCGGACGTGCTCCTTTTGATCCTTCCACCTTCCCATCTGATTGCTTTTTGTAATGAGGCTTCTTATCTTGCCTCCTTCGTGCAAGCATGGCTTGTGATGGCTTGGAATCCTCCACTTTGTCTTTCAAGCGCATCTCTTTCTGCAAAAGCTTAGAGACGGCATCATCCCATGAAAGACTACTTTGAGCTGTCAGGAAATCAACAAAGTTTTCCCATGAATTGGGAAGAGAAGCATATAACTGGAGCTTTTGTTGCCCCTCTGGAACTGCATACTTGGAATCTGCTGCTGCCAACATATCAAACATCTCCTTCATTTGATTTATGTGTGTATTCAGATCAGCTCCTTCCACATACTTGCAATTCCTAATCTGTGTATACAAATGCATAACTTCACCTTCTGTTTTGGTGCCATACTTATCTTCAAGTCAAATCCAAAGAGAATAGCTGCCCTGATCCACATCTACTTGCATGACTATGGCTCTGGAAAGACACATACATATGCAAGCCATTGCTCTATTATCACGGCGCTGCCAATCCTTTTGAAGCTTGATTTGAGCAGCTGTCCCAGCATTCTCTGGTTTAGTTTCAGACCCATCCACTATATCCCAGATATCCTCTGCCATTAGATATAACTTCATGGATTTCTTCCAGCCTTGAAACCCTTTGCCATCAAACATAGGTGGCTTCAGAATTGCTGATACAGATCTGGTCTCCATGACCTTCTCCTGCTCAGATAAGTATTCTTCCAGAATTGTTCTCCCAAGTTCCTCTATTGTCGAACTTCCCTTCACATGCCAATATGCTCTGATACCATGTTGGAAAACGTATCAGCTATGGACTGATACAAACCTGCAGCACAGAGTGAGTCAAAGCGGAAGCAAGAATGGAAGAACACAATAGGAATAGAATAGGAATGAATATTCTCTGTATTGCATGTAATCTATAAATACATGGAATGAATGGCACTGAAAGGCCAACAGCCGGAAACAGAAGGCCAAAGGCCACAGATGTACATGATGTACTTCTAATGTACTCTAATGTACATCAATGTATCTAATGTACTCTAATGTACAGCTTGAATTCTAACATAACGTACAGGCATAAATATGTCTATGCACTACTAAGCTTACCAGTAAATATCAGCTTCCACATCTGATAAGAACACTCCCTCCAATCCCCCAAGGACCAGGCCAAATAGCTTCTCAAAGCCAGAATTCGTTTGCCCGAATTGTTTTTGTAGTGCTCTGTTTCTGCCACCGTGGCAAGCCACGTGGCATCTTCTCAATGGCAGGTGGTTTTGCCAGAAACCACCTTGGCTGTCCAATTGGCCAGTAGTCGACCTGTTGCAGCAACTCCGCTGCTCATCCGGCTGCTTATAACAGTCACGATGGTGAGCCACCCATTTTATAGGTGCTCACGTTTCCATAATAGTATTTCTTACATTACCTTATCAAGACATATATAAGTATACATCAACGTGACATTGGAGCACGTGTCGAATCCAGCAACGCTGTAACGCTTGGGTTCTGGCTTCGTGAAAAGCTCGTGAGCTATACGAATCTGATCAACTTTGTCTGGGGCCTGCCGGAGTAAATCTAAGCAGTATGAATAGATAGAACAGCAAAATGTGCCTAAATTGAGAGCCATGGCGTCATAGATCCACCCCCGCTGCCTTTTCTCATTGCAGTAGATTTGAAACAGACAAAAATACCCGGCCCATCTCCATCGCCATAGCTAAATCAGAGCAGGGGCTTCTTAAGCAGGAAAACAGGTGTTTCTGGAGGTCCGATAGGTCTGATAGCGTCTTCTTTAGTGCTTGAGCGCATTTGGGTTCCGGTCAGGCAGCTTCTCGCAACAATCCAAGGTCGTATTTGATTTGGGTGCGTTAGCTGTAGAACGAGTACGAAATATCAAAATTTCTGTTTCAATCCGATTAGCAAGCCAAGCCAAAAGCTTCAAAACAAATCCACTATATGCTGGGCGCGTTGCCAATTGAAACCCAGAAAAATAGAACAGCCAAACCGGCCAAAAACAATAAAACAAGGATAATCCGGCTATGAGAAGTCTGGACGAGATAGGGAAGAGGCTAATTTTTAACAGGCAAAGTAAAGGCTCGGATGCAAAGGGGGCGAGAGGGAAACTTCTGAGAATGGGTTAAATTTACAAGGGCCTTTTGAAAAAATCTACGTGCTAAGCGGTCGTTGTGGAGAAAAGGGGCTCGCAACAGCGGCGAATTATGGCGAAGGAGAAGGGATAGAGCGAACAGAAGACAAGGAAATACCCAGCCGGCTCATCCTCAACTGGAATGGAGCAAGCGTTGAAGTCCTAGTGCAAGTTGTATTTTTGGATTTCGCATGCAAGCTCTTAGCTTGGATACCCCATAGTCTACTCATGCAATGCCTTGTCATATTATAGAAACCATGTATCACATTTTAAAAACTTTTGCACCATTTCAAAATTACACAAATTTTCTATGCATGAATGAGTTGGCGAAGAGAAATGTTCGCGGCGGCCTTGGCCGCCGCGATAAATTTCTTGTAATTATTAGCATTGGCCTTATAACAATTTCGTCTATAAACTAGACTCATGCCCATATTGTTATACCGACACGGGGCTTAGGCCACGTCCATCCTAGTCTACAATCTCGTGGTGCGCACTATAATAATTAGAACTAGAGGACCATGCGACCAAATAATCCCAATGCCACCCCCATCGAACTATTTCTGCTAGCCCAACATGCATGCAATATATTACAACAATGGTCTGTAAAATAATTGGGCATAACAGCAACCCTAGTGCACTCTAATACTGCTGACGACAGGCTATTCTGATGGTGTGAGACGACCTGAGCATGCCTCGTATAGCTTGTATATTTGCATTTTCCAAGTCGACAGGGGTCTCTAGCTGCCTCAATCTGTCCCACAACTTGTCCTGGGGTACTTGTCAAAAGCCTTTGCGAAATCCTCAAAACAACAATACATGTTTTGCCGATGATTCTTGCTATAGTCAACAAGTGTTGCAAGGTGAAAACATGGTCAACGGTGGAATGTCTAGACCGGAAGCCTTCCTATGTCAGAGCATGCACCTCTGCGTCGTCTTCCCATATCGTCAATCACTGCTCAAGGATGCCATCCAACAATTTTATAAAGAGGGAGCTGATCATGATTGTATGATAGTTGGTTGGGCAATGAGGGTCGCCTGGCTTGTATATGGAAACTCCTCTACTAGTGGTCCATTGCGGGAGAAAGCCTTCTTGCAATGCTCTATTCGATAATGCCATGAGGAGAGGCACCATTAGAGACCCAGGGCATTTGAGAAGTTATGCATGCATGCCATCCAAATCTGCTGCCTTCCTATTAGCGAGGTGTTGTAGGCCCATTATAACATCTCCTTCTGTAATGACCAGTGTTAGGCCCACTTGGGAGGGAGGGGGTTATTGCTGCCCGACCCCCTAGTAGATCATAAAGGCGATGTAAGTATTGCACCCGTTGCTCCAAGGTGGTGTTCCCTATAGGTTGCGCAGGCTTGCTCAATACCTTTCTTCAGAATGTCCACGGTTGACGATCTAGGAGATAGAACATCTGTTGCTGGTGTTCTATGAGATATCTGATTTTCTGGCCTTACGGAAGAAGGTGGTTAGCTCCCGAGGGCCTCCGTGAGCGGCCTCTCCCAAAGCATCTGTCAGTGGCCGTCAGAAGCAACTGAGTCAACTGGGCAGTCTGTTGTCGTAGTGTGGGAATTTGCAGTATTCTCTCCAGGATAGATATGTTCATTACCTTGAAATGACTTGGGGGGGGGGGGGGAGGACTTAACACTCCATATAGCTCATAGCTGTGAGGTCAATTAATTTGTTCAGTGGAGAGAAAGTCAATTCCGTTCTATACGTTACCGTTTTTGTCTAGAATACTCTCGCATTTTGCCCTTCACTTCTAGATAGTATTCAAAATTCCATATCTAACAAAAAAAAAAAAATCAAATGCGAAGCAAAATGAAGATCAACTAGGATATGAATACCATGTTGAGAAGTCCACTGCGACTCATCCAACATATTATTCCTCAAATAGAGTTTATGTTCACTTTTTAATAAATTGTCCGTATAAGAGAATATGCAGAATAATACATTATGATCAATTTGTCGAGCTTACCTCCATGTAGGATTTATATAAGCTTAACTGCTAGGCCCAAGCCATGTAGTGGTTTTGATCATTATACATAGTCCAAATGGAAATGAATTGTAAGTGTTAAGGAATAACAATATATTGATCATGATTTCTTCCCCATGTAAAAAAGCATTTCCAGATTTTATCAGTAGCTTAGTTTGAGAAATATGTAAATCCCTGTAGATGCATAAAAGGCGTTGGTCTAAAATCTCAAATAGAAGCCATTTTCTTATAGTATTTATAATAGATAGCTATTTCAGTTGTTTCAAATAGTTCATATTTTATTTGCAAATATGGTCATATTGCCATCATGGATTCGCCAACATCCAATATATGGTTGCAAAAGACAACAACTCGATACGAAGGGCAAATCTATATTCCTAAAAGTAAATTCTAAGTGTTGTTTGCATTTCTGTTCTATCATGCAACCATCATAAGGTCATACTCGGGTATCTGGAATGTCATTTTCAAACCGGCTCAAAGAACTTCACAAATTATGGACAAATGCTTCAATGAAATCATGGTTTTGCAAGCTGTGTCAAACCATACCAAGGATAGCACTAACTATTATTCTTCTACATCTTCATGAAAATTATTGAGGATTGGTTGGAAGGCAAGATAGACATAAAAACTTGTACTTCAACTAAAAGAAGCAAAAGATAAAGGAAGATAGCGATGAAGGAAAATTGAGAAAGACTTTAACGAGGGGGTCACAATGCCATGTAATAAATACCCAAGCATTACATTGGAGAAGATCGCTAGCAATTGCTCTAAGCTTTATTAGCATGCAAAATGGTCACCAGCCATTTATGGCAACATAAAATCGACATTAAGGCCAACCATAGCCACTACCGATACATCCATCTATTTGCATCCCACCCATCTATATATTTGTACAGACAAAGCAAAGTAAAAAAAAAGCATGCTCGACAGTTGATGTGCACTAAATGGCTCTAAAATATCATCAGGATTCGTCTACTCAAGGCTTCGGTATGAATGTAACTAAGATGCCTGCAACGATGGAATAAAAACGCCTGCAGCTAAAATTTTAATAATTTAACAATAATAAAGAGAAGTTAAAACAAACGTATTTGGCATAATTCTTCCATAACAAATGGCATGATGCTGCATTATCCTACACCATCCAAACAATTCACGACAAAGTTATAAGCATGAGATCCAGTCAGATCCTATGTATGGATATATTTGTAAGGTCACAAAGATAATTCTTAAATATTTAATTTGACTACATTGAACAAGGTGCTGCGCACGGAGGGTTGCCCTCCGTGACCCGAGAGTGAAATGGCTTAAATCACACTTCAAAGTCATGTTTTCGAGCATATACTGACATATACTTGGAATACGCCACAAACCCACATGGATGAGGGTAAATATAATATAGCTGGCATAGGATCTGTAAGACCACAAGGAAAGCTATACCTCAAAGCCAATCAACTCTCAGTCTCCAGGATGGATGGATGGATGGATGGATGGATGGATGGAGCTAAAAAAAGGTAGCAGTTAAAAGAGCAGCCAAGCCAGTTGAAACTTTTGGCATAAGATGAAGTTTAAACTTTTTGTGGCATGCGATGTAGTTCTTGTTTTCCTGGCAGTGGAAATGGCATTAACTATATCTAAAATTTGCCTTTGAAGTACTTGAAGCAATAATCAAATGCTTCAAGTACTTGGTAGTAGATTGTTCATCTGTGTCAATCATACGATTGTCCAGAAATATTTGGCATCCTAGGAATTGGTGCCCTAGTGGTGCATCGCTCATCTCTCAATAACCAAAATCTTTTCCTAGCTGTTGTCATCATTGTTGTTATGGATAAGGTATGTCTGGTTGCTTTTGTGTATCTATGGAAGCTCGTGGCACTCTTTGTGCTGGGTGTTGCTAATATTTCACAATTGCTAATTGAGCCCATGATATTGTAATAAAAATTATACTTATTTTTCTATGATGTCGAAATGTCACACAAATCCTCTATACATCATCACATGTACATATATGCTATCGCATCTACATAGATGCTATGTAGACAAAATGAATTAATCATCATCCACAAGACTAAGGGATATTGCAATCACCACAATGAGCAAGGACTTTGCGAATAAAACAATAAGTCTCAATTCAATATGAGGCGGACCGATCAACTTTGTTTTGCATTTTTACATATGTTCACTTTGGGCTTGTTAATGATGCATTATATTTATGGGCAATGTTGATGGCAAACGTCTAATTTATTGCAAACACTAGAAAAATAAGTGGTTTCTTAATTCATGATGTCTGTATTTTTGGCATTATTACACCTGTACTTTTTGGCATTGTTGTATCTGCAAATAATGTATCAAGAGACATAGCAAACATGTCGTTGTAATTAAGGAAGATGAATCAAGTGAATTTTGCTAAACAAAATGGCATCTTTGTTGTCTAATTACTCCAATAATCTATTGCATCCATATACTCTATAGTGTCTCTATACCCCTAGCTATCAAGATATATTTAATATTTTTCGTAAGTTCTAATGCCTAAGCATCATCTTCAATAACCTCAAATATGGTAGTAAAAGAAGATTTGTATTGATGCAATCTGTTGCAAGATGTCAAATCATTTATCATTTCATGTATCTGAAGAGGCTATATTCAAAGCTGCAAACTTAAAAAGGAATGAATACGAACAACAACGAGCAATACAATAATACACAGGATATAAACAGCTTGCATCACAGCCTTGAAAACTGACACCTCGATTAATGTTAGGTTGAGACGAAATAGGAATGAACAGGTCAACCATAGCCACGGATTTCATTAGGGGTAAAAGAACAAACAGGATTTAGGAAATCAGACAATCATTTGTTGCTCTAAAATCGATCTGCATAGTCGCTTACGTTATGCATTTGTAATGTGCAGCCCCGGAACTTGTTCCTTCACCAAGGGAATAGCAAAATTAAAAAAAGAGCATAGCTGAACCTTAAACAATTACAAAGAAGCTGGAAGGGCGACTGCAACCTGGCTCGCTGGAAAAGTGCCCACTCGCAACACAAAATCTACTGCTTCTCAACATTGTATATCATATTTAAACTATAAATACTCCAACATTAGGACAACCTTTCCGACAAAATTAGCTCTAATTATTATGGAATTTGTCTTGCAACGCAAATTTTGACTTCTATTATAAGAGCCATAAAGATAAGTACAATACCTGCCTCCAAGTTTACAAATGTTTCTTCTTCATTTATGAAGGGCAGTTTCATTTATGGCCCAAAAATGTTGATGTAAAGCATCTGAAATAAGATCCCTCCACAATATCTTGTCCAAAAGTTCCATAACCCTCCAGAATATTATGCATCTATTTACCAAGAGACTGTTCCTAAGAGAAAACATCATGAGTGTTGTGTCTTTCACAAAAGAGGCAACAGGCAGAAGACAAAAACATCAAAAGCAGCCATGCAAAGGTGCGAGAATGGAAAGCAGACATTGCCTACATTGCTAAACAGCTCAAGGGCTTTAGCCACACCATCTGGTCTATAAAGCAGATGACAAAAGTTCTTATAGAGAAGAAAGTGCAATAACAAAGCAAAGATGAACAGAAGAAATAATCTAGTGGAGCTTACTTGGCTAATCATGAATCTTCAAAGCTGTGGGCTTACTCTGTCGAAAACATGCATAGGCAAATCGTCCCTTAGTAAGGGCAAGCTAGCAACATTCAAAGATTCAAGCAAACATCTCCGCAACTACTAGCATTGGCATACAAAAAAATGCTCCTGTATTTGAGCTTCTCTAAAAACGGAAAAGGGGAATTAGTCGCAGGGCAGAAAATATCAACTACAGTACTGGCAGAAACAACTACAACGATACAAAAATAAGCAATCGCATAGATCTATTCCAATTTCGTGCACAAATTCTGAGAAAACATGCAGGAAGCTTAACAAACCTAAAATGATCGCGTAAATGATTAGCTTGAAAAAGAAAGAAGATTGGATTTTTGCAGTCCGGGAGTGTGTCCAGCCCATCTCGCCTTCTCTGCATGAATCTTGATAACACTGTGGCAAGTAAAATCATGGCTAACCATCTTGAAGATTTAAGCAAAATCATAGCCATGGATGGCCACAAACAACAATCCAAAATGGAAACAAAAAACATGCACAACACATACAAACGTAAGAATAATCATGGCCAAATGCAAACCAACATGAAACAAACTGCTTTTCTTAGAACATTAGCATAGCTAACTAACAACTATGGATACATTCCATATTAAGCATCGACACCCAAGAAGATGTAAAGGAACTTTTACCGTCTGGTATGTATTCTGTCAGTCATGAAATTATTCACACCATAAACCTTTGTGATGCACTCTGGCAGCTAAATATCTATTCAGTTATGATGCACAGATGTCTAGGCAAGCAGGCTATGAAATGAAAGAAGATTTGACCTCTTTCGACATTTTAGCAGAACCGTAGTTCAGCTGGGCAATGCAAATCTGGTGATAGTGCTGCACTAAAAAATCAAAGGACAAGGCCGAAGGTAGCAACTGCGTTTAGAGCAGAACAATCATCAAAATCAAAAACTCGAAAATCAAGATAAAACCTTACCACAAACAACATGCCAGTATTGGTGGCCTGCTTTCCCCACGCATCATGGTTTGGCAGAGTCATCAATTCCTGCAAAAAGATGATCTCCGCATATATCAAAAGCCCGACTTCCTTCAACATCGTAGCATGAGTAAAAAAAGAAGCTTACCACAGGTGCATTTGCCAATCGGGGGTCCTATTTTTGCAAGCAAAAAAGGCAAGTAAAAATTCCTGTGTGTTTGATGGCATGATAAATAGCGCACATAGTCCCAATTAGAGCACTGCCACTTAAATATAGCCCATGTCCTTGCTGTTCTTAAGCCTAGACATTTGTCTCGAAGTTCTAGAATCTGTTATTCCAAATTAACATCACAGATAAACTGAGTCAATGTGTCGGCAACCTATTTTGGCTTTGCATATTTATCTGCATTATCTAAAAGTGGCTACATACCATAGATTTATCTGTCATACTGTGCATGCGATTGCAGACCACATATAGATGGTTTCGGCTCCATTCTTAGATCTTTTCTGACCATATCGCAGTTTTACGATTGGTGAGCATACAGTAATCAAACAGTCT
Organism: Isoetes taiwanensis; assembly: GCA_021234155.1. Taxonomy (NCBI): domain Eukaryota; kingdom Viridiplantae; phylum Streptophyta; class Lycopodiopsida; order Isoetales; family Isoetaceae; genus Isoetes; species Isoetes taiwanensis. Next base: position 7,574,281 of record JAJEKV010000066.1, on the reverse strand, counting down.
ACCTTTAAGTCTTCATCAAGCTTTCATCAATGGCAAAGGGCATCTTAGTTGCAAAAGGCAATCCCTTTACATTTAGTTCTCCTACAGTGGTGTTGGCAACCGTAAAGGATGCTGCATTTTAAAAGTAATCCTCAGGTAGATCTGGCAGCCTGCCTCTGCAGTTGATCAACATGGCAAGTGATGCGGTTATATCTGGCTGCATGCATCTTGCCTCACATATCTTCCGCCATATATGAGCAGACAACAACGGAATGAAGTGTAGTTGGAACCCCAATAGATCTTAACTTTGTTTATCTCTGCTCTGTCAAAGTTGAAGCATCTTACAACCAAAGGTTCGGACGGTGCTGGCTCAGAAACGTTCAACACATCTGATTTCAGTTTGAATCCTACGGACCGTCTACCATTTGATGTGCATATGCAAACCCTAAACTGATACCTCCACATGCAAATCTGGTAATCTGCTCCATAGATTATAGACTTTAGGGTTCATAGACAGATAAAACATATCAAGAAAGCGAAAGAATCCATACTTGGATGAATAAAAGGGAGCTTTCCGGCGTCCATAGCTGGGTAGCATTATAGTCACCTGTTTAGATGAGCTGAGCGGTAAAGAAAGAAGGGCAAAAATCTCCCAAATCATCAAGAGTTGCATAGCTCAGATTAAGGGAGATGAGATTATGCCCTAGAGGGTATAAGGAAGGGATAAACATGTGCTCAACTCGCCAGAACCCTGACGGAAGGCGCGGAAGGGAGGGCAGAATCCGAGGTGCAGAAGCCATAGCCAAGTCCGGCGGATAGCGTTTGTGTAGCAGGCTGATAATGGGGCTGGATGACCGACCATTTACAGGCAGCAGCCAGTTTTTAGCAGTCATCAGCATATGCTAGGTATATGCCAGCATATACTTGAATATGCCCACATACCCACATAAATGAGGGTTTGCCCCCCTAGGGGCAACCCAAAAAATTGATGTACCCCAAAACATAAGAATAACATGCACTAATTTCGAAACATCATCATGCAATTATGGGCATCATGTACTGTATCAGAACTGTGATTGCATGCATTTGAAATTTTATTATCTAATGCAGGAATTTAGCTCAACAAAGTAGTTTGTTGCTTCTGCATTTCAAACAACCTTGTGTCTCCTGGATTGAAAACAACATCTGTAGTAAGCAAACAACATTTGTAGTGACATTAGTAAAAACATAGCAATACAAATATATCTTGACAAAATGTCGCAGCTAATTGGAATGCACTCAAGATTGCAGGGTATTGGAGAGCTATTGCAGAGTCTTAAACCTAAAATATAAGGATGGCATAAAAGATTATGCCCCACTGGAGCGCTATAGCATATTTTTTATCCCGAAGTAGCATAACAGGAAAGGATGGCCTAGATATCAACACTATTTATTTGATTTATAGACAACTAAACTTTCATGCATATGTAATCTATGCACAGGGCTCGTTTCATGCATATAAAGGACTGATGTTTAATATGAAGTCACAACAATGAACTGAATGAAGATATTTATGGTGACAGAGGCATGTCATTCTATTTCATGTTACCACGTTTGTCCACATCAGCTACAGTAACATATAAAACCATCTCATCTTATTGCCTTCAAATCAAATAATAAAAATCAAATTGTACATGTATTATACATTGGACAGTACTTTTAAGACTGCTACAATCAGAAGAGAAGATTGAAAAAACGAAATATGATTAAGATATAGAAGTGAAACATGTATCACCATCAAGTATCTAGTTCTTGCCCTGGTGGGAATGCAAATGATGCATGTCCATATCGTTATAGAACATAGCATGACCATGTGGCATTTACCGGCATAAATGCCTCTCGAAATTGAATCCATGGATTCATGTAAAGAAACTGATCCAATCTGTTGATTTGCCTTTCTTTAATCAGGGCTCCAAACCAAGCAAAGGTGCCTATATATTAGATAAGAACTATAGATTTTTAAAGGTGCTTAAGCTAAAAAGATAAAGACTTACCTTCAACAAATGCCTCCAAAGAATTTCATCCTGATGAACTATTGCTCTATTGCTCTGTTTGTTAAGTCTGTCTGAGATATTCTTCATATCAAGTTACAGTTGAACAAATGACGCATAGTGAGAAATGCTGAACTTATGGTAGTAGAGATCACAACAACATAAAAATTAGGTGAAAATTCAAGAAATTAATAAGTCAATATAGAATTAAAAAAAACTGCACGATCTCAGCACTATAACCAATCCATTCTAGATAGCCATATGACCTACAAATTGGCTAAAAATAAATGCATTTGAATGTTAGTAAAATATTCAAACATAAGGAATACCATCCCATTGTCCATAGGGTATACCATCCTATTGTCCATCAAAACCACTTACCTTGTATATGAAATAGAGAATAATTGCAGCTTGTTCTGCACATATAGAAGTAATATATAAATAACATCGGCAATACCCTTCGAAGTAGGAGGGTAAGAAGCTCAAGATAGAAATTTTGTGTCAACAATATTATCCATTCTTGAAACTGTTGAGAATGTGTGCAGTCCATGCACGAGCTGCATTCAACGCCGTACTGCCTTGCCCTCGGAGTCCCAGACTCCCCCACCGCGCAGAAGAATCCCTGATTCTTCTACGAATGCTCTCAGAGGATCAATGGGTCTGTAAGAATGGATTACAGAGAACTCTCTTGCCAAGAACGGTGTGGCTGCCCTACAAAAGGCCTTTCTTAAATACTCTACTATAGCTCTTGCGTAATGCCATTGCATGCCCTCAAGATTGTAATTGCAACAACACCACCACTACAAGAGGAAGGGGGTATTAGAGTCAGTTTTAGAGTCAGACCTTAGTTATAAACTTAGACAGAAAAAAAATAGAAAAAGATCCTTAAAGTGACACTATGGCTGACGCTACAACTGACTCTAGGCGCTGTCGTTTAAACGTCAGATGTAGCGTCAGATTTTAGCATCAGTTTTACAGCAGACATAGAGTCACGATTAGAGACAACTCTACCATCAGCATTAGAGTTAACATTAGAGTCAACCATATTGTTAGAATTAGAGTCAACCATAGCGTTAAATTAGAGACATCTCTACCATCAATATTAGAGTCACAATTAGAGTCAACCAGTGTTAGAATTAGAGTCAACTCAACCGCCACAATTAGAGTGTATATAGTCACAATTAGAGTCATTCATATTGTTAGAACTAGAGTCAACTCTATCATCACGATTAGAGTCAGAATTTAGGCAGCTTTAGCATCAGTTTGAGGGTCAGAAGTAGCGTCAGAATAGAGTATCTGTAGCGTTAGAATTAGAGTCAGTCAATATGTCATAATTAGAGTCAGTTCTAATGTTAGGATAGAAGACAGTCTTTGAGTTAGTTATAGCGGCATTTTATGCATCAATCCATGAGTCCATGAGTCGGCCTCCTTTTTTCTAGTCACATTGATTAAATTAAGGAGGGCCGTTTAAGTTGCAAATTTATACTTTATGAACTCAAGAACATTGAAACACATTTTGCAACTACTTTAATTACAAGAAACCATAAAATATAAGTAGCAAAATTTATAGTATTGCATAAAGGTCTAGAAAAATCATAGAACATAAGTTGAAAACTCCATAGTACATTGTTTAAAGAGACAAAGAGTCGTTGAATACTAAAATCAACGATGTGATCTTGCAATCTTGTATTTTTCAATGTTTCACTGAACAATAAGTTTTGCAATCTTCCTTGATGAAGCGCCAATATCATCCTCATGCCTGTAATAATTTTCAGCATATGCATCGCCCTCATCAATATATGCTCCAAAGAATATTTTATGTGCCCATTACATGCAAAGCATGAAAGTACACTCTATTTGGCCTTCTCAATTTAAAGTAAAGTTGACTGACCTCCCCATTACATGTAATGTGCTCTCCCCATTATATATATAATGTGCTCTGAAGCTATCAAATAGGAACAAAGGTAAGCTCATATACCCTAAGGCAGTCATTAGAAAGTTACAAATACATACAATAGGCAACTCGATGATGTCCATCACCGTTTCCGATATCTACTACTCTGCCTTAACATTTCTAACTGACTTTAAAGAAAATATCATAACTACTTGACTTACCAAGAACAAGCATCTTGAAGATGGGACCCAAAGGTTCGCGCTCAAACCTGTTCCTAATGTTGGGATTAAGCCATTAAAAATATAATTTCTGGAAAGACTTTCAAGTGAAACATGATTGGAAAACAGGTAACTTTTTCCTTCATTTTTTTTTTACGCTTAGTGCTCTCTGGTGCTCCGCCTAGCCGCCATAGCCGCCGGAACTGGAAGCTTCTCTCCGCCATAGCCAAACCTCGTTTCTTGCCTTCCTCTCCCAAGCAGCCACCCAGCGCCCACCTATTCAAGATGGAGGAAGTCAAGCAAGTATACAAGCGCAAACCTCGTTACTCTAAATCTTCCATAGAGTCTCTAATGGCCGAACTGCTGCCACGCTCAAACCCATCGCCAGAAGAAGAGGCTAAAACAGAGGAGCTATTGGAGTATTTTGTTAAACGCTTTGTGACGCTCCCAGAATATATACGACCCCCGGTCGTATACATACGGGGACTTTCCCCTCCCATGGCGACCAACTCGCCACGAGCAGGGCCCTCCATCTAACCCGGGCCGTCTACGTAGAGACGCTCGGGTGAAGGACACGGAGGGGTCATTCGGCCCACGCCTTCGATGGGCGCCTACGTCGCGGAAGCATGAATACAAGGGTTAGCACACCGCATAGATCATATACAAATAGCCACCCTGAAGGGTGGCGCATCCATCCAAATACTAACAACACAGAATATGCGTCTAAACTAAGAAAACACCCCAAAACCCAGGTTCTACCCCGGCTCAGACTCTAGTGGGGGAGCGACTGACGGCTGGGTCTCAGGAGATCGGCAGACCGAATCTTGGCATGGCGTTGGCTGGCATAGAACATCGGCTAGGGTTGTCCACTCCATCCGCCCCTCCTGTGCACACTTTGCAGATGGGTCGATTCACGCTATGGCTTCGCTATAGCCTTCCGGAGACGCAGACTCAAGGTATCACCCTTTGAGCCTACTCCAGGTTCATGACACCTGGTCCGATGAGGCAGGTCGGGGAAGCGCCCCTTCCGGGATCCACCCGGTGGTTCCGTGGGTGAGCTAGAGAATACGTCGCCGCATCGTACGCCCCCCCCGCACTGCATCCTAACTTACTCACCCTAATTGTGACGCCCCTACCGCAAGAGATTGCACTCACCATATACAAGCAGAGTTCATCCCCCATACCAGCTCCATGCCGATAAGGGGCCCTCCACATAACACCGCAACCCCGATGGTTCCAGTGGGGAAGAGTGAAGGGGTCATTTTACCCCGCCTCCCTCGTGGCCTACCTAGTCTGCGGAGGCGTAAACATACATGTCAAGATATAACATAAGCACATATCCACCTCGAAGGGTGGTCCATCAACATCTGCATAGACAATGATCAAGACGATACATATGGGAAATCCTACCCAAGGCTCGGACTCAAAGGGATGGTGACGGTTTGGGTCTCCGTGAGTTCATTGCGCATGTAATTCATGGCAATGGATTTACGGCATATGAACATGGCATAGGGTTGTCCACTCCATCCGCCCCTCCTGTGCACACTTTGCAGAGTAGGCTGAAAAGTGTCGGGACCTGACTGTAGCCTGCCGGATGCATAGCCAGAAGGGCTATTCCTGGGTTTCATCCTCCCAGTTCCGATGGGGCAGGAAGGGATCACTCCCTCCAGAGATCTACATGCTGACTCAAGGTGACTAGAGGGCCACTGCCCGTAGTCGACTGAACCCACTGGAAAGTGTACACCACTTCACGGGTGTCGAATCCATGCCTTACCCGCACTCAGTGGTGAGCCATTAGACCTAGTCACAATGATCCCTGGTAGGCCTTACACACCAGAGGAATCGTTCAAGAGTCAGGACATGAACCTCCTTCTCAGCCAGTCTGGCCCCCCGGTGTGGTTCTTGTACACAGGCCGAATCTACAGTGTGCTAGAGAGGCTACTCTAGGAGCATCGACTACAAAGCTTTAGGTCTCTACCCCCCTTCCCAATACAAGGAGTTCATAGAGATACATCATCCATATACTTCACAGAGAACTAAAGAACTAGATCTAATCTACATCATAGAGTTAGGTTCTTTAGTTAGAATCTGCTATCTAGAGATCTAGAGGGCTGCTATGGGCAATTTAAGAGGCTAAACCTCTTTGATTCGATGGCTAAAAAGAGGGTTTAAGCTATTTAATTGCCTAAATACTGATCCTTGAGGGACTCCTCGACTGAGCTCGACCATCCACAAACGCAGCCTTGAACCAAGAGAAACTAAGGATACAGTTCTCTCAGGCAGAGTCTGGGAGGCGGTTTTGGCTGTTGAGGCAGCCAAAACAGAGTTCTAAAACCCTAGAAACGAAAATTGGGCAAGTTAGGGTTTCCCTCCCTTAATAGACAAGGGGTTGGCTAGGGTTTCCAATTATCCCCTTTAGGCATGTGGGATAATTGGGAATGGGCCCACTTGCCTTTAATGGATAGGTGGCAAAATGTGCCCACATGGAAATGTGTGCCCACATTAATGTGTACATTGGAGAATGTGCACATTAATTGCACCTATGGGTGTGGCCCACTTGGCATCAAGTGACCACATGGAAATGTGTGCCCACATTAATGTGTACATTGGAAAATGTGCACATTAATAGTCGCACATATTCCTGGCACGTTGCCCCCTAGGGCTACCCACCTGGCTACACGTTAGCGTACACGTCAGTCGGAGTGGCGGTAATGCGGCGTGCAGGCAAGATAAAGATATCGCCCGGGGACCGATATCGCCCCGAACGTCACATTCTCCCCACCTTGAAATGATGCTGTCCGCAGCATCGTGGGTCAACCCACCTTGGGATCGTCCTAACCTGCAATCAACCTGATGCAATAATACCTACACATTTATTACGATTACCTTAAGGTAATATTTTTAGGACATTATCACGCCCTCACATTATGAAATAACTTATCAATTCATAACATCATTAAAGAGGTTGCTCAATAATTCAGTTAACATGACAATTAAGTTTATCAAAATTAAAATTAACGTCCGAGGTACTTTCATTCCTTGTAACACATTCCAACAAAATTTGTGTCGCAAGTCTTCGTAGCTCGACCTCCTTGCCCTCCGGAGCGCCCTATTGGCCTGCAGGTCGACACTACATTAGTACCCTAATAATTATTAATAAAGTTTTGGTTATATGGTGACCACCCCACCTATCTACATGGATGCATGGCTAATCTCCCGGCGTAGGAAGAGGGTGAATCTTCCATTATGGCCGTGGAGACAGCACCTATATGCCTATATGCCGCTCATGCCTACACCCTAGTTGCCCAGCGTGGAGGATAGGTCCTTCCCGTATATGGGGCGTGAAGGCCTGATTCCTCCTATCAAAGCATATATGGGGCTAGAGGTGCTTTTCCTATCAGTGCATTCCTTCATGACCTCTTTTCTCTCGAGGTCTTCTACTTCTGTGGGACAGAAGTAGACTTTCTAGTCTACCTTCCACTCGCCCAAGCGGAAACGCGGTCATGCCTACATTGACATTACACCACGCCCTAGAGATCACCGTAGTGGTCTCATCATCGGTCACAACGCATGCGACCCATACCTAGCATAGGTTGCATGCGTAGATTAATCTAAACTATACATAGAATTAATCTACACAAATCGACATGCCTGAGCCGATTTCTTCGGAGATGACCTTGCCGTCCCATTGCTCCATAAACTGTGGGTACTACTTTACCAAATCTTTCTTAAGTACCCATGTCGCGTCTTCCACTGGTAAGTGTTTCCACTTGACCAAATACTGGAGGAATTCTGATCTCCTCGTTTTCTTGAAAGCTTTATCAAGAATCAATTAGGAACTATTTCCATTTTGCTCCTCTGAGTCATTTCCAACAACGTTGGAGAGTCCAAGACTTAAATGCGGATTTGGAGTGTGCTTCTTCAACAAACTCACGTGGAAGACCTTATGAATCTTTAGGTGTCTTTGGCAAGTCTAGCTTGTAGGATTGATTACCTACTCTCTTGACTATTACGAAGGTCCAGCCCACCTTGGAGCAAGCTTTTTGCAATTCAGATTCTCGAGCTTTGCCTGCTTCACCTTGATCTTGAGCCAAACATCATCTCCAACTTTGAACTCCCTTACTGTTCGATGCTTGTCGGCGATGCTCTTCTGCCGACTTCTTGCTGCCAGCAAATACCCTCGAACCTCTTCCACAAGCTGCTGCATATCGGCCAACATCTGCTGCGAAACTTCCACTTTTGACACGGGGTTGTGCCAAGTGTCTGGAGTTAGGCACTGATAGCCGTAATTAATCATAAACGGCGACATTTGGGATGATTCCTGCTTGGTGCTATTGTATGCAAACTCCACCAAGTGAATAAATTCTTCCCACATACCTTGCTTATTCCAGACATAGTTTCGTAGCATGTCTTCTAAAATCCTGTTGGTCCGCTCCGTTTGGCCATCCGTCTGAGGATGATATGCCGTGCTCATGGATAGCTTCGTCTGAATTGTCGTAAAGAGGTCTTGCCAGAAGGCACTCATGAACTTCGGGTCCCTGTTGGAGATAATCTCCCTTGGCATGCCATGAAGCCTGAAAATCTCTTTGGTGAAGAGCTTCGCTGTATCCATAGCTGTATCTGTGGTCTTGCAAGGCACAAAATGTGCCATTTTCGACAACTTGTCGACTACTACCATCAACGCATCTTTCCCTCTTACGGTCCTTGGGAGTCCTGTGATGAAATCCATGCTAATCACCTCCCACTTAGCGTTTGGCACCGCCAATGGCTCTAATGCTCCTGGAATTCGAAGCTGCTCTGCCTTCGTCTGCTGACATAATTGGCATTCTCTGATGTAGCGAGCTACTTGCTTCTTCATTCCTGGCCAATAATAGCTGCTGCGCACTTTGAAATATGTTTTCATGAATCCCGCATGGCCAGCTATTGGGCTGTTGTGCGTGTCGTGGAGGATCAATTTCCTTACACCTGATGATTCGGGTACGCACAACTTGTTCTTATGGTATAACAGGTTGCCTTCCTTCTTATAATGTTTAAAGGCTTCCCGCTCCTTATCTGTTCTAGCCTCCCTAGAGAGGCTTGCCCATACTTCCTTGAAATCCATATCTGTTGGCAAGGACTCTTCAATCTTCTTACCAAAGTCGCTGGAGAGCGTCGAAATTGCATTGCAATGCACTCTGGTTGTCAGGGGATGCCTTGAAAGTGCATCCGCTACCACATTGAGCTTCCCCGGCTTGTAGACTATATCAAAGTCATACTCTTCAAGGAACTCCATCCATCTTCTCGCCTCTCGGGTTGAGGTGTGGTTTGCGTGAATACATTTGGAGGCTCGATGGTGCAGATCCAACTGGAACTTCCTTCCCAAAAGATAGTGCCTCCAAATTCTTAATGCCCCGACAACCATAAGCAATTCGATCGTGGGTGGGGTAGCGCTTTCGGCGCCGTTCATCTTCACGGAATCATACGCTACCACGCTCTTCTTGCATGAGCACTGCACCTGTAGCTATCTTACTCGCATCTGTGGCTACAAGCTTATCTTTCTCCGGGTCCGGCAGGGTTAAGACTGGGGCGGTTGTTAAGGCTTCCTTCAACAATTCAAATCCTGCTTGGGCTTTCTTGTGCCAATGCTCTGCCCAATCTTTCACTTTTTCCGCCCTCGTCAAGTCTGTTAACGGGGCCGCTATCTTAGCGAAGTTCTTCACGAACTTCCTGTAGTACCCTGCTAGGCCTAGAAAACTTCTGACTTCATGCACATTCTTCGGCGCCGGCCACTGAATGACGGCCTCGATCTTGGCAGGATCCGTCGAGATTCCTTCTGTTGAGATCACATGACCAAGGTATTCCACCTTCTCCGGATTCTTGAAGTGACACCCGACAACTTGGCGTACAACTGGTGCCTCTTCAACTTCTCTAGCACTCTCCTCAAGTGTTGTACGTGCTCTTCAAGGGATCTGCTATACACCAAAATGTCATCAAAGAATACAATCACAAAGGTGTCTAAAAACTCCCTGAAGATGTCGTTCATGAGCCTCATGAACGTCGCGGGGGCATTCGATAAGCCAAAAGGCATTACCGTGAACTCATAATGCCCATACCGCGTTCTGAAGGCGGTCTTATGGATATCCTCCTCCTTTATCCTGATCTGATGATAACCTGGCCTTAAGTCGATTTTGGAGAAGACCTTTGCACCTTGGAGTTGATCCATCAAGTCATCTGATCTGGGGAGCGCATACTTGTTCTTAATGGTGTGCTTGTTCAACTGCCTATAGTCTATGCACATCCTTAAACTGCCATCCTTCTTCTTTACAAAGAGAATGGGCGCTCCAAATGGCGAGACACTAGGTCTAATGAAACCTAGGTCGAGCAACTCTCGCACAATTGCTTCTTCAACTCCGTCAACTCTGGCGTCGTCATTCTGTATGGAGCCTTGCTTGTTGGCTTTGCTCCCGCTTCGAGTGCTATCTCACACTCGACTCCCCTATACGGCGGAAGCTGCTTGATCTCATCTGGAAAGAGATCATGGAACTCCGTGATCAGCTGAGCTATTTGCCTCGGCAACTTGCTGAGCACTCTGTCTTCTTTGCTTTCCTCTGTTTCAGGCTCGTCAATCTCAAGCTTGAAGATGTATGCCACCTGTTCGCTCTTGATGCACTTGAACAACCGCTTAGAAGACATACACCGCATGATGGGAACAACTTCTTTACCTGCGGATCTCAATGATCTTGCCGTCGGGTGTTGGGAAGGTCACCTTCCGCTTTCCCAATCGATAATGGCCCTGCTGGTCCAAGGTACTCCATTCCTATAATCAAGTCGTACTTGCCAATGCCCATTACTTACGCCCCCATCCGGATCTTAATCCCGGCAAGTCGATGTGAAGTTAATTCTCTTGCCTACCGTCGCTTTTTTATGCACCACTTGCTAAGACAAGCGGGCCTTGGCTTTGACTTTAGTGGTTTCAACTTCAACATTTGAACCATTCTGGGGGATGCAAAGTTATGGCTACTTCCCGAGTCTATCAAGACTATGAAGGACTTGGCCTTGGCCTTCCCTACTGTGGAAATTACTTTATACTGGCTCTCTGCTTGCTCTGTATCTATTGCGGCAAAGATATGACACTCACCCTGAATGTAGTCGCGGGCTTCCTCGCCGTCGTCGTCAGTCAGAGTGTCCCAATCTCCCAACTCGCTTCTTATTTGCACTCATGGCGTAGGGGCGGTTCAGCGTCCTATGGCCTGGCTGGAAGCACCTGAAGCAAAGCTGCTTTTCTATGCATTCCTGTCTCTTTTCCTTGGGCATCGCCTGCAAAAAGGATCGTACTGCTTTGGAGTAGTTTGACCCCTCCTGCTTGTCCTTGAAGGACACTGCTTCTTCTCTGTTGTTTCCACAGTTTGCCAACATATGGGGCTCTAATTTGGACACGGGCGGCTGCTCTAGGGCTATAGCTTCTGTCAGCCTACGCCTTTGTCACGGAAATCTGCTGCGCCTCGCCCGCTATTCGAGGGTCAGTCCCTTGCAAGCTTATAGCCTTGGACTCGCCCGATCTTGTCTTAGGGTTTATTGCCCTCACAAGCTTCGCGGATCTCCTCATTCGACCCCTCAATATAGCTTTCTCTTGCATGCTTCTCACCCAATTTCGGCACATCTGACCTCGACCTCATGAATTCCTCAGTATATACGGACAAATTTGTTGCCTTTTGTAACCTTTGAGAACTGCTTGCATCATACTAGACTTATATTCCCTCGGGGCGTAATGGCTTGAAGGCTTTAGCAAACTTTCGAACTTACAAGCATCCCTGCTTAAGCCATGTGCCTTTGCATAACCCTTCCACCAAATCCGTGCGGCTCCTTTCAAGTTGGTGTTGCCACTCTTCCTTTGTCTTTATCCTTCATGCCATAAGCATTGCCGTACTCACTCATTTCGTCCGACCATGCTTACGCTTCTAAACCTGACCTGTTCTCCCAGAAGCATTTCGATTCAGGGCCTTCCATACATTGCCCAATCGCGGAATCTACCTTCTTACGGTAGTCGAGGCCTGGTGTCTCTTTGTCGTCCATCACGGGGTGTTCCTCACGCCTTCCCTCTTGGTGTTCCTTTGTCTTGCGTCGATTCGGTCCACGGGCACGATCTTCTTCTTCCTCGGGTCTTGGTCGACTCTACGAGCTTGAGTCGGAGGAGTCCGGAAGGGGGATCTTCTTCTCTTGCTCCTCTTCTTGTCCCTTCTGTTTTCGAGTTGATGCTTGTGGCGGTTGAGCATTGCCCACCGAACCCGCCCCTACTTGTGCGGCCTGTGAGCCTTTATACGCTCAAGGTCCGTCCTCATCACGGGATATCTCTTCCTCTCTGGGGTCATGGGTTCCATATCTTCAAATAGGTTCCTTGCTTAGGGGTGGTGCAGGGGCGGGTCTGTTCTTCCCTAGCGAGCGAGGGGACCCGAGGTATGAGAGGCGATTAAGGGCGGCTTAGGAAAGAAGAACAAGAACGAGACCATCAAGATCAGCCATCTCCGAATGTCACTATTCCTCGCCGAAGACTGAAGAAGACGCCCCTTAAGTCGGGTGCCCAGTATAAGGATCAGCTCAAGGCTCGGGGTGGTGTCGCTAAGGCTGCAGGGGACAATCGGCGAGATGAGATCATCCGAAAGGCCCGGCATCCAAGGACAGCAGGGAAAACTATTCCTGGAGCTCCACCCCAGCCTAAGAGGAGGCATCGTTATAAGCCTGGCACTGTAGCACTTAGGGAAATAAGGAAGTATCAGAAATCTACCGAGTTCTTGCTACGGAAACTTCCCTTCCATCGGTTGGTCCGAGAGATTGCTCAAGAGTTCAAGACGGATCTCCGGTTTCAGACCCATGCGATTCTAGCACTCCAGGAAGCGGCCGAAGCCTATTTGGTGGGCCTCTTCGGCGATGCCAATATATGTGCAATCCATGCCAAGCGAATATTCCAGGAATATACATGCCAAAATACGGAATCGTATCGCGCCATTTTCAGAGAAAATACAGCCGAGAACCCTAAAATTCTATTTCCAACTCGAATCATGCCGGATTTGGCTCCATAGCTCTCGAAACTTACCTATTCTCACCTTCCCGCCCCCTAAGAACCTAATGAACCCATAAATCAAGGCTAAGATTAAGAAAACATTTGAAAACTAAGCTATATACAGGGGATTCGACGAAAGAACTTTTCTGAAGGCCCAGAAGCGCTTAACTCTTATTGTGATCATTGCTAAGCATGACTTGAAGGATTTTTGAACACTCTGAATACTCCCCGATCAAATCCAAAGAGATTTGGTTGAATTTATCTTCTAAAATTATTTGATGACCTGAAGTTGATATTTCCTTACATTTGAAGTACTGAAGTACCATTATTCATTATTATTATGATTGATTTACCTCCATATCAATGAAAATTTGATGCCAAGTTGAAGAAATTCTCTCTGATATGATTTTTGACAGTTTTGTCTTTCAAAACAACTTACAGAAAATTCCCCTATGCTCTTAGTTGCTTTTAGTCCAGTTGCCCTCAATCCCTGAGACATCTGAGACCCACATGCTTTGAAAAAACCAAAAAATTCCATTTACAACTCGAGTTAGAAAAATTGGCATTCTGTTTTGACTGTTCTTGACTGTATTTTGCAAAATCCGAATGCAAAAATACCTATGAGCATCCAAATGAGGATCTGACCTCATGCCCACACTCCAGGATATCCTTGTAACATATTTGCTTTGAAAGTTTCCAAAATAGTATTCAGAAACTCTAGTTCCATTTTCCTGATCACTGTTTTACAGTTTGACTGCCATTGACCAATTTTTGACCCCACTTTAAGCTTGAATATCTCTCAGGATAATGATCTGACTTGGTCAGGGATTTCACCAGTAGCTTCCTACAGCTTTTTTGTGCCAGCCTAAGTCATCTGACCCAAAGATTCAATTCATTATCGACTGCTACACCTTTTTCTAGAAATGGGAAAGGTATGGAAACCTTGAGTTTTTGGTTCTTTTGTTTGATTTATCTTCCATAGACTGATCACCTTAAGTGCTCTGGAGGTCCTAACCCCAATTTGGGTTTATACTCAAGTTGGCTTATTGTGGTTGACCTTTGAAGCCAGGTTGAGGGTCAACATTTTGGAGGTCCTACCGAGATCCTACCTGGATCTTGAGAACTCATGGCTCCAAAACAGAAATTTCCAGTAGAGCAAGAACCAATGGAAGACCAAGAAGCTTCAGAACCCTGCAGAGATAGATCTCTTCCCCCAAGTTTTTCAACTGGATTACTTCAGAGTATGCCTTACCAGTTTGAATTGAATGTGCCTACTCCATTGCCTACTTTTGATTCCAGCATGAGTGCTAATGGGAAAGTTTTTTCTTAGGGTCCCTAAAATTAATGTATCCAAGAAATTCATTGTGGCACTTGACTGTACTCCAACATAAAAGTGCATTCACGCATCACAATTTTATTACAAATAAACATGCATCGAATATTTCTCTCTCTCTCTACTCTCCTTCAACATAAAAGCGCATTCAACCATCACAATTTTGTTACAACCGATGCATTATGCATCAAGGAATTTTGCAATTGTATTCAAAGTGGTTGAAGATTGTGGAAGCCAAATTAATAAATGAATAAAATCGAATACAACTATCATATACTTCTTTTTTTGAAATTGAACTCTTGGAACTCTTAGAGTTTCTCTTATGCATCTATTATGACTACTGCAAGCATTGTGATGTCAAGACATTTGCAATGTTGATGTTCAAGTGATTATGTGAATTGATGGGTAGCTTGTCTTCCAACAGATACTAATATTCCAGCACTCCCAACATATATCATTGATTTATTGATTGTCACACCATTTCAGACCCTCATGTCCATTAGGCAACATAAAAAAAATACATGCTTCCAGGTTATCTATGACACTCTATAACGCAAGCGTATCTAATCATCCTAATCCAAGTTTGGGAATTCATATGCTAGAGATGTGGACCTTGGATTTGAAGAAGTATTATCTGCATTGCCATGTCAGATTTGGCATCCTAGGTATCAGTGGTTCGCTTAATGAGCTTCCTGCTCCTTGCTTTCTAATGTCAGGCTGGAATAACGCAAGCAACCATTGAATATTGGTGCCTCTATGGGGAACAAAATATTTATGGTTGGTTGTATTTTCTCTCGAAATCTATCGCTCAAATGAAGGTTTTCCCATTATCAAGAAAAGTTTATGATCTGGTTGAATATTTTGACTTCCATATATACATAATCTGCTTATAATTTGAGCCAAGAAGTTCTGCACAAAAGACACAACGTTACGATGTTTGGGAAAAAATAAGAAGGCCCAATTAAATTTTTTTTTGCAGTTGATTTACAATCTTGCATGTGCGTGGCTGTTGTTGGAAACCTATGACCATCAATGGAGCTGTCCAAAATGTTGTATTATAAGGCATTCTGTTCAAAGGAATGTAGCATCAACAAATATGTCAAAGATATGCCTGCATCTCTAACCAAAATTGTTGACATAATATGTAGATAAATATAGGGAACAATCCCCCCATTAGCATGTGTGGCAGATGCACAGGTGTGCAAAGCACTGTCGTGCAATGTATGTGCAATGTATGAGCAGCAGAATTCCAGTACCAGAGCATCCTTTTTTCAAAGATCCAAATACCAAACCATCCATTAGGTGCTCCGTTTGTTTAATTTCACCTTCTTAAACCTGCTACAGGTCTTGCATTATTGATGTCAGCTCATTAAAGAACAGACGTTTAACAAACAATAACAACCTGTTAATAGGCAATATAGAACGAAAGCTTCATACCTAGTATGGCTACAAAATGCAAAAACCAATATATATGACAACAGATCCAAGTAGTAGCCAACTCAATGACAGATGCAATTACCTCCAAGGCATCACGCCTTTGTAGAACTGGAGAATATGTAGCATGTGCCTTTCCACCCAACATATGTAAATCATAAGTCCCATCCTTGTATCCTCTGAACTTGTTTGAACCAGGGCAGATGGTATCTTATATATATACCATAACATTAGAACAGGAATAACTTAGACGTAGACAATGCACTTTCATACCATAGCAGCTCGTTCCAATTTGGATTTTGATGGAAACTTGACAACAAATCAATGGCATCAATTACTAACTTTGCGGCTACATCTTTGCAAGCTTCTGCAGCAACATCTTTACGACATTTTGTAAGTTTTTTATCCATCAAATTTGGTCCTGCCCATAGACATATAACATAAGTTTTTTATCCATCAAATTTGGTCCTGCCCATAGACATATAACATCTTTCTTTGCATAACCTAGAGAATATCTGAGCTGGGATAACTTCATCTCATAAGAACGTGGCACTACTCAGGCAGAGGCATGCCTGCTGTGCAAGAGGCCAGTCGGCGCCGACCCACTATTGGAACAGAAAATGTGGTCTATGGATCATCGCCAGTTTCTTCCTTGGATCAAGCTATTTCGCAGCAAAATGCAAACTTGCATCAGTCTACAAATTTTAAGCATTACTTGGGCATTTCGAATCTAAGCACAAACTCTGGCATTTTTGGGGCGAATCAAAGCATGGGCTTAGGCATTTCTCATCTAAACACAAAGCTGGAGTGTTTTTCAAACTGAGCCAGTAGGCGCCGACCCCGCAAAAGCACAGTGCGATAACAACAGTGAGCTAGACGTCCGGTCGGCGCCGACCAGTAAAAAACGGAACATATGAAGAAGACTCCCCCTCTAAAAAAATGCCGTGCAACACAACGACCTCCAGTCGGCGCCGACTGGCCATCTCAACCTCGGTTTCCTCCAGTCTCCTCGACTTGACCTCTGTTTTCTGATCTTGTGTTTTTTTATTTTATTTTGTTGTTTGCATCACATATACAAAATTTATTAAAACTAACATTTGTTCCCAACCCAAGTTCCCAAATTTCAACATTTATAGGATCCGAATTTCTTAGGATCTGGACAAGACTTGCTAGCTTTAATAAGTTTAACTTGCTACTTGGTTTATCAAAACTACCCCCCTCTTTTTGTTTCTTTCATGATTCTTTGATGCAAAAGTTGATCTAAGGTCTAATAATGAATCTTAACATTAACCAAGAGACCAATGATGGTTTTTAAACGTTAACGTAGAGCACATTATGTTATTGAGAGAATTTTAATGGTGACTTTTAAACGTTATCATAGAGCATATTCTAACGTTGAAAGGATTTTTTAAATATTAAACGGTTAACTTTAACGAGTATTATTTTAATGTTCACCTTATTGCGGCTGATGCTTTTAAATTTGGAGAAGTTGGAAATGTTTGTTTTTGCCTATTGAATCACGCCAGTATGAAGGAATGGGGAAGGTATGAACATGATCCTCACATGTGGATAACTTATAGCCATAGCGATGCAAATACTCCTTCATTGGATGGTACAATAAGGCTTGCATATTGTGGTGGTCACTCACAATGTAGCCATGGCGATACAAATACTCCTTCATTGGATGGCACACTTACATATTGTGGTGGCCGCTCACAATGTCAGAATGCCTGTTGTGATTACTTTCTTAGTAAAGGAGATCACTATTCCCTAGAATGGATAGGACTTCATTCATGTCAGGACAGATCTTGGTCCAATAGGTGACGAGCATGGCGGTTACTAAAACAACTGTATTATAATGGGTTGTGTGATGCAAAAATATATTATCTTCTTCCACATTGCATCAACATTAAACTAATAAATACACACGGGTGTCCATTCCCATCCATCAGGCTAGCGATTTCTAGAATGGAAATAACAAAACTGCAGAATGGAGTTGACAACACTCCAACTTCATTTGCTAATAGGGGACCCAGACAGTGGAAAATAATCTGGCTATGAAAAAAATACACGAAATCTAATAACGGACGGAGATGTTGAAGATATGGATAAAACGTCTCCAGAACAAGTAGATGTTCTACTATTGGACTAAGGAACTCTACATAGTCAAAGAAGGTTAGCATTTGAGGCTTTGAATTATGCATTACAATGAACTGACTGTTTTCGGTAGCTAAAGAGGTGCATAAAGGAAGAGAAATAGGCAGTATCCACAACATATATCTGAGAAGAAATTATCGCTTTCTTTCATGGCTCACATCCAAACCAATTATATGTTGTTCAGAATGAAAGATGTTATGTCTTCAAGACATCTACTATTGAAGCATGTTCCGAAGTTAATTTACGGAACCAAATGCATCCCTCTAAAGACCTAGCAGCATCATGGGTTCACTTTGACCATATAAAACATATAAATGGGTGGAAAACAATGGCATGTCATGTATATGATTCCATGTAAGTAGGATGTCTCATAATTTGTTTTACTTAAATTGTGATCTTCATGACTAATAGTAAGATTCTTTAGTTGTTTGCTTATATTGTGAACTTCATGGCTAAAGTCTTTACTAGTGGTCTACAAATAGCAACATGAGATGAATACAAAAGATGTGGAATCTCAAAAAAAAAGGTATGGCGAAAATTAAATAAAGTATTGGCTTCTAAAAGTTTTCATCTAGTGCAATTTTATGGTTTTGTGATGAGGCCCAGACAAATTGGAATGCCATTTGAGAGGTCTTCTTCTGTTAAAAAAACATATCCAGAGAAGGAAAGATCTTGTGTTTTTCACTTGGATCAATGCTTGCATGTGATTTACTTCTCAACCACCAGAAAAAAGACCAAAGTGCCCGTGAAAAAAGACCCTATATAAATTTACACTCAGTGCTAATACCTTTCTAAAATTTTTTGAAGATTACAACAGAGATTATGGCTTTAAAAAAGGATGCAAGTTCTCACAATTTGAAAAGTGTTTTAAAGAGGAGAGTGAAGCTGGTGCTTGGTTGACTTATGAGAAACTCATGGGAACCACTTCCTGGGATGATCTTGTCACCAAGTTTTTAGACAGGTTTGAAAAACTTGCTGCTCCCAAGGATCTTGTTAATGAATTGCAAAATTTCTCTATTTATGCAGGTGAAAGTGTTAGTCAATACAAGGAAAGGTTCAGCACTTTCATGAATAGATGTCAGAAGGGCCAAGTTACCACCCCCACGCTTTTTTTGGTATCCTCCTTTATCAAAGGCCTATCTTCTAGACCAGAAATCCAAAGAAAACTTATCAAGATTCAAGCTGCAGAGGGTTTTGATTCCATTTACAAAGTCTTTGCCAAGACAACTGAGTTGACCAAAATGCTTTCTATCCTGCCAGAAAAACACAATAGCTTTCATCATGACCCCTTCTACCCTGATGCCATTGATGGTCCTTATGAACCTCACCATTCTGTTCCTATCTATGCTGTGCATAAAGAAAAGAAAAAAACCAAAGATGAAGAGGCTGATTCTCAAATTTCAGAGGTTAAAGCAGACTTGACAAAGGTAACTGAAGCTTTAGCAGAAGTGACCAAACAACTTGTGGAGCTCAAAGCAAGCAGGGCAGGTAGAACTTATCCTGAATGTATTCATTGCAATAGAACTTCACATCCAGCTGACATTTGCTATTGGCAAATATGTCCTAAATGTAAAAAGAAGGGTCATTTTGGTAGAGAATGTCCAGTTTGTGCTTTTTGCAAGGAGATTGGTCATACTGACCTTAGGTGTTCGGTCAAAGAGTATTTTGCCAAGCAAGAGAGAGAGAAAAAACCTGAGGCAACTCCCCATGTAAGGTTTGCTGAATCTACTAGTTCTATAAGGTTTGTGCAGGCTACAGAAATGCCAAAGACTGAAGAAGTAATGGTGGTACAAATCAGAAGCATGGGAGAGGTCCATAGACCTGCTGAACCTAATAAACTTGTTCCAGAGCATTCAAGGAGGTCAACATTGCCACCACCTTCTGTTATAGAAGTTCCTCCTCAAGAAATAGCTCCACCTCCTCAACAAAAGTATGGTAAGAGAGATCAAGATCTTGATGAATTAGATGTGTTATTAAAAAATTCTAAAGTAAGTGTGGATTTATTTACTTTGTTAAAGATTGCACCTAGTTATAGGAAAAAATTATTGCAACAAACTACCTTTAGTGAGGCAGTGGCTTGTGTAGGCATTGCAAATGCTACTAATCTTATTTTGGCTCAAAATGAGGAAGATCCAGGTGCATTTATGTGTTCAGCTACTCTAGGAGGGTACTCCTTGTCTAATGTGTTGCTAGATGGTGGATCACCCTTAAATATTATGCCTTATCATGTTATGAAAAAATGTGGCCTCGAGATAGATAAAAGATCATTTGTTTTGTTAAAATCCCTTTCTAATGCTAAAATAGCACCAGTTGGTATTGTGACCAAAGTTCCTATTAATACTGAAGGCATTGTTGTAGCTGCCAACTTTGTTGTTGTTGCTTTTGAGGATTTGGGAGAAGATGCAGATATATATGATCTCTTGCTAGGAAGAAGGTGGATGGCCACAGTTGATGCTAGGCCAATCTGGTCTGAAGGGAGGTGCACCATTTCAAATGGTACCCAAGTGGCCACAATCTACAACCAGGATGGTTCTTATAGCTTCGAGGAAGAGGTACACTTTATTAAAGAAATGCTTATAGAAGAGCCTCTAGGATCTTATAGTTTAGCAACCTCTAGCACAAAGAAAATTGATTTGATTCCCTTGATTAGGGAATGTGCACTACCCTCTGATAATGGTAAAGAAGGGTGTTTATGGTTTGATGGAGGGATTTCAAAGAAACTAAATGTAGCTTCATCTGCAGCTATACTAAAGGATACTTCCAATAAACTCTTGGCTAAAGTAGGAAGGATTTTTCCTCAGATAACTTCCAATGTAGCAGAGTATAAAGCTTTGATTGCAGGTCTCCAAGAAGCTAAGGCTATGGACATTTCAATCATACATATTTATGGAGACTCTCAATTGGTTTGCAGACAGGTTAGTGGTGAATATCAGGCCAAGAATGCTGACATGGAGTCTCTAAGAAACCAGGTAATGGGAATGCTTGCTTATTTTACTTCCTGGAAAATCACTCATATCCCAAGGGAGCAGAATTGGGAAGCTGATGCTTTGTGTAGAGATACCTTAATGACTTATTTATCTGAAGGAGCTATACCAGAGGAAGATCTTGATGAGGACGAGGCTAAGGAGTTTTGCCCCATATTAGTTATAAATGCATCACAAGAAGAAGCAACCAATGAAGTTATTATTAATAAACATGGCCAGCAAAGAACTCTGTTTGTGGGAGATCTCTTTGATACACAAAACAAGGAAGAGATTACCAAATTCTTTGAAGAAAGAAGTGATGTGTTTGCTTGGGATTATTCTGAGCTCATTGGTATCAAGATAGATAGATAGATAGATAGTATTTTAACGTCACGCCACTAGGCAGCATCCAACTGGACATGTGACCACACACCACACTACATTGCAAATTAAAATTAAAGAGGGGTGTAAACCTGTTTTCCAGAAGTTAAGAAGGATCAATGCTTCACTTTTAGATCTAATCAAAGATGAGTTGCATAAGATGTTGGATGCAGGTGTTATTGTAGAGATTATTAATTCTGAATGGGTGTCATGAATTGTTCCAGTGGAAAAAAAAATGGTGCTTTGAGAATCTGTATAGATTATCGAGACCTGAACAAAGCCACCATAAAAGATTGTTATCCTTGCCTTTTCTAGAGGAAATTCTATATGTTGTTGCAGGGAAAGACATGTACTCATATTTGGATGGTTTTTCAGGGTTTAATCAGATCAGTATCAAAGAGGAGGATCAGCCAAAGACTTGGGTACATATGCTATGAAAAGAATGCCATTTGGCCTAATGAATGCCCCAACTACTTTCCAAAGGGCAATGGATGTTATTTTCAAAACCATGTCTGCTGAAGAGTTTAGGGTGTACCTAGATGACCTTTGTCTGGGTTCTCACTCTACTAATCATGTGGAATTACTTGCAAAAATTTGCTCTTTGTGCAGGAGTTCAGGATCCAAAAAAGTGCATCTTTTTTGCATCGAAAGGACAGCTTTTAGGACATGAAGTATCCAACCAAGGTATTCAAGTTGCTCAAGATAAGATTGAAGCCCTCAAAAAGCTAGCACCCCCCAAGAATTTAAAGCAGGTTAAGAGCTTTATTGGTATGACAAGTTTCCTTAGAATGTATATTCCAAATTTTGTTCATATCTTGAGTCCCATTTCTAAGTTGACCAGGGTAGGTAAATTTTCTAAGTCTGAAAGCAAGCACATACCTATCACATGGACTTCAGAATGCCAAGAGGCTTTTGACTTTCTCATTTCATCCATATGTGAAGCTACTCTTTTGAAAAAACCATATCTGAGCATGCCATTTGAAGTTTATATCACTGTTACTAAAAAGGCCATAGATTTAGCCATTTTGCAGGATAAGCATACCATAGTTTTTGCAAGTAAACAATGGTCTGCTCTTGAAGAAATATACACCAGAATAGAAAAAAGTGCTGTTGCTCTCATGTTTCTTATTAATAGACACGGACATTTGCTTCTGAAAAGCCAAGTCCAAGTCTACATGAAGCAAAACCCAATGGGTTTGCTATTTGGTAAGGCAACTAATAAACCAAAGATCCAGAGATGGGCTTGTAAGTTGCAAAGTTATGATATTTCTGTAAAGGAGTTGCATTTGGCACGAAATCCTAGCCTCTACTTGCCTTACATATTTTTTGACCATGAAGATGAATTGGATACTACTGATACTTCACTTGCAGTGGCACACTTAGAGGCAACTCAAGGAGATCCAGCCAAGGGAGGATGGCAGCAACCTATTAGAGATTTTCTACAATATGGGATCATCTCTCCAAGCTTCACTCCAAGTCAGAAAAGGAGATTCAAGGACAAGTGCAGACAATTCAAGCTGATAGACAATGTCTTGTGCAAAGTTAATCGAGATGGAATCTTGTTTTATGTTTATAGGATGGTCTGACCAGACAACAGTACAAATGATCTCAAGAAAAGGTGTGACGTCCCCTACTCGTATACGGTGCACTCACCGTATACCAACAGGAGTTCATCCCCCATACCAGCTCCATACTGATACAGGGCCCTCCACAATCACTGCACCCGTAACGAGTCCCAGTGGGAAGAGTGAAGGGGTCATTTTACCCCGTCTCCCTCAGGGCCTACCTAGCTGCGGAAGCGTAAACATACATGTCAATATACAATATAATCACATCTCCACCTCGAAGGGTGGTGCGTCAACATCTGCACAGACAATGATCAGTATCATACATAGGGATCCTACCCAAGGCTCAGACTCGAAGGGGTGACTGACGGCTTGGGTCTCCAGAATTCATTGCAGACAGAATTCATGGCAATGGAATTGGCTGGCATAAGAACATGGCATAGGGTTGTCCACTCCATCCGCCCCTCCTGTGCACACTTTGCAGAGTAGGCTGAAAAGTGTTGGGACCTGACTGTAGCCCGCCGGATGCATAGCCAAAGGGGCTATTCCTGGGTTGCATCTCCCCAGTTCCGATGGGGCAGGTAGGGATCTCTCCCTCCAGAGATCTACATGCTGACTCGAGGTGACTAGAGGGCCACTGCCCTTATTCGACTGAACCCACTGGAAAGTGTACACCACTTCACGGGTGTCGAGCCCATGCCTTACCCACACTCAGTGGTAAGCCATTAGACCTAGTCACAATGATCCCCGGTAGGCCTTACACACCAGAGGGATCGTTCAAGAGTCAGAACACGAACCTCCTTCTCAGCCAGTCTGGCCCCTTCACCCACAACCAGGTGTGGTTCTTGTACACAGGCCGAATCTATAGTGTGCCAGAGAGGCTAATCTAGGAGCATCTACTACCAAGCTTTAGGTCTCTACCCCCCTTCCCAATACAAGGAGTTCATAGAGATACATCATCCATATACATCACAGGAGAACTAAAGAGCAAGATCTAATCTATATCATAGAGTTAGGTTCTTTAGTTAGAGTCTGGTATCTAGAGATCTAGAGGGCTGCTATGGGCAATTTAATAGGCTAAACCTACTGATTTAATGACTAGAAGATGGTTTAGGCTATTAGATTGACGAAATACCTGATCCTTGAGTTCCTCCTCCTGACCTGAGCTCAACCATCCTGCTAAACTGCTCGAATCAAGGGAAACTAATGGGGCAATTCGCTCAGACAGAGTCTGGGATGCGGTTTTGACCCCTGGGGCAGTCAAAACAGAGCTCTAAAACCCTAGAAACGAAAAATGGGCAAGTTAGGGTTTCCCTTCTTAAATAGACAAGGGGTTGGCTAGGGTTTCCAATTATCCCCTTTAGGCATGTGGGATAATTGGGAATGGGCCCACTTGCAGCTGGTCTATTTTGTGTCTTATCTGTGATATATTTTGAGTCACATTGTTATTCGTTCTTTTTAACGAACAAATAGATGCCTTGGCTTGCCATATTAAGTTAACTGTTGAAAGCAATCTAATGATGATAAACGAAAGTCTATCAATTTACAGGTTCACACGTAGCAGGCAGCGCATCATCACTATAGGATCTGACAAATATGAACCTAAAACAAAACCATAGATGTTAGACAACCAGATTCAAACAGTAGAGTGTAGAGCCAAGTACATTTTCCATTTTCCAAAACCAAGTGCAAAGCTACAGATCCATAGCAAGTTTAAGTCCGTACTAAAGTTTTATGCTGGTATGTAAAGTAGTAGATGCAACTAAATATCTGCTCACAGAGAACATGCGGCATCTATCATGTAAACTTGCGTGTTCTTATTGCTACTCAAGCTGCGTGTTCTTATGAGGAGAGAAACACAAGCTGCAATCTCAACGTAAGTTATTGCAAGGAGAGGCCATCGTAAGAACATGATGTAATACTATAAAACCTCCAATGATGTTGTGATGTAATTATTGCAGACCCAAGCTACTATTTTATAAGGTAAATTTCCTCAACAATTGCAAGATCTGATTTGTAAATAGTATTTTTTCTGCTCGTTATATGGTTAGCTGCCACATAGTCTGGTTTGATCATAGCAAATGTTCATTGTAACTCTCCAGCATCCGCAGTAAATCCTAAGTTAAAACTCTGCAGGTGAATGTATACTGCACATATAAGTCTCACGCCTTTCAGAAGTAAAAAAAAATGGAGAATAATTTTCCAAGTAGAGTTCTATATATGACTTGGTTGCTATCCTGATCTGTGTGATTGTCTAATAAACACCAAGAACTGCCAGTTAAGAGAACGTGTGATTCCAAAGAACACAAGTTAAAGTACCACCTATCTTGACCCAACCAGAGAATAATATAAGCACAATAGGTTTCACACATGAGCTTAAGAAGGGGAAGAATAAAGCTTGAAGAGCTCCCTAGACAGACTTGATAACAGACCAAATTAGCCAGAATGAAGCTTGAAGAAATCGGCCGGCAGACTCTGTAGCAGACCCGATAAAGTAGAGTATTGTGAATACTACATTGGCCACTACAAGAAAGGGGCAGAGACTCTATAGTGTTGGTTGCTAGGCACTGTACTGAAGGTGAAAGTGAGTTCTTGATGGACAAACTTGAGCTGTATTGTGTCACACCACAAATAGATCAGAAACATAACCTTGTAGAAGCACTACAGAAAAAGTTGCAGCGAGTATTTGAATTGGTTGCAGCGAGCATTTGAATTTGCTAAGCAGGCTGAAGATAAAACGAATTTCTTAAATACTTCTATTGTTGCTATGTAACAATCTAAGAAAAAACAAGTGGAAGTAAAACAGGAAAAGTTGAAAGAATAAATTCCAGCCACATCTTTGATTCTGCAGGAGGAGGTGGATCAGATATATGCTCTACAAAATGGGTTTCTTTATGTTCATCAACATGTAACAAAAAAAGATGAGGAAAAAAAACTGCATGCTGCAAGAAGATGCAGTTGAAGTCGCCATTGGCAAGTAATATATGGAAGTCCAATGTTTAATGAGAATTTACAAGACCAAGGTAGAAATGCATAAGCATTCCATGCTTGTGGACATATATTCACAGCTTCAGATTCAAGAGACTCAATCTCAGGACTTGTGAGATAATCTGACTATTCAACACATTCTACCTCATCTACATTGAGAAACTAATTGCATGAATATTACTGTTCAAAAATAGAGTGGTTTCTTCAAGATCATAGTCTAGATAATGCCACCAGCATTATTAGAGCAGACTCTGTAGAGCGAATTATTAGTACCTTGCAGAAATGCCGACAAGATAGGAACTTGGAGTATGCCAAGGGGGTTCACAACCACATTTGCAGAAATGGATTGAAAGCACATTCAACAATGGGTAATTATCTTGCTTATGTTTGTTGAATGTGGTAGTGTTGCTGATACCCAGCAAGTTTTTAACAAATTATCTCACCGTTTTGAACGCAATTATTGCATATGTGCAGGGTGCTGACTCATCCATGTGCGCATCAAAGAAATTAGATGTAACTCTGGGAGGATGTTACATTATGGAACACATATAATGACACATATGCAAAGTCTGGGAGCATGGAAGAGGCACGTAACATATTCAAGAGCTTGTCAAGGCAGATGCTAGACCATTTAAGCCAGATGCGGATGTATCTTCTGATGGATCAAAGAAATGAAACATGAGGGCATAAAACCAGACCACGTCACATTCTTGAGCATGTGTTAGTATTGATGGCATAGAGACAGGAAGACAGATCCATGAATACCGAACCCTTTTTAGATATTCTGTTGTGGCTGCTCTTGTTGATATGCACGTGAAATATGGAAAGCTGCACAGAGCACACAAATCTTTTGATAACTGTGCAAATGGAGAGATCATTTTGTTATGTCATATTGCACGGTATGCATATAATGGCAGTGCAAAATCTGCACTTGCAGTGTCTTGTGGAGATGCAACATTACTGCATGTAGTCATGCAAGAATGGTAGATGAAGGTCCTTTGTGCTTCTTAAGAGCATGCTGTCACACCAGACATTCACCATTATAAGTGTATGATTGATCTTTTGTTTCAATATTCTCTGTGCTTACGCATGAAGTTTTAGATCTAGGGGAGCACTATTTTGATAAATCTGTATGTCTGAATTCTTATTGCACCTAACTAAAGCATCTATACTGCTGTAGAGGCTAAGAAGAATGAAGTACTTGGTTAGAAGCACAGGACGGCAAGACAAAACTCACTCTTTAAGTTTAGAAAAATTCCCCCTTTCGGAAAACACGCTAAATCAAACTTCATGCAAAATTTACACAATACTTGTTGTAAACACATCCAAACTCACAACTTCAAACAATCCTCGCTAAGATGGTGTAATGCCATATTTCTTTGTGACAGGTCTTTGTTCAGCTTCACAAACCTCCTGATGTACCCTGTGATCATTTTCTTTCATACAAGAGAAGATTCACCAATCAGGATCAGTATAAAAAATGTGCAGGATTGAGACCGAAGTAAGATGATGGACACTTTATTTTTACTGTGGCATGCTCAGATCTAGAATTTGCTTCAATCGAATTTGTTTAGGTTCCTTGCATAGATAATGTGCCTAGATAATGCCACCAACATTATTAGAGCAGTCTCTGTAGAGGGCATTATTAGTACCTTGCAGAAATGCCGACAAGATAGGAACTTGGAGTATGCCAAGGGGGTTCACAACCACATTTGCAGAAATGGATTGAAAGCACATTCAACAGTGGGTAATTATCTTTCTTATGTTTGTTGAATGTGGTAGTGTTGCTGATACCCAGCAAGTTTTTAACAAATTATCTCACCGTAATGAACATGCCTGGACATCTCTCATATAAGGGCATATTGTTTGTGGACAACCATAGCATGCTCTCAATGTGTACCAAAAAATGCAAGCGCATATTATTGTTAGTTGGACTGCACTTATTACAAAAATATGCAGAACGTGGATCTCATTAGAAAGCATTGAGCTGTTTGATGAGATGCAGCTGGAGGATGTGCCTCCAGATCCTGTTGTGTCTTGTGGCAATATAGGTGCCATAGGCAAGGCAAACCTCAAAAGCATGCAGCAGTTTGCACCTTTAAAGCATATAGCTGTGTTGGATGGAGTCAGACCAGGGTAGAGAATTACATTCAAAGATCAGAGAAAAGGGATATGAACAAAATCGTTTTGTTGGTAGGAGATGTATGCCACATGTGGTTCGTCCGTGGCTGCTGTATTTTGCAACAAAAGACTAGTTAAGGGTATGCAGGCCCATGTAGTTGATGTTCCTCTAATTCTATTGCTTATACTAGTTGTAAAAGATTGCAGAGTGGTGAAAGTCCATTCTTTGTAGGTCTGCCTTCCAAATATCAATTCTATATTGATTCAAACAAGCCAATTGATTCATCCATAAGATCGAGTTTGCATTATTGTTACAGGCTTAGAAGATGAATCCAGTATTGTTCATTTTATAGAGGCCCTTAAGAGGACTTATGAAGAAAAATACAGTAGAATAGGCTTGATTTATAGTGAAGCCATAAGAAAATTTAGTTATCAACTGTCACAAGTTTCGAACTCCAGAACTTTGGTTAGATAGATTTCTGTAAATCAACAAATATTCAAGTCTTCTGCTAAAAAAGCTGACTTGTGAGATAATCTAACTATTCAATACATTCACTTCTATGGCAGATCATAACTGAGTGCTGTTAAAAATCCTTCTGTAGAGTTGGCCAGTTTCAGTTTTGCAGATCCCATTCTAGGATGGATATTTCACACTCCAACACCTTTTTTTGTTTGCTTGTCAGTATAGCAGACATGCAGAATGCCCAACATGGACTTCAAATACTTCTAGAGAGCTGCGGATCCTCATGACAAAAAGAACATAACAGATCATAAGAGATTGGATAACATTGTTATAAGCCCAACAGCTTAGAGCAGATACACAACATTGGATATTCAAAAGCTATTTCACGAAAGAACGATATTAGCATTGCCTTTAAGAAAATGGGCAAGGGAAACACCTGTTCCGGCGCATTTTATAGGAGACAAGCATTCATAGATGTAATAGAAGTAAGATTCTCATTTAAATTTTCAAAAACATTCTTACATAAACATGATCTTCTAAAGCCTGTTGGATAAGTTACCTTACCAGGAAGAGTTCGTTACTTTGTGCTCTCCATAATCGTACTCTTCATAACCATACTCTCCATAACCGTACTCTCCATAACCATTCAAAACAATTTCTAGGATTGCTTATGATAACTGTTGATGTCAAACGGAATCATTTGTTAGACACTGTTAGAAGGATGGGACGGTAGCACAAAAGAAGAACATGAAAGATATGCTAGGGTTTTGGTCGAACCAAAACAAAATAATAGAAGACGTATTAAACAAAGGACGGACAGATCCTTGAAAGTAAAATACCAACCTGCCTCTAGATTGCCGGAAGAATATGAGATGCTTGCAAGAAAGCTGGAAGAATATGAGGTGGTTGCAAGGCCTTCGAACGTCCTTCCAATTCTCCGGGTCAATTTTTAGCCATTTCTAATTTCCATGGCCATCGATTTAAGAAAATACAGATCCAACGGCTTAATGTCATGCCACCTAAGGTTTGGCTGATTTAAAGCTGCCACGTGG
This sequence comes from Isoetes taiwanensis, assembly GCA_021234155.1. Lineage (NCBI taxonomy): Eukaryota > Viridiplantae > Streptophyta > Lycopodiopsida > Isoetales > Isoetaceae > Isoetes > Isoetes taiwanensis. The sequence continues at coordinate 7,544,666 of JAJEKV010000066.1, read as the reverse complement.
ATAGCCTAGAATTGCAAGGAGGGTTGCAAGCTTGGTTAGGCTGGCGTGCTAAAAATATATATGTAGCAACTCTCTTGGCTCAAGAAATACAATTTGATGATGACAATGTAATGTCAAATAGCATTTTATCTCAATCACCATCCACAAAACAACCAAGTAAGATACCTGCATTGATTGAGTTAAAATGTTTCATTTTTTTCCTAGCTTCTTTTTTGTCTCATTCTTCCTCAATATTTGACCGTTGTATCTTGTTGTTTTTACTAGTACCTGACAATTCTGGTGGAGACATGCTGTTCAAAGAGAAGAAAACGGACCTTATTGTACCTGGAAGTGATTGTGCATCATCTCCAGCCATCAAGAGAATCAGGTTGTCTAAAAAACTATTGATCTTTGATTTCAATGGTGTGCTTGGAAAATTCTACGAGCAGACTAGTAGGAATGTCATACCAAGGGTGGATCCACCACTGGAACTTTTGATGCTTTCCAAAACAAAGATGGTAGTATTCAGGAAAGGTTTATTTCAGTTTCTTGGCTGGTGTATAAACCAGTTTGACATTGCAATATGGGCTGATTTTGATGGTACCATCTTGAACCTGATAACTAAAAAGTTCTTTCCAGAAGATATAAGAAGTGCATTAATATTCCAGTGGGGTCTAAAGGAACTCACTAGAGCATGCACTAAAGTTAATAAAATCAATATTAACTTCAAGATTCTGGAGAAAGTGTACAATTACAAACCTCTTGCAGGATCATATAAAGTGGTCAACACACTCTTGGTTGATGACCATCTGTACAAAGGTTACAAAAATGCCCGACACACTATAGTCACTCCTATCACCTTCAATCCTGAGCAAGGTGATCGAGACTATTTTACCAAAGTTTTGAAGCCATGGTTGTTGGGCCTTTCTTCTGCTGATAGTGTTGCTACATATGTACAACATCATCCAATAGAAAATTGGTTGGATGATATCTCTGAAAAATTTATTGTGGGTATGAAGAAGAAGAACAAGATCTGATTATTACTAGAATCTATAAACTATTTTAGATCTAATTTGTTACAAAACATTGTGTAAGATATCTGAAATCTACTTTGAAATCTAAATGTATTAACTCTAAATTTCCCTTTATGAATTTTGCATTTGTTTCCTTGGATTGTACTATTTACCTTAATGACAGATTATGAATTTTGCATTTGTTTCCTTGGATTGTACTATTTACCTTAATAACAGATTGAGGAAGAGGAGCAGATCCCTAGTGGAATTGCTCGACAACTTTCTACCCATGGTGTATTGCGCCGAGTCCAACCCAATCACTATAACGAGGACAGAAGTAGACATTCTGGACAATGAGACACGGTGGCTTAATAATACGATCATTGATCTATTCACGAGGTAAATCGTTGCATACCTAGGATTGTACTTTCTATTGTGACCTTTTTATAGCATGGTGTGTTTTGCTTAGAAATGTGTGGCTACATTTGGATAAGGAACGAAGAAAACAAGTATACATATGTGATGCACTAATATATGGATATATAAAAATGAAAAAAAAAACTTGATATATCCAAATTGTTGCTGGGATTGGATATGGACCATTGTGCATGTTTGATTATTCCTATGTGCCATACGAATCATTGGACTGCAGCTGTAATATTGGGTCTTTTAGCCCATAGCAATTACACTTATCCAGTTATATTGCACTTTGATAGCCTTGGTTATCAAAGGTATGATTGGACACCCATAAGCAGGCAAGTGGTCAATTTGTGAATTCAAATGTAAACTTATTTTGATTTTGTAGGAATTGACTTTCCTCTCTTATAACAGGCTAATAGAAGCTTTGGCCAAACTTTCCCCACGAGCAGCCCAATTCAAAGAGAATTTGCGGTGGTGCCATCTTAGCCATCATCCTCTCCAATCAGATGGTTATTCATGTGGATTGTATATTTGTATGTTTGCTAAAATCATCATGGAGGAAGATGCTGCCATACAAAATTGGTTACAGTATTCAGACCGATATTTTACACCAGAGGTTGTGTCTAGTACAAGGGATTACTTGATTATTTGTATATGTAATCAAGTTTTTAGAGGTTATGGACATAACTTGTAATAGATATGAGATTACTTGCTTATTCAAATTTTGAATACATTGCAAACACAAAGTTGGAGTTGAATTGGCAGTTTGCGTTTATGTACTAACAAGCCACAAAGAGAATTGGAGTTTTAGTTTGTAGAGTTTGTGTTTGTGTAGTAACAAGTCACAAAAGAATTGGAAGTTTTTAGATATTATGGACATAACTTGTAATAGATATGAGATTACTTGCTTATTCAGATTTTGAATACATTGTAAACACAAAGTTGGAGTTGAATTGGTAGTTTGCGTTTATGTACTAACAAGCCACAAAGAGAATTGGAGTTTTAGTTTGTGGAGTTTGTGTTTGTGTAGTAACAAGTCACAAAAGAATTGGAGTTTGAGTTTGTGGAGTTTGAGTTTATGTAGTAACAAGCCACAAAGAAAAATGGAGTTTTGAGTTTGTGGTTTGTTTGTTGAATTAAAAATTTGAGTTTATGTAGTAACAAGCCACAAAGAGAATTTGAGTTCTTGAGTTTGTGTAGTTAGTTTGTTTGTTTTGGAGATGGAGATGGTTATTCATGTGGATTCTATATTTGTATGTTTGCTAAAATCATCATGGAGGAAGATGCTGCCATACAAAATTGGTTACAATATTCAGACCGATGTTTTACGCCAGAGGTTGTGTCTAGTATAAGGGATTACTTGATTATTTGTATGTGTAATCAAGTTTTTAGAGGTTATGGACATAACTTGTAATAGATATGAGATTACTTGCTTATTCAAATTATGAATACATTGTAAACACAAAGTTGGAGTTGAATTGGCAGTTTGCATTTATGTACTAACAAGCCACAAAGAGAATTGGAGTTTTAGTTTGTGGAGTTTACGTTTGTGTAGTAACAAGTCACAAAAGAATTGGAAGTTTTTAGATATTATGGACATAACTTGTAATACATCTTGCTTATTCAGATTTTGAATACATCGTAAACACAAAGTTGGAGTTGAATTGGCAGCTTGCGTTTATGTACTAACAAGCCACAAAGAGAATTGGAGTTTTAGTTTGTGGAGTTTGTGTTTGTGTAGTAACAAGTCACAAAAGAATTGGAGTTTGAGTTTATGTAGTCACAAGCCACAAAGGGAAATGGAGTTTTGAGTTTGTGGTTTATTTGTTGAATTGAAAATTTGAGTTTATATAGTAACAAGCCAGAAAGAGAATTTGAGTTTTTGAGTTTGTGGTTTGAGTTTGTGTAGTTAGTTAGTTTGTTTTGGAGTTGGAGTTCTGGAGTTCATTTTCTTAAGGAAACCTTTTTAAGGACCTCTCTAAGGACTTAGTCTAATGCTGCGAAGTCCCTCAACGGCGATGGGGGAAGCGCCCCCACCTCACTCATCCTCACCGTTCGAGGGGAAGCGCCCCCACCTCACTCATCCTCACCGTTCGAGGGGAAGCGCCCCCACCTCCACCTCACTCATCCTGTTCGAGGGGAAGCGCCCCACCTCACTCATCGACCCCACCTCACTCATCGACCTCACTCTCGAGGGGGAAGCGCCCCCATCTCACTACCTCACTCACTTTCTTTTTTTCTTTTTCTTTTTAGTTGTTGTTGTTTGGGGTTTTATGCATAGTACCATTTTGTATGCAGATTATACATACTGTAAGCACCTCCATGTCTCGTCTCGGATGTATTCACCATCATTTTGTCCTGTAAATTCAATTGTCAACACATACCACAAGCATATCATTCACAACAACCCTCTAAGACCTCTAAGAGACACTATACACCCTCTAGGACACCCTTTAGATGGCTACTCCAAAGGTGCCCATCGAGGTTACACACCCTCTAGGTAGCCAACCTAGAGGTTAGATCATGTGAGCCATCATAGTGAAATATCCACTCCGTCTTTATTGGAACCTATCTCGGCCACCCTTACGCCTTCCAGTAAATCCTCTAAGACCTCTAAGAGACACTATACACCCTCTAGGACACCCTTTAGATGGCTACTCCAAAGGTGCCCATCGAGGTTACACACCCTCTAGGTAGCCACCCTAGAGGTTAGATCATGTGAGCCATCATAGTGGAATATCCACTCCGTCTTTATTGGAATCTATCTCGGCCACCCTTCTGCCTTCCGTAAATCTCCGTTTAAAGAGAACCCTCGAATTATATCCGATTCGAGGTCGTTAGATCTCAGACCAATATGGCTCGACTAATTGTAGGGCATAGGTCCATCCCCCTTGGATGTCTCCAAAGGTTTGTCAACAAGGCCCAATCACATGATACTTAATCACTTCTAGGCTACTTTTGCTTCTTTGGCATGTGGGATATTGGTGTGGGATATTGGTAGGTTTTGGGTTTTTGTGCTATTGGACTACTCTACCACGTAAGACAAAGATCCAAAATTATTTATTCAAACTTAACATCCTTGGATTTGAACCTAACACCTATTCATTCAATATCTATCAAATAAATAAACCAACACACCTTTTGAATATATCATTTTATCATTATACTAGAAAAAGTGCCCAGCGTTGCTGGGCTTTTTGTTGGGAATTAAGTTCAAGAATTATAAATGTGAGTTTTATTTTACAAGGGCGTATTTTGACGATGCCAAATGGCATTCATTTTGTTGACAAAAAATACATTAGGTTGAGGAATTGGAAATTAATTATGTTAAGAGTCTAATGTATAAAAAATATTGTTGTTATATGTGTCCATATCCAAGCTCTTGTTACATGTATTTACTTGGGATAGTTAACCTTCTTTGTCTATGTTCAAGATAATCCCAGGGCCCAAAATATGGTTTATCCCTTGTCAATTATATAGACCCCCTACCTGAAGTTTTTCTCTTGTGCATTCCCTAAATCGACACCTCTTCCTTAAATCTTAGGGCACAATTTGCAAACTATTTTTTGAGAGGTGAATATGGGACGTCAATGACGATGCCATTGCAAAACAGGATGATAAAGTTTACATTCTTGAAGTCGATGTCATGCAATATCAGAAGCCATAGTCAATATATCGTTAAGGGTGATCTACTTATTGTATAGATTTCAGTATTTAGATTAAGTTTGAAAGCCTAGGCCATGTTAACATGTAAAAGTCAGAATGAAACTTGGTATAGAACAACCAACAAAGGTCACCTTTCCCATGTAAAACTTGGAGAATGAATCGCCATATTGCTTAAACTTATAATAGCTTTGAGTCAAGAATTGCAACTTTTAATCTTGAAAATGTCACAAGATGCATAAAGGGGAATAAAGTGGCATATTGTCAAGGTCTATGAGCTTTGCACAACTCAGTTTTTTTTATTTTGCTAAGGTGGAGATGGAAAGAAAAAAAAAATGTTACTTTGTGTTAGTCATTGTAAAATATTTGTCTGAATATTTGGTATTGATATATTTACCAACGTAGGCCTCTTCTTTGCCAGATAAGTAATTTCCATCCAAATAGAGCCTTACCAGAGGCCAGATGTTGGAACTGTAGCCTTGTAGGCACATTCTTGAGGAATAGGACCCCTGAGTAGATTATATCTCAATGAAAGAGAAGAAAGTCTTCTGAATTCAGTAAACAGAGTCATTGCTCCATTCTATTATAGCCCAGATCAATTGCTACAAGATCAGATTCTGAACCTGTGGCGTTTATTCGTCCTACTGAAACAAATTGGCTATATGACAAGTTTATTTGCTGCAAGGATGGTAATGCAATAATATCACCTTGAATAGACCTACCCAACTTGTTACTACTCAAATCCAGTACTTGAAGATACTGTAGGCCTAAAAGGCTAGCAGGAAGAGAACCTTCAAGTAGGTTGCTTCTCAGAGAGAACTGAACCAAATATAAAGGAAACTTCAAAGGTAGCTTACCATGAATCTTATTGCTGCTGCCATCCACATAAGACAATTGCTTTAAATTATCCAGCGCAGGGAAGGGACCACTGAGCTTATTATTCTCAACATACAGCCTCTTCAGACTGATCATATTATTGAAAGAACTTGGCAGTTCAGAATCCAGAGCATTATATGCCAAAGACAAGTAGGCTAAATTGTGCAGGTCACTAAATGACTGTGGAATTTGGCCCGAGAAATTGTTGTTGGAAAGATCAAGCTTGATTAAATTTTTCAACCAACCTATGCTCTCTGGAATGAAGCCTGACAGAGCATTTCATCTCGATTCCCATTTCTATTATCATTTTTTATGGATGTGCTTACACTGTGCTATAGCTTCATTCCTGCAACATATTAAAAAAACACCCTGCATTACCATTCTATAATTACCAGTATCACTTAAGACGCATGCCTCGTTAAGCTCCATAATCGGATTGACTTCATAATTAATGGTTTTCTGGTTGTACTGCTGTGCAGTTTCAATACTTCTACATGCATTCAAAATATTCAAGAACGTGACTTGATTCGATTGAATTCCATCATGTTGCATCTCCTCAAGACATTTGAAAGCACGGCCTCCTCCAAAATACCAAATATATCCTGCAATCATTATGTTCCATGACACCACAGTTGTTGAAAATGCAGCATGCATTTTCTAAACTGCCATATTTGATATACATATCAGCAAATGTATTCCCAACAACTGTATCACTCTCGAATCGATTTTCCATCACCTGCTTATGGATCAACTGCCCATCTTTTAAACTGGATAATACATCAGAAGATGCACTTCTCCTGTCCAGGATTTTATCATTCATATCAGCTGCTCATTTAACTCATGCACATATACATTGTTAAAGAATCGTTAAATATGTGAATAATTGACGTGGATGCAAAAGATGTGAATGCGTTCCATTTTGACCTCGATGCATTCCATTTGTACTGTTGTTTGGTTGCAGTCGTACATACCATTCAAGGCTTTTCACATTGTGACAAAAATCTTCTTAAGTTACTTGCTGCAATGACCTTGAAAAAGCTCAGATCAGAGTGGAAAATTGAACCTGAATATATTATCTCCAAAACTAAAAATGCATCTGACCAAGGTGCATAGCCAGCATGGTCCTGCCTTGAGATACTTTGAGATATTATGAGAACACGTTGCAGGAAGGCATTCAGCCAGACAAATTCACTTCTTCATTCTAGAATATCCTGAGCAAGTTTGGACTTCAAAATGCAGGTTGATGGAAGGCTTCAAGACATGGATCTATCTTAGTTTCTGCAAATGTCAATCAAACATTAGATGTCATACAACATAATTCTATGCACCTAAAATCAACACCAAGAATCAAGACTAAAATTCTTATATTTGAATTATTAGAGATCCAAAATGATTGTTTCCATTTCAACAGCTCTTGCAATAACAAAATAATAACCTTTGCAAACTCTATAAATGATAAGTCTCCTACAATGCAAAACGAAAGGAACAAAAAAAGGACATATGATTTTAAAGGTGAAAATAGAAGAAGCTTACACTGCGGCAGAACAAATATGTAACCTCTTCCATAAGCTATTTGTGATAGCAAACATCCTCACATTGCTAACGCAGATCGTTCAAAATGAAAGTTGTTGATAAGAGATGGCCGGATTTGCCTATGTCCAAATGCAGATGGGCTTGCACAGATCCCTTAAAGAAGCAAAAGATTTTGAAAAGCTTCATGCATTAGGTGGTTTAGGGTTATATTTGCTCCTTGCATCCTCTGCATGCATCACAACACTCGAATGGTGCCAAATAAATATCTAAGAATTCCAAAGACAGAAAACAAATATAAATTTAGGAACCTCAAAAGTGAATGAAATTGTGATAAATGTATGACCAACAAATGCATACCATGTGTTTCTAACAATGGACAAAAGTATTCCATCTGGAGCAGAGGTGCAGAGACCAAATACCTTTGCACACGAAGGAAGCCAGGAAAGAATCAAAGAGGTATATAGCTTACACACACATGCTTTTCAAAGACCTCTGTAATTATGTAAAAAAATGGGGCATTTGAACTGAGTCTCACCATTCATCAGACTTATACTTACCGTAAACGATTTTCTAGCCTAAAAGAGGATTCTCTTATACTCAAACAGTTCCCTTGTAGGCTTGCTTCCATATGTTTCTCATATAAGCGTTTAAAAGTTCTTGATCTCGTCATTTATTTGGCTTGAAAAATGGCTTGCAATCTCGGTACCTCTGATTTTTGTTGTCAATCATAAACATGGGCAAGTTTCTGATAAGAACACTAAGAAATACTCTAGGAATATGCAACAAAGTATCTCTACAAAATGAAATCTTCTTGCTACAAACATTAAGAAATTACTTATAACTATCTTTCAAGAATAAGAGGGGTCTTAGACTCAATAAAGCTAGACAGTCGTTCTACATATCAGGTAGATTCATTGCGTTTCACTGGCTCATAATGATATGATAGGTCTCAGCCCGTGTGTAAATTATGAATTGGAATGAACAAAACCATAATAATCCAGAACTTACATGTGAAGTTCTTCGTGAAATAGAATGAAGAGCCGCATAAGTATCAATCCACAAGATGCCCTCCAAGCAAGACTGCGAAAACCAATAAGCCTTGCCAAAAATACTGCCAGCACAAAATGACATGTTATTTGCTGGATCTCCATGACCTGCAAACGTGCAAACATAGAGAGCATGAGTTTCCTTTTAAAATCTATTGCGTTCAGCCTAAAAAACTTAACAAGCATCCTAGAGCAATACTCTTCTTCAAAGCCATACTTCCAACCTAACATCTAGATGTATACAAGCACTGAGCTTTCTGGTCTTTGTATCCTCCTGTCCAACCCTTCTTGTCATTTTTTTCCATCATGAAGCATAACCTCAATGCTAAAAACAAACCTTGGCAAAATTCTGGCAAGCTCTGATATTTGCATCAAATAATAGAAGATCAAGGCAACAAATTTGATCTTGCTGTAATTCGATTTTCGAACTACAACATTAAGGATTGATGCATAAAATAAGCATATCTCTGATTGGGTCGGAAAGCAATGCTAATAAATTAGAAATTAGAAACTGTCCAGTACTGCCGATGCATCCAGTCTAAAGTACATTTATGGTACACATAGATCACCTGCAAGAACCGAGCAACAATGGCAAGACTTTGGGCAAGGAAATCTTAAACTATTTCCCCTGCTTTATCCATCTGCCAATCAACGGAAAATAGGTCTAAACAGTAGGTCTAAACAGCCAATGAAATTTGAAGCATATGCAATTTGCACATGCAGGAGCAAGTTATGTATTTACCAAGAATGTAGATTATTGCTTCGTGTTCCAAGCTCAAGCTCTGCCTGCAAAGAGGGGTCCGACTCCAGGGGTCAAAGAGAGAAAAAAAAACCGTCTACCGCAGATAAATCGAAGGGATAAAAATAATTTAAAAAAATTCAACGCGCAAGATTGCGCACAGACTATCATAAAATGGCTTTATTATTATCACTATATATATATCACCTATATATATACAATTATATTGAATGTAGATCTTGGAATCCTGGCCGTCCATCTCAGATCTGGACGGCCCACGTTAAGCCCCCAAATAAGCCACCTCAAATGACCCCTTTATTTGGGGCTTTTGATCTTTGACGTTGGATTTGAGGAATTAAATTGGGGCTTTTAATCCAGAACGTCGAACTTGAGCATTTAATCCAAGATGTTGATAAACAGTTAGTGAAATTAAATGGCATTTTGAGGTGGCAGCAATTTTTAATGAGGCATTAATTATAATTAATTACGTGGCCAGGCCGGGGCATCTTGGGCCCTTGAAATTGGGGCATTTCATCTGGACCGTCAATTAAAATTGTGATTCCGCATACAACACAGCAGAGTTCTTGATATGCTAATCCGACCACATTGGCAGCTTCTCCTTAGGAAAACAGGCCGAGATTTGTAGAAATAAAGCTATGGGTTCGATGGAACTTATAAGATTGGACACAGAGTAGCTATGGTTCGATTCTTTGTCATCATTTGAATCTACAACCATATAATTTTGGGTAATGCGTTTTGTCGTAGCTCTTGTTTTCGTTGCATTTGAGCCCAATTCTGGTGCCCTAAAATCCAATCTATTTGGTTTATCTATGATAGAGCTTCATCTATCATCAGAAGCGTCTCATTCGGATCAGGTGTTCGACTCTCTTGCTTCTTTGCAAGATTTTTGAAGATAATGCTTCTCACCTCTCGGCTAAAATCTTTGTGTGGATGTGTGGCTATAAACCGAGATGCGGGTTGTGCATTGGAAGTGCGATGAGTTACCAAGCCATTAGATTGGCATATGCAGGAAAAACTGGTTTGCATGCCTACATTCAATGCAACCTAATATCCATTGGCGGGCTTCACCGGTGGAATTATCCGGGACACGTCTTCATATTATTTCCGAAACTCTCTATGAAATAGGGGCTAGCTATGGGCGGTGCCATCTCGTATTTTGAAAGTGCAACTCTAGTTTGCTCGGGCGAGGCTATGGTGCACGGGATGGATTTGTTTTGGGAAAGTCGGTTCTATTCCCTTGAGCACTTGGAACATTTTTGGCGCCCATTCTTGCCATTTAAACTACTTACGCCATGGTCGTCATCTTTGACATGTTTGAAGCTCAGGTCTCCTCTATCCGGTAACAACCCATACGTTTCTTATTTTCTTAGCTTTCAAGATACTAAGAATCTGGTCTTTAACATAAATAGATTTACGTTACGCTTTCGTGATGTTTTATTCTCGGCGACATTCCCCCGCAAAGCCGTTTTTGCGGATTGCATTTTGAAGTCGGCGGTGGAGTTCTTCTACCTCTATTTTGAAATGCATGATTTTGAGCTCTTTTGCGGTCTCTATTGCTTGCACTATAAACATCATCTGAGAGATTGTTCTCCTAGACTGTTCTTTTTCGCATATAAATGATTACATTGTACGATTTTTAATGTATATTTTAAGGCGGTTGGATTGTTTATTCAACTCTGTCATTTGGATGGTCGCTTTGGTTGCAAAGTAGAACCCGGCTTTGTTGCTAGAGAACCGGCTTTGTTGCTAGAGCAAAGGCAAAGGAAATATTTTTTCGGGCGTCTCGTGCACGCGGATTGATGGTGGACCGATGCTATAGGTGTTAGTTTTGCGATCGTCTTGAGTAGCGAGCAAAATGGATTTCACCTTCCGGTTGGCGGCATTTTTACTCGGTTTAAAACTTATGTCTTCCACATCGGGTTTTATCTTTTCGGGAATGACAAACCGGGCGCCAAGTAAAGGCTGTAATTTGTTCTAGTTTTGTTTCTTGCAAGAAGCTAAGGTTACGTAATTTTGTGCGCGGGCTAGGGTGTTGCAATGCTTGAGCTTCTCTGCTGAGGCCCATTTTCTCCATGTGGGTGTTATATCTCTAGTCCTATTTGTATGCATGTCCAAGGTGCGATGGTGTGACATTCATTGCTCTTGGTGATTCCGGGCCGCTAGTGGTGGATAATCTGTTCATTTGTATTTGGTTCCTCTTTAGCATGCACTTTGGAGTTTTTAGGAAGCGTGCATCAACGATCCACGGAACAAAAGGCGATTGCCTTTTTTCTTTCATATTTTGGTTTCTTTTCGGTTGAGTCGTTTTTTTCCATATTTGGCTTCATTTTGCTCTTGATCTTCTTGATCCTTATCATTGCCCCGAGGCGAACACGTGTACGTTCTTGCACTAATTCCTAAGGCAATGTAATTTGAGTATTTAGATTAAATGTAATTTTTGTTCCTTGAAACTGTTAGGATTGAGCCCGTTCTATTTTGTGCATGGCGGAGATGCTAGACGAGCTTTGGACCTGGTAATTTTGGTGGTCTTATTTCGCGTCTTACCTCTTAGCCCGGCACTCCTTGGTAATTAAAAGGCAAATTGCGGAGAAATGGGTTGAATGGAGAAGGCACCGCAATTTGGCTCTCGGGAAGTTGGTGCATGGCGGTGGCTAATAAAAGTGGACAAGGAGACGTTAGCTGTTAACTTGTTAAGCGTGTGATAAGCTATGTGTTGCTCGGTGAAAAAGCTCGATTTCCATCGGGCGCGTCCGTTTGATGGTTTACGGGTAGATCTAAAGATGCTTGAAGCGCAAAACAGGGATTGGTCGTTGATGACTTGCCGATTTTTGGGCCCCAGATACTTGGTCATGGCGATAACATGCCAGTCGGATATGTTGGATGCAAATTTGGATATATGGTGAGGCATTTCACATAAAGAGTAGTGGTGTCAATTCGTTAAGGAAATACTAGATTCTTTACTTTCAGCTTTCAAAACTACCCCTTGATTGTGTTATATGAAATAGCATGCGAAGCTCAACCCTTGAATTATGTTGTACATGTTGCTATTGGCATTTAATAGCAAGTGGTAAGGCATTTTACATGAAGAGTAGTGGTGTCAAATTGTTAAGGAAAGAATAGCATTCTTTGCTTTCAGATTTCAAAACTATTCCTTGAGTATGTTATGCAAAATAACTTGCGACGCTAAATAGTTGAATTATGTCGTACATGTTGCCATTGGCATTAAAGTTTTTTTTTTTTTTGTGTGAGAAAGGTGAGAGTTTGGGAATTCATTAGTAAAGAATAATGCCATTATGCTGAAGTTTCTTTGGGAATTCAAGAATTTTAAGACAAGTTCACAACATGCCTAGAGAATATTGCTAATGTTTGTGTTAGTGCGAATGCAAATTTCACCGCATGGTATGTTCCTTCAAAATAAAAACTTGCTAAGGAATTATTTGACAGTTTACTTTTGCATAAAACTTCTCCATCCATAGAACAAGAACGAATAAATAATCCTTCTTTCGGAATTTCCAAATTGCTATTCTCTTGGATTTAGCCTCGTCATTTGAGACATTGTTGAGTGGCACCAATATATTTGTTTGAGACATTGTTGAGTGGCATAATTTTAGACATATCTCACGCCATGCTGCATTTTTATCTTTTTTGAATTAACTCTAGCATATTTGCTTTACATGCAACATCTTTTGATGTATTTGTACATTGTGTTTGTGTTGTGTAAGTGTACCCCAATATGCCACATGAAAGATATTGATTGCTACCCCAATGTTTCATTGTTTTGCTAATACCTATATTTATATCTGATTTGGTATTAAATCTTGCAAGACCATTAACTGAACTATAGACTAATCTTATGCCCACCCCCCCTTTGCATCTCTGCCCACGTGCAAACATTTAGAAACATTTTCACACATCTATTTAACCACACTTCATGTACATTCGTTTTGCACCATGATCGTAAACTACCATTGTCTTAAAGCAATAACTAATATCCTAAACTCTACACACTCCATTACCCTTTCTAGAGTTGGTACAGTAATGGTGTAATTCAAGTAAGATGCCATGGAACTCGGAAAATGTGGAGTGTTAAAATATTTTGCACCATGATAAAATGACATAGGGTAACTAACAAAATTTTCACAAGTTTCTCCACCAAAAATTGCCCGCACATTTGATCATTATTTGGCCAATATTTTGGGTGGGAGTTTGACTAGAGGTTTGATAGAAATGGAAGCAAAAATTAACCATGAATTTGACCAGATCTTGATAAAGAGTTGATCGCGACTACAACTTTCACTTTAACTTAGGTAGGCTTAATAGAATGCTGGTAACTTAGAAATCTTATAGAAATTTGAAAAGTTTATACTTCCCAGCGTACGTACATTCGACTTCGTATCCTCCCTCATAGTACAAATACTTGTATATATATACAATTATATTGAGTGCCACAAATGATGTAGAGTCTCAAATGGTGTAGAGATTATGCCACAAAATCTTGGTAGAGATTGATCTCGGCCGTCCATCTTTTGAGATGGACGGTCCAGACGGTGCCACCTCGTAACTCCCCAAGCATCCCTTTTGTTGGTGTACCAAAATATTGGTACAGATTGATCCCGGCCGTCCATCTCAGATCTGGACGGTCCACAACAAAAGCCCCAATTCGATTTCTTCATCGAATCTCATCTCACCCTTAGCCCCCTTATGCAGAGCCGATTTGGCTAAGCCGTCTATCTGCCGAAATTGCATCTTCGGCATTCCACCTTTGCTTGAAGGCCGCATGGGCTGTGCATTTTGAGGCTGCCGTAGCAAGCTGGGCGCTCTGGCCATATTTTGTTGGGGTTCTTCAGTTACTTTTTTTTTTTCTTTTCTTTTCGTTTGTGGAAGAGCAGTCGGGAGTTCATCGCCAAATCCCTTCGGCTTGCAATGCATCAGTCGCCCGCTTCAATATTGGGCAAGCTGCAGAGTTGGACTATTTCCTTTAAACGGTCTTCATTTGTGCTCCATGCTCGCTTCCTGCAATCTTTGCTTGGGTAAGTTTCACATAATAATCCTTTTTGCTTTCGACCTGTGCATTCAATCTTTGCTTGGGCTAGGCAGTGGGTTTTTTGCGAGGAGCTGGAGCATCTGCAAGAATGTAACGACGTTTCTTCTGCCGATGATATCCAAGCCCTTTTCTGCCATTATAACGATCTCTACTTTCATGGAGCCCTTGGCCCCTGTACAGTCGATTGGAGTCCTTCCAGAACCACCAAGTAAGTGTTCTGCAGAAAAAAATGGCTTTTGTAAAGTGGGATTTTATCTAGGTTGCTGCATTGTGCTTTTTAGCTAAAATAGAGTAAAATGGATGTGCATTAGTAAATGAGCAGTTCGACATTATGATCAGTTTGCCTCTACAAAAGGATGTGTTTTATTATAGAAATATATCCCCTGCACTTTCCACTCTGCCAAGCAAATCATGTCTATGTCTTCCTTGCTACAATAATGTGGCTTTGTGAATAGAGAAAATGGTAGGTTCAGACACAAACATGGCTGCATCTATTTCTCTATAAAATGATCCTAATGGAGTGGTTTGTTATTCAAATGGAAAATTGTTGCAGGATAAGTTGAGAATTAATTTGAGGGGTATATCAGATGCTTGAGGGCCTGCCTTATGGTACAGAATTTAGAATTGATTTGGTCTTTATTAACTTGCATATCAACCATGCTTCCAAGTTTTTTGCTACATAGTTAAAGTTTTTCTAGCTTCTAATTGTTTTAAGAACATGGAGCATATTTTCAACATGTCAACAATTGAGCATATGGCTTGATTTTCTTGGCTTTCTTGGACGAACAGGGTCGCTGCTTTGGCTATATGTCTGCAAAAAAGTGGTTATTGTTCATCGTGTGATTCAGATATTGATTCATTTCAGGATGAAAAGAAAAACAGACAGCCATTGTGATGCAGCAGTTAAATGTCCTCCCTCTGCTTGTGGAGCTAGCAACGATGCTTAGCAAGTGTGAAGCTTTTACATGTTTATGTCTGTGTTTCTATAAAGCTTCAACAGGGTGATGCCGTCTGTTCCATGTCTTTTGGTATGCCATGGCGTATTTCTGTCCCTCATGCATTCATATCTTTATTGCAGCATATATTAATCTCAAATGCCTTAGCTTAACCTTTCTCCAAATGAGGGCCAAAGATATGCTGATTTATTGTGGGGGTGCATTTTTCTGTGTGTACAGATGTTCCAGTGTTGATTTTTTGGGGATTGGTAGTCAGATACCGCCCAAATTTGTGCCTATTCTTTATGTTGCAGCTACTTTTTGGGTAAAATTTGATACTTTGGTGGCAATCCGTTCCCAGGAAGATATGCGCAATCTTAGACTCACCATAAGTTTAGGTCATCACAGAGGACGCAAGAGTATCTGACAAGGTCTGCACTTGCAAAATTTCTTTACAGGATTATATAATGCTGTATAATTTCAGTGTTGACCATTTCGTTTTGTATGTAGGTACATTTCTGGTGAGGAAGCCGAGCTTTGAGCAAACAGACATTATAGCCCAAGGTATAGAACCGTAAGTAAAAATGTGGACCTCCATGGCAGGGCCAGGCCATTGTGGAAGCTATTTTCCACGTTGAATGCAGGTATTGGCTTATCTGATGCTTACTGCAGTAGCTGCAGGTGCATTTACTCTAGATCTTGATACTAAGAAGGGTGTAGAAGATGGCACAGTCTTGGCGAGTTTATGCAAAAAGACAGGCCTTTCTTGCTTTTGTAATCAGGCAGGGGTAGTTATAGGCATTGGTTTCATAAGCTTCATAATTATTACTGGATCTGCTGTTTTATCTGGATATCGACTCTTCAAACGCTGCACAAAAAGTTTTAATTTGTTTGTTGATTTCGATTCTGGCCTAGGGTTGAATTGTCCTGGCAACGCCTTTATTTCTACTGCCATGCAGATCTTTTCCAGCAATACGTTGTTTTGTTGAGGCATTATTTGGATACTTTATGATGTGGTAATGTGTTTAAACTTTTGACATTATTTGCTACTAGAATACTCCAATCTTGAACTCTATTTGCACTCAAACTTTCAACATTATTTGTTACTAGAATAGTCCAATCTCGAACTCTATTTGCATTCCAGAGTTGCTCTTGATGAAGCCTGGTCATGATTATTGGAATCAAGCTTTAGAGGTGGTCATATCTAATTGACCCTGTTCAAAAAATTTAAAGGTTTGAAAACCCAGACGCAGATCGAGCTTGCCCGCTTCTTATTTCTGAAGGCCCTCGGTTGTTGGCAATGGCCCATCGGTACTCTACTGTGTAATTAGCTGTAACGTACAGATCGGTCAGAGAGTATCCCTATAAAAGGTAACGATTTGTCCAGCTTTTGCATTCGCAGAGTATGTCTGCCGATTATTTTTTAGAAATGTGAAGCTTCATGTGAAGGAAGGTTGCAAAGAAAATGTTGACGTACATGACTAGCATATGCTGGTATTTGCATTTAGTTTCTGTCTTTAACATTGCCTACTGTGGAGATTGATGAATCTTGGTCTGGGTAAGTTAAGGCTTTACTTTTAGATTTGATGGGGCACAATACTGCATGCCAAGAAATCCTGGGAAAAATATCAAATTCCGGATTGCCATATAGGAGATGCTGCAGTTTTTTTGCATCTGTTGGTAGGTCACAAAATCTGTTTCTTTTAGTTATTTACTAGCAGAAAAATGATCTTGACCTGGAGCTAATGGCCACTTATTATTGCTAAAATGTGGCAACGATCTGAGGCATGGAGGAAAACCAGAAATCTCGTCAGTCCCAGCTATCAGTGCCAACAATCAAGTGCTTCTTGCAGGCTCTCATTGCAAAATGTGGTGTCTTGGTTTATCTCGTTACATTGTTTTATTTATCTCAATTGAATAAGCTCAAAAATGCTTGAGACTGTGGCTTAATTAAAGAGACAATCATGAAACATCTCGTACAATAACTTCAAACGTAGTCTGCTTTATTATTGCAGTCTGCTTTATTTTGTGTAACATGTGCAGATTACTGTCTCTACAAATCGCCCATATTTGATGTCACTATATTATCAATTTGTTTTATCCAGTTTACCATTGTGGAAAAGTTGAGATATTGATGAAGAAGGTGATTCCGTCTTTAGCCAAGTGAAGGTATTTGCAGATACATTCAAAGAACATGTGAGGAGATTGCTCAGATATTTAAAATAACATCCAGTATTTGAATGGATCCCTGACAATTGTAATACGGTATGTATTGAAATTTCCTGAGCAAACCAACATCAATTTTTGAAATATCTAATGGTAAGGATAGTATACGAAGGTATGCAGCTAGGAGCTAACGCAAAATATTTTAACGCAAAATATTTTAGGCATGATTAAATTCCTCTGTAATGAACCTGATTAAGTTGGAGTTCCTCCAGGTTATCCTGCTCCCCAGGAGGAGTTAGAAACTAGAACCAAGTCTGCCTATGGCTTCAACTGCTTGCTTTTTGTCAGGAATTCTCTAGCCCGACTCAAGCTTGCATATCGTGTCCTTTGCTGATGGTATTTTTAAATTGTATAATTGTAGGGCCCTTGCTCATGTTATGGACTCTGAGATCAGCTCTCACAGAGCAGCATAGAAGAAACGAGAGCCCATAATGAAACTTGTGACCTCTTCAAGGTCTTACTGCTAATACGTGTACATAACGACGAAGTGAGTAATTAAACAGCCGATTTGGAATGTAAGCCTCCCAGATCACGCGTGTCCCAGCAAACATAATTATGCGCTTCGCTAAAAAGGCTAGTCACAACTTGCTCTTATGTAATCGCTACTTGTGTGTTGTTGCAAGTAAAACTTCTCTCTAGATTTGGTTATCCTAGGATAAATCGACATGCAAACTCTATCATCTCCGAGAAGTTAAGGATATAATGGCTCAAGGGAAAACTTTTGCAATTTGGTAGAATGTTGTGTCTCCATATGCATTATGCTTTGCCTTTCCGGGTAAATTATTTTATGACTTTAGGTTGCATGGATTAGGTCACCTTTTGTAGATCAATGACCTTGGAGAACAATAAGAAATGTACAATTCATAGTATGATTGTTTTCGGAAGTCCAAACTTATTGGAGTGCTCGTCTAAGACAATCCTAGATCGTTCATTGGAGTACCCCATTCTTCTTTGTTCTTACCCCTCTTATAGTGGTCATTTGGAGTGTGTGTCCAAGACATCCTAGATTGTTCATTGGAGTACCCTTCACGTTCCCTCCATAATGAAGTCTTGCGCTTATAGACTTAAACTTCTTGGTTTCATTAAGACTATTACAAGTAATTTGAATGGTTGGGTCTAGATTGTTCATTGGAGTACGATTCACGTTCCCTACATAATCAAGTCTTGCGCTTACATACTTAAACTTCTTAAACTTCTTGGATTTCATTAAGACTATTACAAGTAATTTGAATGGTTGGGTTTGCGGATTTAGAGGTGATAGAAAAATCCAAATGTTTGAAATCATAAATGTGCACCATGGGACATTGAGTCTTACCTTTTTTGGCTTTTTGTTTCCTTATCACCAATTTCTTTTTTCTAGCCTCTTTGTATTTCTTAAGCTATAAATAGTTGTAAGTGGAAGACTCTTTTATGGATGTCCAGTTTTGATTTAAGTATTATTAGACTTTGGCTTTAGAACAATTAACCTCCCCACTGTTTGGATGTAAGGAAATTTTATAGATGCGCTTTCCAAATATGTTACTTGATGTAAGGAAAATTTATGGATGCACTTTCCAAATATGTTACTTGATTCTATTGACAACGTGTTGCCAAATATTTGGTTGGTCTTAAGCCTTGATCCAACTTTAATCGCTCTGAAGTCACCTTGTGCCTTTAAAAAGGGTTTTTTTCAAAACCTCAATGCTTATACAATGTACATGAATCATGTCTCACATGCATCCTATCTCCACATTTACACCTTAAGAACATTTCGATTACATTTGTTCTGTGATGTTATCTTAGTCTTTGTTAGGTTGGTCAGCGAAATTCCTACCCCAAGAAATAAATTGTTCTTTTGGTCTAATAGGTCATTGATCTTCCATCTGCCACACCTTTATAATAGATTCCTAGAAAACCTTAAAGAATCTTATAGAATCTCTCTAAAATAGGGGTAGTCTTGATGGAATATTGGTAAACTTGAAAATCTTATAGAAACTCGGGGAATCTATTCTTCCCAACGTATCTATATTCGGCTTTGTACACTTCCTCATAGTACCAATACTTGTATATATAGAAGATATATAAAGACACTTTGATGTGTGGGACACATTAGTCGCTGGTGTTCGTCTAGGCCGTCGAATCCGAGTGGTTGAATCTTGGCGCACATTTAAGTGTATAGGCATGTATGGGCATGCATGGGGGCATGCCCCCATTATTAAACCGTTGGATCAGAGGGGAGGTGCAATCTCGGCGCTTAAATATGTGAAGCAAAACCAGCATTAAATGTTGTTTAATGAGGTGGCAATGCGTGTCATTGTTGGATTCTGGAAAAGACTAGAGCGGCAAAGAGGTTTTGTCGATGCTGATGGCAGAAAAGAAAAAGGGGATACGAAACTTCTAGGGGATTTTTTGCTGCATTTTCTGGGTACCTCTTCTTGCTCGGCCGCCGTTGTATCTATGCCGGACCTTCTCGATTTTTTATTCCATTTTCAATATTTGGCTTCATTTTGTTCTGGATCCTCTTCACCAGCTTTAGGTCAGTGCTTGCATCAGGTTCAACGCTGTGCATTGGATTTTTTATGAGAGGAGGCAAGTATACAAAAATATAAACAGGTCGAAATATTTTTTGGACAGCTTCATTCCCTGTACAGTGGATTTTTGCAGAGCCAAGTCTGGCCTTAATGCCATAAACGGCCGCCTGTATGGCATCCCCATTTCTGGTTTGCTGGATGCAAAGTTTCGTGAGCACAAATATGCTGGAGCTTATGGCAGTTGATCGATTGGCTTCGTCAGCCACAAAGACATGGCTTGGTCGGCTACAAAAAACTGAATTTCTTAGTGCCAACGCTGAACTTTATGCTATTCTTGACGGTAAGGGTTTTTCCTTCTGTTTAATCTAAAATATTTTTGTCTTTTGCTTAAAACGGCATGGCCGAATCTATGTTGGCCTAAGTCTTATGGCAAGACATCATGTGCGTAGGATGTAATTTGATATTAAATACTCAAAAAGCATATTCTGTTACAGGAGAGGTGATGCCGTAATTGCATGTGCAGCTTTGTGATACTGCAACTTCGTAGGAAAATGGTCCAGAGATCTCTGATGCAGGTCTGACTTTTATCAGGTATTTTCGATTTTCTCTCCCATATGTTTTACGACTGTCATAGACACTAAATAGTTAGTTTTGCATTTTGAGCTTTTCATTTCCATTGTTTTTTTTTTTAAGATGGGATTTATGTGCACCTTCCAGGTGATGCAAAAACAGGTACCGTTCCAGCCAAACACGTTACAAAGCATAGCTTTAGAAGGAGACAATGCAACTGCGAACCAGTCATATGATGACTGCACTCAATGACGTTTGAGCTTTAGGCTTCTATTTCTTGAAAAAACGGTGAACGGATTATCTTGATGTATCTTGATGAGTTCTATTTGCTGGGGAAGGTAGCAGTATGAATGTTTACAATGTAAGCATCACACATATAGCAGACAACCATATTATTGAAAAAGATTCTGGAGACACTCAAGAAATGCAGCCCAATCAGGTTCTTCTAGCTAGAGGTCTAGCTTGAAAATTTAGCTCTCTAAAGCTTTGAATACTAGAGTAATGCAGTATAATGTAGGTGATAAAGCAGGTTGGAAGGTTCCTGTTGAAGTGCAATATCCTGACTTCATGCGCCAAGATTCCTGACTTCATGCGCCACACTTGGCGAAAACGGTTAGCTTCTCTTAACAGCCTTATGATTTAATTTATCTACTTACTCAGTGTATTAGGTCTAAGTTATATGCATAAGTCAGCTGCACCCTTTAACGCTTATATGTTTAATCCATGGCTGGTATTGTGTTTCAACCAGCTTAGACATCGATATCAATTAGGAATCCTCTTTTTGTTGCTGACGCATATAGAATTGTTGAATCTGGATCAATAATTTGCTTTAAAATTATTCCTCTATTTCTGTTGTTCTATGGATCTATATGAGGCATTCGAAACTGCTTGGAACGTTAAAAAACTGTAATGATGGGCCTTGGATTATTTGAATCTCTGCATGTCTTACTGCTGCAGATTGTGGAAGCAATAAATTGTTAATTTGCAAGTTTTAGGCAGGGAGCGCCACAGTGCCGTCCTCTACTATGTTGTCGAAGACCCCATCCGTCCAAGTTAAGTAGCAGGTTTAAACTTATTAACACGATTGCCGCTGTGATTGCATGGAATTATGCTGCTTCTGCAATTTGTTTCCTCGTCTTGGCCAATACTTTGTTGACAGCCTACATTGCTTCAAGGGAAGCGATTTGCTGGATTTTGTCTTCAAACTGGTGTAAATTTTGCTAAATTTGATGTAGAATCAAAGGTAAGAGTTGCATGTTTGAAGTAGATTCGTTGTGTCTCTTTCGACTTTTTTACTTTCATTCGTTGCATTTGCTCTGGTATCTCACTGATATTAAACTTTGCCATAGCAAGTGTATGCAAGCTGTCTATGGATCTTAACTAAGAATAATACTTGGGCCTGAGTAATACTAAGCTATAATGTATTCAGATGTGTATAAAAGATGTAATTGCAGAAGGGAAAGTTTTGCTAGAACCAGCGCTAGTGACAGGAATTGAATTTTGAAATGTTAGGGCAGATGAATTTTGAGTGCTTCTTGAGTTTTGCGTCCATCTCCACACTGATTATATACCAGGATTGTACTCAGATCTGTGTAAAAGACGTAACTGCAGAAGGAAAGTTATGTGCTTGCATTTTCAAATACCAGCAGTGTTATTACGGAGGGGAAACTTCGGGGCTTGAGTAGCTTGCTGATCGATGGCACTAGCTTGAGTACTTAGTTATGCATACCCTAGCTTAGTCCATTTAAAATGGTGTCTAAGTGTTTAAGATCAGTGAGTCATTAGTGTGCTTTTTTAATTTACTAGCATTAGAAAACAATCATCAAACCACGATTGAATACTGCGGTGTGCTAAGTTACATTGATGTTTAATCCAATAACAAACTGGTTTTATCTACAACTACAATGTCAACATTCATTTGCTATTTAGAACGCTCTGACAAGAATGGTAAAAAAGCATACTTAGGAAAGTAGCCTAAAGTTGCACTACCAATTGAGATGATTTTCAAATATAACGATGCTAGAACAAGTTAACGTTCACAACTTCGGTAGCCTGGTGTAATGTACTTTATAGCGTGGCTATAAAGGTTCGAATGAATTCTAAATCAAGACATGCGAACTTGATTGCCAATTGATCTTGATCCTGTACTTAAGAATCTTATTATTTCTACCAGCTATTTTTATCGGCACAATTTAGATCTTCATGGAATTTTAACAAAAAGGGGGCTAAAGATATTTATATCATTTATAGTGCGTGCTTTTCATATAGTCAACTTCATGGATACCTATATAACAATATACTTCTGTAGTGATGTGTGGTGCACATAAATCGGTCAACTCCTACGTTGGGGAAATTCCCCGGGAGAGTGTATTGCTACCGTCCATGCTGGACAAAAAACCGTCCTAGCTGGCAGCCATCCGGAAGCCCTCCTGGCAGAAATTCCCTGGTTTCCGGATCCTTCCCGCCCTATCTGGTCGATTCTTGCACCAGCCCCATTCCGTGGAGCAACAAGGATTCTAAACAATTCCAGGTATTAGATATCGATTTTTTATTGAGAATGAGTATTGAACAGAAATTTGCATAATTTTTTTTCGTAAGAGCTCTCACTCAACACAAAAAACCCTGTTCCGGCAGCATTCAGGTCCTCTGCTTTTTGTTTCTGATCATTCCTCCCATGAAATAGACTAGCGATCATTCCTTGGCAAATATCCTCTGTCTAAACTGGGATCCGGTGCTTCTCAGACCAGATCCATATGCTGGAGACCGAACGGAGGCGGGAATTTTTTTTTTCCCATTTGGGCTATTCAATCGGCGATTTTTAGCTCGAAAGTAGAGCGAAATGTTTGAGACACGGGGAAATTTTGGGCAATGGGTGGGCAATGGCGCAATGGCGTGCTCTCTCTTTACTCTGATATCCGGATGGAGCGAGGGGATGGGGCAGAATTGAGTTGCAACCAAGTAAATGGAAAGCTTCAGTTTCAAGAGAGTTTAGATTTAAGCTCAGGCAAGAAGAAGAGTCTTTGCCTCTTACGAAAAAAGTCGGAAAAGGGTTAAAGCACCCCTTGTTTTCGGTGAGAAACAAATTTATTTAAAGATTCGTAATGTTAGAAGTTGTAGGGAGAAGAAATTCTAGGTCGAGCATTAAATATGGTTGGGTTCTTACCAGTATTATGCATTGGCGGGGAAAATCTTCTTCTTTGGAGTCGTTGAAAACAGAGGTAAAAAAAGTCTACTTTGTGCTTTAACATTGAATTGTTTTTTTTTTTTTACAAGCGGTTCTGTCGAGGGGTTCTTTGTGTGTTCTTTGCCTCCGGGCAGTAGAGTTATATACAAAAATTGGCTTAGAGGAATCGGGCAAGCTCAAAGCACCGGTGTTCCTTTGCCATGGATACGGAGATACTATTACCTTCTACTTGGGCGGTAATGTCCAAATATGTTCTATTAATAGCATTTTGCAATCCTTCATAACTAGCATCTGCAGATGTGGGCAAGCGATTGGCTGCATTTCGGTTATTTGTCTTTGGCATGGATTATGAAGGAGTTGGCCTGTCTGAGGGTCTGCATTGCTACATTCACAAATTTGACCAGATTGTTGATGATGTAATTGAACATTACACTTCAGTGAAAGGTCCGTATGGGGTTTTCTTCGTGTGTAAATCTGTGAAAGGTAAAAAAAAATAGGTATTGAATATATATTATTTCCGGTTTGAGGTATTAGCAACAGGGAGCTTCCGACTGCATTTTATGAATTCCGAATAGTTTTAGGACTTGCAGGAAATTTTCCTAACAGGGTTTGAAAGTTTCCCCAACGCTGGTCAACTCAATTTGCAGCGTCGAATCTTGAAAGTGAGATCTTGACCATAGAATCTAAAGGAATGTAGGAGAATATACACAGAATCTTGGGGAATCTAGAGGAATCTTGGGATAAACTCTCATAATCTGTAAGAAATCTTAATGGAATCCTAGAGAATCTGAAGGATTTTTCATATAATCTAAGGGAATCTAGGAGAATATACATAGAATCTTCGAAAATATATGCGAACCTTGGGATAATCTTTGGAATTCTAGGGGAAATGTGTAGGCCCTAAATAATAATAAACTTGTATAATAATAAAGGCGTTTTAGGATAGTCTGTGCGCAATCTTGGCCCTCAATTTTTTTACTTCAATTTTATCCCTTCGATTTACCGGTTTCTTTTCCACAACCCGAGCTTCTTATTTCTGTTGTGGATCTCTATATGCAGACGATTGCCTAGAGGTAGCTTATTCTGCCATAGTCGCTCCGGTAAAGCTCCTTGCATCATCTCATCTTACGTTTGACCTTAATCTGGCAACCTTTCTCTGGAAGAAAGGCATGGCTTATGGTATATTTTAGCCCCAACATCATTTTTCAATTTTACTGGCATTTATCAAGAACCTCTTGGGATCTATGGCATTGTTTGCCAGAGGGGTTTTGCTGCTAGCGGCCATATATGACTCCACACAAAAGAAAAATGGAAGCATGACTCGCGCACAGGTTATAGGAGCGCTTCATATTATCGACATTTCAACATCTAAGTTATTTGTTGTGCTTCCACGACATTCAGCCGAAATAGACACAGAATGGTAAGATGCAGCCGAAATAGACATAGAGATATTTTTTTTAAGCAATAGACACAGAGAGGTTTCTTAAGCCATAAGAAAGATTCTGGCCAATATCTCTTCCCTTTGTTCTCTATATCTTCTTTGATGGATTTAGGTTCGAACTTTCTATTTGTTTTTTGCAATTTCTTTGTCGAAATAGAATGCAAGAGAATTGGATAGTCTGTGCACCATCTTGGCCATAGACTTTTCTTAATTTAGTGAGCAAAAGTGTTCCGAAAGATGTTCAGAGTTTGCATCAGTCAGTTCAAGCCCAAAGCAAACGTGACGATGATCCCAAGGCTGCCCAAAAGGTGAGTTCTTCCTTTTATCTACTGATTCTTGTAGATTCTATTCATCCAGTTTTTGAGCAACCGCAATTTCTGCATGATCTCCAATACTGAACTCTATGTTCTTTCAAAAAACGCAGAAGAAGAAGGAAGAAGAAGCTCAGAGGGAAAAGGAACATGAGCTCTTTAAAGTAGCAATTAGCCAACCAAAAGTGCCAGTTGGTAAGCATTTTTTCCATTCTTGTAGTCATGTATTTTTTGTTCAACTGAATAGAGTAGGGCAATAGAAACGCTATGGTTTTTTCCGACCACTTTAAGGGTATACTTTAAAACTTTTGGCAGTTCTTCCCAATGCCAGGTGTGGATCCAAAGTCCATTGTGTGTGAGTTTTTCAGGCGGGGCCGCTTCAAATGTAATTATTCTCATGACCTAAATGTTGAAAGAAAGGGCGAGAAAATTGATCTATATAGTGATCAACGAGATTCTGATGGTAGGTCTCACTATTCTTGAGTAATATTAACTTAGAAAAAGAGGACTGTTATAGTAAGATGAAGTTACTTGCAGAAACAATGGAAGATTGGAATCAAGAAACTTTAGAGAAAGTTGTTGAATCAAAAGGCAAGGAATACAGTCAGAACAAGGCAACTGAGATTGTAAGCATGTTGTTCCTTTAGAATATACAATTGGTTTTTCTTTGTGCTTGCTGTTTAGTTTTCTCAGCAAGAGTTCTATTTTAATATACATTTGTCTTATTACTCTGTCAGTCTGTTGAGAATGGCATGCAGAGAACTACTCTCTGCAGGCAACGGCGAAGAAAAAATTGTCTGGGCTGGTTACCTGTTGCTGAACTGTAGTCCTGGATTAAATCTAAGTATAGTTGGAGTTCTCCATCCATTTTTTGTCATTTTTCATGAGTAATGCGGGATTCTCACTCTTTTGTCATCATAGCGAGGCACTGTTTGTTTCTGATAATAGTGAAATGTTGTTTCTTTTGTCGGAAACAGGGAGATGGAAGGGAATTCCGAGGGAAGACAGGAAATGTCCCTTCTGCACCCTTGATGCTATTGAGGATGAGAAACATGTCTTCATTGAGTGTCCGGAGTATGTACATATAAGAGAGAAATTTGGCATATATCAATCTCAATTGGACAGTATTTTCGAGTTGGAGCCACACATCCTTGGTTGCTTTGTCAAGGAAGTGGACTCACACCACTCATTATTGATGAGTTTGAGCAAATAAGTGTAAACCAGCCCCATGACCTTCAAGGTCCCAAACGGGCTTCAGATAATCTATTATTATTATTTTGTTGTAGTGAACCAATTTTTTTGTACATGTTTACCATATTGTTTTCCGTAGGATTTACGGAATCTACGGACAGGATTCTGCCACGACACTAAGCTAAGGATTACGGGTAAATTTAATTAGCGCAGTGGTGAAATTTCACCAGGGTATTGCAGTGCAATGGTTGTTTAGATGTGTGCATCTGCAGCCAGCGGTGCATTTTCTTATGGCTCAAATATGCTGAGCTCGATCAAATGAATGATGCAGGTAAAATGGCCACTCTTTTTGCAGCATAATAAAGCTTCTTACTTACAAGAGAGTACCATGGGAACAATCCAGAGATGTCGTTAGCTTCTTCACAAGGCTGTTCGGGAAAGGAATGAAAGTGCTTATGCAGTTTATCAGCACCACCTTTCCCGCATGCCAATAAATGTAAGGACATGAACCCTATCCCGTTGTCAAAGGTTGAGCCCGCATCCAAGATTGCAGAAGATTCTGCACAGGTGGCATGTCTTTGGGTGCTCTATCCTGGGAAACACATGAGGCAAATGAATAGAATTGGTGGAAAATCAAATTCTGGAGAAGGTGGTGAGGTACCGGATGCCCTTTTTATCTCCGATTCTTATGTGCACATATTCATACTTCTTATCCAGGGAGTTGGAGGTAAAAAAAGGATCTGGTTAGTGTTTTTGATTAAAAAACGGTGTTTTATTGATTTCATGCCATATTCAGGTCCCTTCTGATGCATTCACAAAATTGTCACTTTATCTAAACCGAATGGGACAAGCATTTAGCGAGAATGGTAAGTTAGACAACGAATGCAGTCGCAAGAATAAGAAGTAGATAACCTACCATTTAGGGAAATATTTAAGACATGAGTTTATTTTCATTCGTGTATGTTAGCTATGTAAGCAGGCTCAAGGATTGTACAGTTCTTTTAAAATGATTGCTAAAGGCTTGAGGTTTGGATTTGTATACGCTTGTCTCAAAGCTTTTCTATTTTGTTATTACTTGATCCATAATTTGTATTCTTTTTCTAGGTTATGGTATTGGAGCTGCAAGTGACATACCCGTCGAAGGAGACGGCGGTGCTAGCAGTGCCCGATCTTTGGAAGTTTAGGGCCTGATGCCTTATCCAGGGAGTTGGAGGTAAAAGGATCTGGTTAGTGTTTTTGATTAAAAAACAGTGTTCAGGTTTCATGCCATATTCAGGTTTTGATTTCATGCCATATTCAGGTTCTTTCTGATGCACTCACAACATTGTCACTTTATCTAAACCGAATGGAACAAGCATTTAGTGAGAATGGTAAGTTAGACAACGAATGCAGTTGACAAGAATAAGAAGTAGATAGCCTACCATTTAGGGAAATATTTAAGACATGAGTTAATATTCATTTGTGTATGTTAGCTATGTAAGCACGCTCAAGGATTGTACAGTTCTTTTAAAATGATTGCTAAAGGCTTGAGGTTTGGATTTGTATACGCTTGTCTCAAAGCTTTTCTAAAGTCAGCTTCATATTAACGCTTGCACTGGGCAAAGGATGAAAAACAAGGTTTAAAATGAAACGCACTTATTTAAGAAGTGCGTTTGAAAGATTCCTTTATAAAAATTGGAAACTTGAAAAAAATGGACAAAATAGGGAGCAAAATAGATTGTTGAGCAAATAGCATTCGAAATACCCCAAAAAAAGCAACATTTTTGAAGCCTTTTCATTTTTTAAGAAGGGCAAAAAAAAAAAAAGCTTGTTTTGAGGAGAGAGACATTACATTTAAAAACTCATTAAGTATTTGTTGTTGAAAATAGAAGGAAATATAGTTTTGTGTTTTTGCAAGCTTAATATAAGTACTAAGAAAATCAAACATAGAAAAGAGAAAGAGTCTGAAATCATGAATCAAAAAAAGAATTGTTCTAATTAAGCATTGTTGAAGAGACAAAGTTTTCAGTTGAGAAATCTTCATCAAAATATATTGAAATTCATAGCACATAGATTACAATGAAAGATAGTTTAAAATGCTGTCTGTATAAATTTATACGGGAGGTGGCTCTTCCCAGTCCACAGGACTCTCTCTCCCCTTAGGATCAGTCTCTTGCGAGGTTATAATAGCAGAGACGCCCCCTTCTGATTCCAATGGTACAGTGCAATTGGTTGTTTCTCTCGGCTCGTGCACCATTGGGCTCGGATCGACGAACTCCACCTCCTCATTTCTTCTTCCCGTAAGTGGAGGCCGGATTTGATATGTGCCTTTACATCGCCAAACACCATTTTTGCTCCCAATTCCTCGTTTTCATCAGGAAAGGATTCACAAGAGCTTATCCTGGTCCTGATGAAACTTATTTTGTCCGGGTCTATGTCGACGGAGACAACATTGCGCCCTCGCTAAGGGCAAAGCTGGCTGTGGTGCCTCGAGCCGGAAAATGCGTCTAAGATCCGGTCCCGGTGAGAAAACCATCAGATCAAATTATTAATAAGTTGTGGCTTCGATAATGGGTTTTGTCAGCCTTTGTTTTGTGGGTCTCTTAATTTTTGCAAAACCGTAGGAACCGTAAACGCATTGCGAGGGGAGGAGTCTTTTCATTTCGCGTATTAAAAGTGAACCATGGTTTTTTGGCGCCTGCATTTGTGTAAAACCCTATGTGAAAATGCTCAAACAACTTACTAAAGCGGACCACCACCATGACCCTTAACGCTTGTTTTAAGCACGCCAAACAAAGACAACAATGAAATATTAGTAAAATAAAACAAGGAAAATAAGTTAGCTCAAGAGTGTGGCGGTATAAATTTATACGGGGTTGCTTTGCGGTATAAATTTATACAGCTTCTTAAGTCGTATAAATTTATCTGAGACATTGCCTTGCTATATAAATTTAAACCTTAGGGCGGTTGTGGTATAAATTTATACCGTGGAGTTACTAAAAAGAAAAGAGTTAAATGTTGCTTACCAAATGCGCGGTTTTCAAAGCCGGCATTACAGGCGGCTCCCATAGGTTTAAGCAAGGCATTGTTTGTAGGTCCGAATGGAAAATGATGACCCTCGGTTAGCGGATAAGGTGACTTCCTTCGGGCCTTCCAAAAAGAGTGGACTTGCGTGCGTGAAAGCCTCCTCGCGTCAAAAGCGGCCGTCCTTAATTTTGAAACCATAGGGAATATCTCGCAATGCATAATGTGAAGTTCGCTTCTCCAAAAGTGTCCCCGGCCTGCGTCAAATCACCCTCAACAACTCAGTACATGCGGTCGACTAAACGCGTTGTAAATCTTTCATAAGAAGTGTCAAAGCCGCTAGTGGCGACCTCCTTTCCACTGTTCGATTGCCTTAAGTCTCTGCCTCTCTTCCTTGGCCCTCTGAACCAGGTTTAAAAATCCAAATGGGAGCCCCTTTTTCTTGTTCTCAGAAGAATATTGTGAGAAAAAGGCACAAACACGTAACATATTTTTAGCAAAACTTACCCGACCACTAAAGTTAACAAATAAGTGCTCTCTAATGATACTATCGATTGGTACAACTTGGGTAGAGAAGCTTGCACTCCCTCCGATCCTCTAGGTTTAGTTGCTTCATTAACTTCGGCTTTGGCGGTGACAATGTCTTTCTGACTGCAAAGAGAAACATGTTGTAAGACCAGAAAATGTAGAAGAAACACGGCATTGCAAATGTGGCTTACGTCTTAGCTTCCTTGGCCATTTCGTCTAATGTAAATTCCTTGGCCACGACTTTTTCCAAAAGGCGAACAAAAATTTCTTTGCTTTTTAATCCCTGTAACTGCGTCCAGGGTACAATGCTCATATTTTTCTGTTTTAATTCTCCACCCTTTTTTGGTTTTTTCCCTGCGGAGCTGGCTTGCTCTTTAAGCTCACCATCTTCGAACATACAAAAAATTCTTTCTTGAAGATCCCACACCTGTAAATGGACAAACGCCATTAGTTTAGTGTTGCTTAGCGTAAGAGAATATGTTGCACAGTCTACTTTCTAAATACGCATGGTGTGTAGTCACGGTATAAATTTATACCGTCCCCGACACCAGTATAAATTTATACCGCGACTAGGCACGGTATAAATTTATACCGCGACTAGGGACGGTATAAATTTATACCGTGCCCGGCCACGGTATAAATTTATACCGTGCCCGGCCACGGTATAAATTTATACCGCGACTAGGCACGGTATAAATTTATACCGCGACTAGGGACGGTATAAATTTATACCGTGCCTGGCCACGGTATAAATTTATACCGCGACTAGTCGCGGTATAAATTTATACCGTGCCCGGGCACGGTATAAATTTATACCGTCACTAGTCGCGGTATAAATTTATACTGGCCACGGTATAAATTTATACCGTGCGAAGGCACTTGTAACCACGCTAAACATACTACAAAACATAGAAAGAAGAGCATTTACTTACTTGACCATCTCTGAATGCCAGCTGAAAGTAGTTATCGTATTGCTTTACTGCCATAATGGGCTTCTTATCATAGTCATAGCTGAGGCAGCACTCTGTCACGCAGGCTTCTCGAAGCTCCTGCAGCTTGTTCTTTTGCTTTTTAAAATCCTCTCCATACATTTGTTTAAATTCCACGTACTCACGGTGCATGAAACGGATCTTGTCTATTAAACTCATTTTTAATCTGAAGTCATTGTCGAGATTATGACTCACGGCAATGACTTTTGCTTCTTCATCTGTTACACCAACGTATATATGTGCTTCAACGCTCTTCCACACTTCGTTACGGCTTTCCTCTTTTGCTAGTTCTTTCCTTGCCTTGTAACTATGTGTGCCTTCTTGTAATCTTTTAGTTGGTTGCACTGACTCCTGTCCACCATAACAACTAGTGGCGACACATGGGCATGAGGATTTCTTCTCATTCTTTGTTTCAGTATAGCCACATGTGCCAAGATATCTGACTTCGGACACAGAGCACTCGACCCCATCTTCATTTTTAGGTGGCCTCTTAATGGTGCTCAATGTCAAAGAAATAGTTTGCTTTAGCAGTTTAGTGTCATTCACCCGCTTGAGAATAGCACTTGATTTATCTGCAGGCTTCACAACAATATCTGCTCCAGGAGCCTTCTGAAGAGCTTCTGTTGACTCCTCTATAGTCAAAGCCTTTGTGCCTCTAGATTTCTTTTTTGTAGGAGCCTGTGTATCTACTACGAGGGAATGCTTTCTACCCTTTCCCTTTGTTACCACTGGTTCCTCTTCCTCTTCTTCTTCTACTTCCTCGTCCTTCTCTTCAAACTCTTCGTTAGGAGTGGGGTACCCTGAGACCTTTGACCAACTTTGTTTCTTCGCAAAGCACAACTGACATCAAAATGTCCACTATATCCTGTAATGCAGGGTTAAGTTAGGAAGATGACGGTATAAATTTATACGTAAAGACACTAAACAATACTTACATGGCCACTCTTGTAATTGTCAGCCACGTACTCATGCACATCCTTGGGTTTGCACATGCTTATTCGAAGCATTTTACTTTCAAGAACGTAGAAGACTTCCCCCTTGTCATGCATGCACTTCATTAAGATTTCATCATCGACCTCTGTAGCAATAAGGTTGACAATTTCGCCGGCAGGGTAATAATCGTCAGTCTTGTACTTGCCCTTCCCTGATTGATGACACAAGTAAAGGTACGCCTCAGTGGGTTTGCTCTCTCTTGCACCCCGTGGGACGTACCCGCCCTGGTCTTTCGCCAGTAATACGTGGCTCTATTGGTGCAGCCTTTGATGACTGGCCCTTGTTTACAAACCTGATCTTGGGGCTGGAAAAAGCGTAAAGAAGGCCATTTTTATGCAAGAAACAGAACCTTTTTCGGCCTTTTGTAACATAAAAACAGTAAAAATAGAGGCGAAAAGAGCATAAAATCTACACTAAATTATCACTTTATTTGTGTTATTTAAGCTTAAAACGCAAGAATATTACTGAAATATTAAGGTTTGCGACACTTCTTTAAGCACTAGACACCAAGATTCCAAAATGGTTCTGGATCGGTATAAATTTATACCGCTCGAGCACGAGCGGTATAAATTTATACCGAACTGAAAATTCCGATCGGTATAAATTTATACCGCAGTGCTCGGCGGTATAAATTTATACCGTTCGAACACTGATCGGTATAAATTTATACCGCTCGAGCACGAGCGGTATAAATTTATACCGAACCAGAACACAGTCGGTATAAATTTATACCGCTCGAGCACCTGCGGTATAAATTTATACCGATCCAGAACTATATCGGTATAAATTTATACCGACTGTGTTCTGGAACGGTATAAATTTATACCGCTCGTGCTCGAGCGGTATAAATTTATACCGATCCAGAACCATATCGGTATAAATTTATACCGTGGGCGCTTACACTCTAGCAGATTAAAACAAAAGAGAAACTAGAACAGTACGGGTAGTAGACTTACGTGGCCATGACAGTATAGACCCGCGTATAGACGTTCCAGAGAGCAAATAAGGGGGGGTATATAAGCCGCACCGCGAGCGCCTTCGACTCCGAGCTGCGTATATAGAAAATAGGGTGGCCGGCGCCCGGCTTAAGTACCTCTGCTAAGTGCCGCTTCATATAGCGCTTCTCCATAAAGTTTTCAATACAAGTGTCTGTGAGTTTTCGTATAAATTTATACCGCTCTGTTCTATGTTGCCCTCCTCTGTATAAATTTATACCATCTCGTATAAATTTATCTGATCACGCCTTAAGTTTTTTCTTCCACTGTATAAATTTATACCAACTCGTATAAATTTATACTGTATGGCTCGAGAGAAAAGAAGCTGCAGAGCCTCCAACTCGTTCGCGGGCTTCCTCTCCCGCAATGGCTTTCACACCTCCTCAGCGGACACCGTGAAGTAGCCACGAATATTCTACATCCGACATTCCAACACCCACTCTGTTGAGTTTACTCCGGCAAGACCACCTCGGCTTCCACCACCGGTTCAATTTACTCCACCACACCACCGCTCACGAGCAACGCCGCGCCCCCCCACCAATGCGTTTCACCCCACCTCGGGCTAGAGAGGTCGGACTACCTCCTCCAATTCATTTTAGTACGTAAGCCCATAGTCCATGGTAGGCTCCCTCCACGGAGGCAAATCACACCAACTCCATCCATTTCGCTAAATGGTACTACAACAAGTGGGAGCGGTCAATGACACGCAACTCCCCGTGTTCTCACGACGCCGGGGAGCTGGTCAACTACGTCACCGGCCTCGATTACTTTTTTCCCGAGCAGAGAGGGAAAGCACCTCCCCAGGCCTTGCCCACATCAAACCTCTCAAAGATCTACAAGTACACCTCATGTTGATCTCTCGGGCGAAGAAACACCTCATGTTGATGTCTCGGGCGAGGACCTACCAAAGCCACAAGACTCCATGTTGAATTCAAAGCCCCCGCAAGTAAAAATCTTAAAGCGTAACTTACACAAGGCGGCATGTACAACCGTTAGAAGAAAGAAACTCATGGGCCGAGGCTCACTTGCGGGCAACACATACAAAGCAACTGTTGTTCTCAACGTTGTTTGCTTAAGATTGGACTAAAGGAATTGAGGTTGCCATTGATAGTTTGAGTTCAATGACTCGCTAGACCAAAGGGGCTACTTAGCCTTCAATATTAGGCGGATGATGGTGAGAAGTTTACTTACACGGTGGTGGTGGCCACCGATCTGTCAAACGGCCTTCAAATTGATTCATGCTTTAGGCGAGACGACTTGACCGCTGAAGAAAAGGCTTGACAAGAATCCGGGCATCAATGACTCTTTTTTGCCATTCGGGAGGCATAACCAGAATTCATGCTCTTCAATGTGTTTCTGGATGGAAGGTTTCTTTAAGGAGTCTTGTGAGAAACTCCTAACAGCCCTATGTACCACTTGAGTGACAATTTCCACGAAACAAGAAGTCTCTACGATAATTATAAGGAGATGTGTGTGTTGAGGTGGAGAACGCTTTGTGCGCTACTCTTACTTTCTTGTGCTCACGGAAAAAAGAGTTTTTCGGCGTGGCCATTCCTAGAAAGCATAGGATGTCTGTTTGTGCTACATGCTCTGAATTAAAAGCTCGAGAGACAAAATGCAAGGACACTTCACACTAAAAGTAAGCTTCGGGGCGTGTTCTTGCCTAGTTCTACTTAAAAGTAGGTTCTTTCCTAAACATGTTTTCCTTCGGATGCATTGAAGGAGAACCCGAACAAGCCACAGAGAACAACAATCTTTGGAAAGGAGAAAATTGACAAAACATAGGAAGAAAACCTTTGGAACAACCACTCAACTACATATCGGTTGTTATTGATGGAATGGACCGAAGAAGACCACCCTACCACATTTTGTCAATGTGCCTAAGGATCTTCTTGAAGAAGATTTCATACATCCGCATGTTGTTGGTGCTATGGTATTTAATGGAAAACTATCTTGCAAGGCATTTTGAATTATCAAACATTCATGCTGATCCAAATCTCACTATCACAATATTGAATAAGCTTCTTTCCAATCTAGAACATATCTGTAGGTTACAGTATCTTGACTAGATAACACGACAAGGGAAAATAAGAATCGGCGTTGTTTGCTTCTCGTGCTATGCTAGTAGAGAAACAAATCTTCAAGAAGGTGAAGATTGGTTTCGCTTGTTGGTCATACACACGACCAAATTGATCGGATGTTGATGAGGTTCTCTAAACGTCTTGCTCGAAAAAAAAGCTCTAAGCACCGCCACCATGATTGAGGTCATCCAAGATTCCTACAATCCTCGTCCGGACATCGAAGTTATTGGAAGAAACTTATGATTTCAAGGAATGGATTTTTCTGAGAGATCAACTAGGTCCTTTGTGCTATTGAGCCCTTGAGAAACATTACATTCCAAAGATCGGATCAAAATTTCACTTGTAGATGGCAAGGCCATCTTACAAGGAAAGAAATATGCCACATCCTTGCGGTGGCGGCCCGGCCGGTATTCAATTCATTAAGCAACATCCCCAATACTAGTTCCATGCTCTCTGCAGAAGCAAATGCCTCTAAAAAGCTTGAAAGAAATCACAAAGAGTAAAAAGGAGGGAAGAGCATTTGACTCAAATAAATCATTGGATTGTATTGAGACAAGTATTGATCTGCTCTAACCACTTTGGGGGAGGAGATGCTTTATGGTGGCCTCAATTTTTTTTCGAAAAGCGTGACATGTTGCAAGCTTCATTACAAGGTCGAAGACCGAGTTACATTCAAGCGGCCATCTAGGCAAACCCTCCCCGTGCAAGTTGAGAATCAAGAGGAACATGTAGAGATATTGGCTAGCTCGGATGAAGATGATGAGTCATGTACACCGCCCTAGGCGCACAAACACAACAAGTTGCTCGAGTATCCGGTTCGATCTGCGAGATTCGAGAAAGGAATGCTCATAGCTGTCCTGTCGGTGATAATGATGAATCGGGAGGCCATTCGGCTAGCTAAAGTCTTGGAGGTAACAAGAGAGGATGGAATTCCCACTCAATTAAAAGTGCACTGGATGAGAACGACTGCTGCCAATGCTTTCAGTGGGAGTTATACTTTGGAGATGGTAAAAACAGGAGTGCGAAAGAGAGCTAAGTCCAAAGCAAGCACTGCTGTCATAGATCTAACTGAAGTAAAGGTTCTTGCATATGACTTTGTTCTGACTGCTGCTAATAAGTTACGTATGGTCACTCAAACTTTAATAAGGTCAGCATGTGGCTTAGACAAACAAGCCAAAAAGGTGGCCAAAAAAGATGATGATGAAGACTCACTTGTAGACAGTGAGGAAGAAGATCGTTCGAGTACATCCAGTGCTGAGAGTGAAGCTGAGGATGAAGGCTCGAGTGATCAGGGAATAAATGAGTCAGAGGATGAGATGCATCCTGATCTTGCTGCAAAATGTAAGTTTGTCCGATGACTCGAACATGTAAAGAACAGAAAGTGCAGGTGATGATTGTCTGTCAAAATATCCTATATTTTTGACAATTTTGTTCATAATTTTGTACAATTTTCACAACCTTGAATATATCACTTCTTTGTCACTCTACTACCCTTGCTATTTTTTTTATTGCCCCTTTTTTGCTACACTTTATAAAAGTAACTATTTTTTGTTCTAGTTTAGGAGGATGAAAATTGCTATTTAAAATTTTTGCACGAAAGTTATGTTCAATCAACCCCTCAAAAATGGTACCTAAATTACTTAAATTGTCACACCTGTCACAAAAAAATCTTAAAAATGGACTTTTTTAAGGGAATTTTAGGGAATCTTTCAAAGATTCCTTTTGAAGTGCGTTTCCAGCAAATAAGTGCGTTTCATTTTAAACTTTGTTGAAAGTAATGCGCAGCTAAAACATGACAGTTAACAAAGAGGAATTAACCTTGTCACAGGCAATGCTTCATCATGATTGATAATTCCAAAGATGATCTGTGCCTCCAGATGATGTTTATCAGTGCAATAGCTGGTGGATGTCTATTGCCAATTTATTGTTTCTCAGCAGAAAAGATGCCAAAAATGCATCTTTGAAAATTTTGCATGATAAATGGAAATGGCAGATCAGGACTAGAGCTTGGCAACTAATATAGCATGCACCAAATTACCAAGGCTTATTGGAGTTTCACTTTACTTGGGAATGCGTCATGGTTTGATTCCCATTACTACCCGAACTATATTTCTGAGTTTGCCACGTCAGATATTTGCTGGTCCCTTTACCAGTTTTCCAACATTCCATTCCCATTAGACCGTCTCCACTCAAGGGACATACTCCATGACAATGTAAACATTTAAGTCATCTTCACAGGCATCATAAAACCGCACCAAATTCTGTCAAGGCTTGCAACTTTATGACGTTGAGGCAGTGCTAAGTTTATCAAACTGGTATCACTCTCAGGCGACCCCCGGGTTAAGTGAAGATAAAGTAAAGCAATGTGTTGATCCAAAGTTGAAAGGAGAATATCCAGCGAAGGCAGTTGCAAAAGTAAGTATTTGGTACAAAAACATCATTCTGCCGCTGCGGTTGCTGCTCTATGTGTGCAATATGAAGCTGACTTTAGGCTTGGAAAATGAGCATTGTTGTAAAAGCATTGGAACCTTTATTGCTGGATTTTGTAATTTGTACATTGATGGTCCTAAGTTCTGGCCCATAGCAGGTATTGCTGGAAATAAAATGAGAGGAATTGGTCCTCTTTAGTTGTAATATGTGGATTTAGTCAACGCTTCTATTGGTGTTTGGATAAGAGTTTGAATTCTCATTAATGTGAACTACCGAATGTTATTCATGCTATTTGATAGTGAAATAACAATTGCTTAAAATGAAACAACACAGGTCCAGTCCCCAGAGATCAACAAAAGAAAGTTCTGCTCAACCCTTGATATTATCCACACAATGCATATTCTCAGTAATTGGATTCCAAAGGAGACATTGGAGTTGATTGCTTTTTTGTTTACTTTGAAAGGCCATGAGGCGATATAGAAGCAAGCTCAATGTTTCTTTCGCAATGGCTTTTTCTAAGCTTTAAAATTGTGTAGCCTAATGTGGCGCACTTTGGCTCTTGGACATTGGCAAGCATTGCTTAAATATGTGAGGAACACAAATGATGGGAATGCTTTTTATATCTTGCATCTATGATGGATGCAACCACCGGAAGCTCATGTTCGGTTTGTCCTTCTCGTGCACAATCTGAAAGAATAGTTCTTGCCCCAATTCACCTAAATGGGCAATTTGTGCTGGCTATGGCAAATACCATGTGGGCCATGTGGATTTCTATAAAATTAGATTTGTATCATTTAAATCTCAATCGTTAAAAAAAAAGGGAACTCCTTTTCGAATACATGACTTGAACATTGTGATTTGCACGATTGCCTTTGCCTTTTGTGCTTTCCAAAGAGTAACAAGGAGGTTATTGTAAAACCTATAAGTATGATTGATATCACATTCAATTAATCACTAGACATGCATTTGCACAACATTTGAACATCAAGGTTCCTTTCCCTTTTACCACCAACAAAATATTCGCCTAAAAATTATGCTTGGCAAAAAGCCCAGCAACGCTGGGCACTTTTTCTAGTTAATAATATAAAGTCTAAACAATAACATTATCATACAAGCACATAAAACACAAGTAGAAGAATACAAGATATATCAACTCATCATCATCATCATTATCTATTAAAACATCAATACATGAAAATCATCATCATGACAACCCAGATGGCAAGTGGCTTTGATCTGTTCATCATCATCATCTGCTCACAACAACGTGTGTTCACTCATCATCACCATTATCATCATCATCACCATCATCATCATCTGACAACACAGGTGGTAAGTTGGCTCTGATCTGTTCTTCATCCTTAGGATCTAGAAGGTGAAATACATGATGTCCTTTGATAGCATAATTTCCTTTCATTAGTGGGATTCTAACACCACAGACTTGTGTAGGGTAAACCTTTGCAGCTCCTTCTTGAGAACATAATTCATAACCTCTCTTTGAACTTGGAATTTTTTTGAAGTAAGTTCCTTCTAATATACTTTCACCTTTTAAGAACAACGTTCCATTATCTTTGAAGTCTTTTTCCACTATATACTTCTCCCTTGTACATGCAAGCAACCAAAAGTCATCCCCTTCAGGGTTGTTTTTTGGTGCTGCCACTGCAAAGTAATCTCCACATTTGACCCAGTCAGCAATATTAACATAAGGGCCTTTGTAACTTCCTAACCTCAATTGCATCACAAGTAGATGAAGAAGCAGGTTCAACTTCCACCAGTTCCCAATTATTCACATATGCCGTATTCTCGCATCTATCCCAATATTCATCTAAACAAAAACGACAAAAACATGAGAATCTTTGAACCTGTAATTGAGTTGTTGATCCCAAGCTGAATGCACGTACATTATGAATTTTTTTGAGTATCCTTCACCGTATGTGCTCCCCATTCCTTACGCCTATCGACTTCTCCTGCTTTAACTTCCCAAAAAAATCTTTTAATATCTTTCTTTTTTGTTTTTGGTTCCTCTTTAGAAGAAACTGTACCAGAAAATAACTCCTTGGCAGCCTCCACAATATCATGTGCATTCTCTATCTTAGTATCAGGATATAGGAGTTGGAGCATTCTGATCCATCTCTTTAATTCAGCAGCCTTGCCAATCATGTTCTCCCTTTCCGTGGTTTGAACCAAAGTAATTCCACATCATATGAATTAGAGTCTGATATGCTTTGAATTGTGATGCAGCACCATAAAAAAAACCAGTGCCTACGTGGTTTCAGTCCCTGCTCTTCCATATAATTGAAGTGCATATTAAAGCAATGCTGCACGAGTAACGTATCATGTTTACGGTCATCTGATATGTAATAATGTGTTTCTTTTACTACTTCACCATTCTCAGCCACATGATAAGTAATGTGGATAAGAATGGTTACTTGCACGCTTGTCCAGTATTGAAATTGCACCTGTGTTCTCTATTTCAATGTGTAATTTTTCGCAAAATCCACCACTGACACTATGACATCTGAAGGGAGATTATCGAGCATTTCACGAAACTGTTTAGGAGATTATCGAGCATTTCACGAAACTGTTTATCTTGCCATTTGTATTTGAAATTGTGGAGGGGAATTTTTTCCAACCTGTCTTTGAGTTTGCTTATTAGCACTGCTGGTGTGGTCTCTTTGTATTGGTGTTTCAAAACTTTCTTAGGCTCTCCACGTTTATCCACACCTCCATGTTCATAGTCGATGTACTCCCATTTCACAACCTCATCACTCTCTAATTCCTCGGGGCAGATTGCAAACTTCTTTATCCCACACTCACTACAAGTACCGTGAAGGCAATCCTTACTATAGAATTCATCAATCTCACCCTTTTGGCAAACAATACATTTCCAAAGATCATTGATGTCTGTAAACATCTTGCACTCACAAGTACATAACTTTGAGTGCTTCTTCCTGAATTTAGTTAAACCATCCAGCAGCATTTGTAACCTGACATGATGTATGCAACAACAAGTGTTATACTCTGCTAGCTTCACTACAAACTACGGCTTCAAATTTTGAAAAGCTGAAGCTCCAACTTTGACATTCGGATGTTTTGCTTTGAAAGCTTTATAGAGTTGCATCTAAGAACAAAACAATAGTTGATTATCAATCTCAAACCCCAAACCGCAAACATGAACCTCAAACTATAATAATGAAATTCCAAACCACAAAATAAAACAATATCCATTAGAAACCTTAAAATCACAATCTAACCTAAAACCACAATCCATCAAACCATAATCTAGACCCACAATGTAATCCACAACCACAACCACAAGCAAATTGAAACCAAGAACCACATTCCAATCCAAAACCACAATCTAATCAAAACCATAATCTAGAACCACAATGTAATCCACAACCACAACCAAGTTTAAACCACAATGCAACGAATCACAATATGACTTGAACCACAGTCTAATCTAACTAATACAATCCAAGCCAATGGAATTGAAACCACAATGTAATCCAAAACCACAATCTATTCCAACCATAATGCAGTCCATCTTGATCTAAAACTATAATATACTATTTACAATACACAATCTATAATCTTTTACAGAGGATCTAGAGAAAACTGTGATCAAATCAAGCTTGAAAGAGTAGAGTAGTAACTAACTTGGCTTTGCTCTAAGTAATGCGTAGCATACTCTTCTCTGATATTTCTTTCAAGTCTTCTACATTTCACATCTTTTGTGTTTGGAGAGACCCTAGTATTAGAAATCCAAAAATCCTGTACAAGAGCAATGACAGAATCAGAAATGGAATCGCATCCTCTTCCCCTTCTATAGTACACCCATTTTCCTGAGTTGCAATTTATCTCAAATTTGTTTCTCTTTGCAGCAGTCAAATTTCTTGGGTGAACATCAAGAACTTTTCCCATTTTTGTGTAGCTGCTTTTCTGTTCATTGCCTATTGCCATTGCTAAACAAGATTTTTTAGCAGCCATACAATCTAGACTAGTTGATTGCTTCATGATTTGGATTGAATCTTTGATATTATCTATTATGGTTGTTTTTGCTTCCAGATTCTTCAAGAGGTCCCCAACTATCTCTTCCATAGCTTTATGTTCTAGTACATCAATCAATATTTCTCGTTTAATCTGGAGATTCATTGTTTTTGTTTGCCTCAAGAATGAATTGACGGTGTTTAACACTACTCTCCTTTTTGTTGCACCACTTTTATCCAATCCATCTTGACCTCCAATCTTTACCAATGCCTCATTAGCTTCTTTTTGTCTTTTTCTCTGCCTTTGTTTCTTCAAGCGTTCTTCTTTTTCCTCTTCTTGATATTCTTTTTAGTATTGTCCACAATACTAGGATCATGACCGATTGTCTTATTATCATCTGCATTCTCAAGATTGACACTAGAAATAGTTGCATGTTCTAAACCACAATCTAAAACTTCCCCAGATTGAATTTCTTTCAACAATGATCTCAAACTCACCCTACAAAATGGATCTTCATTATGGATGTTCTGGATTTCTTCATCTGCCATATCTAAGAATACATCTTTCTTCTTCATTTTTTAGAAATGTGCTTGACACTGTAGACTTACCAAAATAATACTGAGCAAAAGAATGAGGAACAAACTCCCTATACATGTTTCCACCGTTTGAGCATTTGAAAAGATTCCCTTCAACATTAATGAAGTGGTTGGTTATTATTAGAATTACTCATCGGTTACTGGAAAAGGCGTCAACGTAATCAATGTTATACAATTTCTCAAACCACAAATTCATTTCTTAAACCACAAATACAAACTATACTTTTAAGCTATTTTGGGGGACATGGAGGACACCAAAACTGATCCACTATAGCGTGAATCCACCCGTGAAGATACTAGCACTACTTAGTCTTCAATGACTACACAGAAAAGCCGGGGCATGGGGAGGTTGCTTGCTACTATCGGACAATCCTGGCACAGTCCCTCTTTTCAAGACGGTCAGGCACAATTGGTACCTGTGAGTATGCATGCAAAACAGCAGTAGCAGATCTCTCTAGGTAGCTAGCTACTTCCCACATGCAGAGAGCAACTTCTATCACACCCACTCGAATGTGGATAGGCTGGACCCCTATGTCGATCTATACGATGAGATACAACAACACAAGCAGTTGGGGAGTGGCATACTCCTTGGAGACTTCAATGCACACACTAGGGTAGAACAACCCATGAGATTTGATCCCTTGACTGATGATGTGTTGCAGCTGCGTCCTGCAAAAGGAGCTTGGCCACGGGCATCATATGACAATTAGGTCACGCGCTATGGTAGGCAGTTGCTTTTGCTCTGTGGTATTTTTGACCCGGTAATTTGCAATGGACTGGCACAATGATCGTCCTCCCACAAGAGCACTTGTAGGCAAGAAACCAGGGGGCGGATCTAGTATGGTGGACTATCTACTGGTGCCTGAGCAGGACTTGCATGTCGTCAAGCCCTTCCAGATGGGAACATGTAATAGGAATAGGGAGGTCGACTCAGACCACCTACCACTTTACTTGCAGTCGGCTTGATAGTTTGTTCAAACCCTTATGCGGCAACTCCTCACATGCGTCAGCTGCGATTGGATTATGAGCATGCAGAGATTTATGCTTAGATGCTCATAGATGACCTAACAGGAATTTTGCAGTACCCTATACTAGAGCAACAGATAGGCCAGCTGATTGACGTGCTCGGGACTGTTGCGGAAAGATGCTTTGGGAGAAGCTGCCCTCGACAGACTTCCGGGACTATAAGGTTTTCTTATAATCAGTGGTTTGATGCGGAGTGCAAAGAACAGAAACGGAGGTTCCGCCAAGTCACAAACCCTGCACCATATCCCTCCATCGTCGAATAAGGGAAGGCAAGATGCCGTTGAAATAAAGGTAGAGGAAATAGCCAAGAAGTTGCAATATAATGGAAATATTGAGGTGTCACCTTACAGTAATGTAACAATTAATAATTTGGCTTTCTAGGAAGTTTCTTTTCTCTAATCGCCTTTAAAGGCCCGTAACTTGTAGTACATCTGTTTGGCTGATGGTCGGGCCCACACACTGTTGGATTCCTCTCATTGAGAGCTTTCCAAACTAGGAGAATCTACATAGAATC
Source organism: Isoetes taiwanensis (assembly GCA_021234155.1). Lineage (NCBI taxonomy): Eukaryota > Viridiplantae > Streptophyta > Lycopodiopsida > Isoetales > Isoetaceae > Isoetes > Isoetes taiwanensis. The sequence goes on along the minus strand of JAJEKV010000066.1, from coordinate 7,500,819 downwards.
TTGAGGAATCCAGAGGAATCTTGGCATAACTTTGGGAATCTAGGGAAATCTCAGGAGAATCTTAGGGTATCTATGGGAATCTCAAGAGAATCTTTGGGGATCCAGGAGAATCTAAGGGAATATCCAGAGACTCTTTGGGAATCTATGGGAATCTCAAGAGAATCTTAGGGTATCTATGAAAATCTCAAGAGAATCTTTGGAAATATAGAGGAATCTTCATATATCTTTGAGAATCTAGCAGAATCTTAATGGAATCTTAGATAATCTAGCAGAACCTTTTGGAATCTAAGGGAATCTTTGGGAATGTAGGAGAATCTACATAGAATCTTGGCAAATCTAGAGGCATCTTGTAATAATCATTGGGAATCTAGGGGAATCTCAAAAGAATCTTAGGGTATCTACAGGAATTTCAGGAAAATCTTTGAGAACTTAGGGGAATCTTGATGGAATATTGGCAAATCTAGGGGAACTTTTGTAATTTAGGAGAATCTAGATGGAATATTGAGGAATTTATTAGAACCTTGGAAGAATCTTTGGAAATCTTGATAGAATCTTAAGGAACCTAGGAGAATCTTCATAGAATCTATGCAAATCTAGAGGAATATTTGGATAATCTTTGAAATCTATGGGAATCTCAAGAGAATCTTAGGGTATCTAGAAATCTCAGGAGAATCTTTGCGAATCTGGGGGAATCTCAAGAGAATCTTTGGGAATCTAGGGAAACCTAAGCGAATCTCAAGATAATCTTTGAGAAAGCTAGGGGAATCTTGATAGAATCTGGGAGAACGTAGGGGAATTATCACAGAATCTAGGAGAATCTATATAGAACCTTGGAGAATATATGGGAATATTGGAAGAATCTTCGAGAATCTAGAAAATCTAAGAGAGTTTTCATAAAATCTTTAAGAACCAAGGAGATTCTTGATGGAATCTGAGAGGGAAGATGATGGAATCTCAGAAATTTTACATACAATATTGGAGAATCTACGAAAATCTTGGGGGAATCTTTGGAAATCTAGGGGAATCTAATGGAATCTTCACAAAATCATTGAGAATAGGAATTTTGGAAAATCTAGGGGATTTTCAAGAGAATCTTAGGGAATCTATGGGAATGTCAAGAAAATATTGTGTATGTTAAGGAATATCAAGAGAATCTTTGGAAATCCAAGGGAATCTTTATAGAATATTTGACACTCTAGGGGAATCTCGATAGGATCTTAGAGAATCTAGGAGAAACTACAAGAATCTTGGTGAATCTTTGGGAATCTTGAGAGAATCTTTGGGAATCTAGTAGAATCTTGACAGAATATTAGAGAACTTAGGGAAATCTCCATAGGATCTAAAGGAATCTGAAGGAATCTCATAAAATATTTGGGAATCTAAGGGAATCTTGATGGGGTCTTAGAGAATCTAGAGGAATCTTTATAGAATCTAAAGGAATCTTCATAGAATCGTGCAGAATCTAAAAGAATCTTGGGACAATCTATGGGAATCTAAGGGAATTTCAAGAGAATCTTAGAGAACCATTTTTCTTGTCACAATTTGCAGCATGTGCAAAGCTTCGCCGCCATAGCCAAACTCTGAGAATTAAAGGAAGTATAAGTTTGTTGTAACCTGTCTAACCCTAGTGCTCTATTCTGAGTGCTAATCCTTGCATAGGAAAAAAAAACTAAGAATCATTGTATATCCCGCAATATTTTTCTTCATTACTTACCCATTGTCATCAATTTACATCATCTCATTTAAAATATGTTATTTGGGGGGGGGGGATGGGGGGAGGGGAGGGGAGATTTTGGTACAACCAAAGAATGTAAGAAGAAAGAACTCAAAGTAGATTTGGCTTGTGAATGCTTTCTTGTATTAGGCATTCAGATTGAAAATGGAAATCGCATCATGATTATAACTAACAGGATCCTGATGCATGCAATTAGTCTATTATTTCATCATGCCCAACTTTGTTAGTAAGTGGAGGATTTTGCCCTTAGAAGGCCTCTAGTGAACTCTGAGAATGTTGACTTCTTCCCATTCAATCCATTGCACATCCTATGCACGAAGGATTACATATTGTTGTTTTAAACTACCAGCTTTGCTTTAACATTAAATGAAGTAGCAACTTCATGCATGTGAATGTTTATCATGTTTTAGTATAAGGAAGGAAGGAAGGAAATTTTAACATCCACGGGACCCAATCGGGTTAAGGAAAATGGTTATTCAGAGTGTGGCTCCAAAGCTTGGTGTTAAAGAATTCGACCCCCTTTTCCCTTCCCTTTTTCCCTTCTCCTTTCCTACCGGTCTCCACAGACATTAAAAATTTCTTTATCTACCTACCTACCTACCTACCCACCCGCTCACCTACCCACCTACCCATCCATCTATCTATTTATCTATCTATCTATCTATCTATCTGTCTATCTGTCTATCTGTCTATCTGTCTATCTGTCTATCTATCTATCTATCTATCTATCTATCTATCTATCTATCTATCTATCTATCGGCCTTCCTCGCTTTTCTACTTCCCCTTTTTCATTTTCCCCACCTTTTTTTGTTCCCATTTTTCATTTTCCCCTTCCCTATTCCCCATATTTTACACCCCCTTCCTTCCCGTGGCACCCTTTCCTTTCCCAACCCTTCTTCCTTCACCATCGTTTCCCTTTGCATACCCTTTTCTCGCCCCCTTTTTGTTTGCTTCATTTGTCCCCTTCCCTTTTCCTTGCCTTTTCTTTTGTCTTTTTCCTACCGTTCTCCTCCCTTTTCGAGCGTTGTAAATATTGGGCGCGGTCATGTTTAAACCAGCTTAAACGGTCTGCAAAAATGTTGTGTGTGTGTGTGTACAAGCCGCTTGTGCATGTGTGTGTGTGTGTGTGTGTTGCATGTGATGTGTGTGTGTGTGTGTGTGTGTGTGTGTGTGTGTGTGTGTGTGTGTGTGTGTGTGTGTGTGTGTGTGTGTGTGTGTGTGTGTGTGTGTGTGTGTGTGTTTGTTTCTTTTGACATGGCTTTAACATGACAAAGACATGGATATACACGTGTTTTAAACATGACCGCATCTAAAATTTCTGATTGCTCGATCCCCCTCCCCCAATTCTCTTTCCCCTTTCCCCTTTCCCCTTTTCCTTCCCTCCTTCACTGTCAGAGTAAGTGAATCTAGGCCATCGGCTTGAAGCAAGATAAACTTTTGATTGAAGGCACACATGCCTTATGTTCACTGTTGGGCCGATCAAATCCTCACTGTCCAAATTAGTGAAGACTCCAAATCCAAGACTTGTACTATAATTTTATAAAGTAGAGAATTAGAAACCAAGTCTAATTTTGTTGGGCTATAAGAGATTTGTGCACATCTGTCCCCTTTTCACATCCCCTGCTTTCCTTTTTTTTCTCTCCTTTTCACTTTCCCTTTTTCCCCTCCTTTTCTCCCTTTTTCTTCTTTACCTTGTTATTTACCTTTCTCTAGGGTTTGCAAATCATCCTTGAGAAAGAAACTAACAGCCAGCCATGATAAGCACAATATTCCCTGCATAAAATATACCATTGATATTGCAATTGCATCCAAAGAACTTTCCATCCCTAGCACTATTTTTCTACTATGCTATAGATTCTAAACGAGGTGTGCCCTAAACAACTTTGGTCGTCAGATCCGTAGATCTTATGGTCCGGGCCGTATGTTGGGGCCTCTAGACGCCTCTCGTTTCAATTATGGTGATTTATGATTGAGGATGCCTATGATTTTGGAATACATGCTCGCCTAAAGTTCGCAGTATAGAATATAAGAATAAGAATAAGAATGATTTTTTATTGTCCACTGAGGCCAATCGGCCTATGGGACCCATAAGGAGCGCAGTAAACTTATTACTGTCTGGGTTAAAAAACCCCTACCCCAAAGGGTTTTCGAGGGAAAAAACGCGGCAGTAATAAGAATGCTGTCAAACTGTACAAGTATACATCATCATGAAATAAATGTATATATACATGTCAAGTGTGTGCCTATATGGGGGCTTAAGAATATGCTCACTTAAGGTTTCAGAATATAAGATACAGGGGGTTGAACCTCTAGCAAAATTATCCAATCTCCTAATAAGAATGTCTTAACTAATATTACCAACAAGTTAATGTGATCATTTTTCTATTGGATCTATGCCCTTTTTTTTATAACAAGCCATTCAAATATTAGATATGAAGTCTACAGTTAAGAATGGTCATTTATACATCTATACAAATCACCCATGAAGCCCCTACTTATACATCCATATCAAATCCCCTTGGAAACCCTTGTTATTATGCTACATATTCATGCCTAATATAGGCTGCAGATACTCGCTACTATAGGAGCATTTTAATTCATGGACATTTAAGTGTAAAGCATTGACTCAGCTCGACATTCTTGGCGCTAAAAAGAGCATCCTGGATAGATTTTTTGGAAGCTATGGCAGCATCAAATGCAATAGTGCTAGAACACAGTCAAGGTAGGGGAGGCGGGGATCTCAAAAGTACCTAAAAATATATATTTCTCTCTTCCCCACAATTGCTAAATCAATGCCACAGGCACAACTTTATCGCATATTAATTAGGTAGTCTTGGGGGGTCAAATGCAATCTTACTATTTTTCAAAATCCCATTCAAACCCCTTTTGTGCCCAAAAAAAGGAAACTTTGAAGAAAATTCCTTTTGGTTGGTTAAATGAGTTTGTCTCGTTTAATGTGCAAATCTTGTCTGATAGAGAAGTATTCACGTGCAAATGCAAGATAATTAGATGATTTTATCCCTTTTAATCCGCAATCTTGTTAGAAACATTCACGTGCAAACACAAGATAAGACATTGCCTTGGCAACACTGGACAATCGTTGCTACTATTATACATAAATATCATACAATTAACCCAATTTTTGAACCCAATTTTTGCTACATATTCTAAACGAGGTGCACCCTGGACTACTACAATCGTCGGATTCATCGATCTTACGACCGAAATCGTATGTTGGGTCCTTTGGGCACCTCTCGTTTCGCTTATAGTCATTTATGATTGGAGGCGCCTAGGGATTTTGAAATATGAAATACGATTTTGCCTAAGGTTTTGAGGGAATATCGAACCTCTATACGGCTTTGCCTAAGCTTTTAGAATATGAAATAGGGGGTTCGAACCTCTACCAAAATAACTCAATGTCCTAATAAGACTAATTTAACCAATGTACCTAGTAAGCTAATATGATTATTTTTTATCTTGAATCTATAGTTTTTTTTTTATAACAACAACCTATTCAATTGTTTTAGGGATATATAGTCTATGGTTTCAGGAATTGTTATTTTTACATTCATATCAAATCCCCCTGGAACCCCCTGTTATTTTGCTACATATTGAAGGAGAAGCATAACATCTATGATTTTCATTGTTCTTTTATTCTAAAATTCCTTGCGATGAATGATCTAGATGATGGTCTACAAATTTCAAGTTGTCGAACTTGGAAATAAGCTTCTTTGATTGCCTATGGAGGGTCTTGCTCATCTAGAATAGTTCCTCATCATTTGTGTTTTATACTTTTAAATCTTTCATCTTCTTAGTTATTTATAATCTGTTCTATGTTTTGCTACCTCGCCCCAATACTCTTTCTATCTTCGCGACATATTTTGCAATAGGTGACTCTCAACGTCTCCATCTCCTTTTGGGTTTTTTTATTAGCTTGACATCGCTTCCCTTTAGTTTGTTTTCTTTTTTCACCTTGGCTCATCTCTGCAGTTTTAGCTTAGGTATTTTCTTTTGGTATCGATTTCTTTTTTGTAGTATGCTGGTGTTATCATTCGCTATGTGATCATTTTCACTTATATTGATCCATTCCCTTAGGTACATGACCGCTTCTATCTATATTCTCCATGCTATTTTCTCATTTTCATTTGCGACCGTTTCAAACGATTTGTCAACCATGCTAAATACGCTCGCTCGCACGCTCACTTGTGCAATCTTTCACATGTCACATGTCTAATCATGAAGATGTACATCTCAAACCTCTTTATCTACAATGTAAGTCACGATCCAAAATATTTAGATCGACTAATTCCAATGCAATTTTACGACTCGTTCAGAAAGAAACATGACCTTAAAAAATTGAAGACCAAATGCTCTTTGCAATAACATGTAATTGAACATCTTTATACAAACTAATTATTTATGTCTTAGGATACATGGAGTTGTTATGCATAGATCATGGGAAAATGAGGTTTTCAAGAAGTTTATAACTAGCACTCAGTTAGAGCTATTCTTACCCTGGCTTGGCAGATTTTGAAGGTGTGATCCCATAAGACTGGATCTCCAAGAGGTGTGATCTCAGAGTAGGGGATCCCACCTTACTGTGCAGTAACAGCGCAAAATAGTTGGCCCTTATAAGGAAAATCAAGGCAATTTTCGTATGGGATTCTCTCCCTTAATCCGCCAGGGAATCGGATGGGATCAGTTCATAGCTGATCAGAACTGGGTGGATGAGAGGAGCAGGTAGCAGCAGAGAATGAAGCACAGTAAGGCATTAACTGTGCAATTAACTATGGGATCCCAAAGAAGGGGATCTCCCGTGGGGATTTCAGAGGAGGGGATCCCATTTGTGATTTTGGATGATAGGAACAACCCAAACCAGGGTAAAGTTATCCTCAGCTGAGATATGATAAGAGTTAAAGAGATCAACTGGGGATCAGAATTTTACTTGGTGCAATAATTGGCTGGGGCATGGTAGGGCATACTCTAGGCTGGATAGAGTTTATGGCACTCCAGCAGTCTTGGATCATGCTCCAGCCTTCACTAGCGTAAATGTTCTGGCCACCTCTGTCTCTGATCACACTCCCCATATCATTCAGCGGCTTCATGACCACCCACCGCGGCCTCTCAGGATGGTTTTTAAGCTTAACACAAGCTTTCTTCAGGATCCAGAGTTCACAGCCGGCTGTAAGCTCATTTGGCAGCAGATATTCAGCCAGGATAGCGGAATGAGTGCAATGGTTACAGCATTGGCTAGGGTAAAACAGTTTGCGAAAGAGTGGGGGCGGCAAAAGGCTTCGGCTCAGCGTCGCAGGTTGGATGCCTTATATGCGGAACTGGAGTCTCTTAGACGGCGGGTCTCTGATGGCTTGCGTGAGCAGCAGGTGCTTCGTCAGATCGTGGTTGACAAGGAAGCCAAGGTGTCGCAGGCCAGGGTCAAAGCGGGTTTGACGTGGCTGAAACAGTCTGACACTTGCTCTAAAGTCTTTTTCCGAGCAGCCCGCCAGAAGAAGTATGCAGCTGCCATGGCTGACATAGTTACAACCCAGGAAGTGTTGTTGCAGCAACCAGATGCTATCAAGGCCTTTGTAGCAGCACACTATGAAAGGTTTTTCAAGGAGAGCCCGCTTCCCTCACAGAGTGTTTTTCAGGAGCTGGTGCTGGCCAAGGTATCGCCAAGAATCTCAGCCCTTCAAAGACAGAGCTTAGAGTAGCCGTTGACAGGGCAGGAGTTGGGGGACGCATGCCGCCTGTTGGCTCGGAATAAGTGTCCTAGGTTGGACGGAATACCAGTGGAGTTTTTTCAGCAGTACTGGGAGTGGGTGGGGGACTCGGTGGTGCAGGTGTATATGGATCTTTTGGGGAATAACTCGATGCATCCTCTACTGAATACAGGTTGTATTTCACTTATACCCAAATGTAAGCATCCTAAAACCATCAGTGACTGGAGGCCTATTACTCTGTTGTCTGTAGTGTATAAAATCATTGCTAAGGCTTTGGCGAAGAGGCTTAAGCCAGTACTAGTTCACGCCATTAGCCCAGAGCAGTCTGGTTTTCTCCCTCAGCTGAATATTCTTCATAATGTGGCTGCTGCTTTTGAGGGAGTGCATTGGGCTTGTAGGATGAGGCAGCCCCTTGTTTTTCTTAAGCTGGACTTTGCCAAGGCTTATGACATGTCAGCTGGCAGTTCTTGGCGGATATTGTGACGCTCCCTGCTAAACGTACGGCGCCCGGCCGTACACTCGGCAGGAAATCCCCCATCCGGCTCAGCAACCGCATGGGCCCTTCGTCTACCCCGCACTCTGAGGTGACTCTTAGTGCGGGAAGGGAACACGAAGGTGTCTTGCGCGCCCTTCCCCTATGGGCTCCTATAACAGCGGAAGCGATAACACGTCAGAACTAGCATCAACATATACAAATACTACCTCGAAGGGTAGTGCATCACTCATAAACCAAGGCAAAGATGATAATCACGAACCATAAAACATGAGAGCTCCTACCCCCCGCCCACTGTAAGGAGGATGACTGACCGGCTAGGCCTCAAGATAGAGCGCACCGAGTCATGGCAATGGCGAGGGCTGGCATAGAACAATGGCTAGGGTTGACCACTCCATCCGCCCCTCCCATTGCATACTTTGAGATGGGCTAAATCAGGCTCGGGCATGACTCTAGCCTTCCGGATACGCAATCCCATGGCATCACCCATCGGGACTACCTGTGTTGCATCTCCCCTCGGTCCGATGAGGCAGGAAGGGTTGCATCTCCCCTTCCCAGGGTCTAGAGGTTCCGTGGGCGGCTAGAGAATCGTGGCGACACACGATTCGTACCCGACTTAACCCCCCAAAACGAGAGCCAAGCCAAAACTTGCAGCTCTCGAGAGGCAGGGCGACACCATTGCCCCAGGAGGTGTCGGACCCATGCTCGGCCCACCTAAGTGACCCCACCATAAGCCTAGCCCACTATGGGATCCCCCCGGCCCCCCCTCGGCGGGGGATCCTCCCTCCGCTTTCCCTCTAGCCCCCGTTATATGGTGCTGAGTCATATCATAGCCTCAATAGCCGGGTGGGCTCCTATGCACAGGCCGCAACTAATAGGAACTAAGGGGTCTACTCTAGGAGCATACTACATATGGCTCTAGGTCTCTACCCCCCTTCCCAATACAAGAGGAGCAAACAAGATCAACCAACATCCATACTCATCACATCATGAGAATAATCATAAGAAGAACATCTTAACCTAATCATACAAATCTAACTAATAGTTAGGGTTCCTTGATTAGGGTTCAAGATGTTGAATATAGGTTCTAGGATGGCTCTACTCTAGATACAAAATACTAGCATATCTGGAATGCTAATTTCCAGATGAGCTATCACAACTATTATCCTACATACCTGCTCCTGAAGCTCTCCCTCCAGATCCATGTGCCTCCATGGTCTCCACTCACCTAGATGCCGCTCCTACTCCAAGAACGAGTCTACCCCGCTGGGGCTCGCCGCACCAGCCTATGCCACAAATAAACCATGTTCGAAACGGGGTTTCGAACGAGTAGGTGAGTCTCTGGGTGCTAGGGCTGGAAAGAGGTCTAGGGTTAGGGTTTATGCCTATATGAGTTAGGTCCACCTAGGATGCCACGTGGCACCAATCGGGTGAGTCCTGTGTGGCGGTGCCCCAATAGGTTAAGGCCACGTGGATAATGGCTTAACCTATGGTTGGCTAAGTTATGAGAATATCTTAGCCATGCCCCCCTAGTGCCACAATCTATGGTATACAAGGCTATGAGGATAGACTTGTATGGTGACGGATCCAGGAATATACGTATTTATGGCGTATATTCCCCTGGGCCGTCACATTCTCCCCCCCTTAGGACAATGCTGTCCTCAGCATTGCGCTAAGGTGACGAACCTACCTTATGCCTGCACAAGCAACAACATGTCATAACCTTTAGTTTATTATAGTAATCAAGTTTTATTAGTTCAAGTCAAAATTTTAGGCTATATTTGTACTTATACAAAATTATATAGCCTTAACACGGTTATTTCTTACGATAATTCAAAACATTATTGTAAGAGTTATTAGGGTTCATAATCTAAATTATGGCTCCCCCTATCTTCTAAATGCGCGCCCTCGTTGAAGTCCACCTTCTACTTGCCTGCAAAAGGAGCACATTACGTTAGTTTAGTTAATAATTTGTGGTTTTAGGGGACCACCCCCCTTACCTCCTTGAGCCGAACTACTGACTCGAGGTTGTCCTACTACCTTGCCCAAGATCATGGCCCTTTCGGATTTGAGCTTAAGGATGATTTAAGATGCTCCCATCATCGCCCATGATCGAGTGCTACCTTGTACTCGGTTACCCGGTGCCGAGTACCCCTAGTGCATCATGCCCCACGGGTTTGAAGCTAGGGAACGTCTCACGATCCCATCATCGCGCATGATCACTTTAACCTTCACCATGACCCTCCTACGGCCAGGTGTGCGTACCCCGCATCGTGGCATAGAGATCATCCGATCGATGTCCCATCATCGCCCACTATGCCTCATTCCTCACTCACATGACCCTAATGGTCATGCGCACCTCTTGGTGCGTGTGGCCTAGAGAATGCCCTAAAGGTGTATCCCATCATCGCCCACACGATCCAAGGTTCTGGCACATGCACCCTAGTAACTAGAATGCATGCGCCAGGCTTAAGGCTAACTAACAACATACTAGCTAACCACCTGGCAGGTCGGGGTCGACCAAGTGGGAGACGACTAAGCCCATCAAACTCCTTCATAAACTCTGGGTATTGCTTCTCCAAGTCTTGTTTCAATACCCATGTCGCATCTTCCACGGGTAAGTGCTTCCACTTAACCAAATACTGGAGGAACTGAGACCTCCTAGTCTTCTTGAATGACTTATCAAGAAGTAACTCAGGCACTATTTCTACTTGCTCCTCCGTCATTTCCAACAAAGTTGGAGTGTCCAAAACCTCCCTCGGGGTTAGGATTGTGCCTTTTAATAAACTTACGTGGAAGACCTTGTGCACCTTGAGATGGGCTGGAAGATCCAACTTGTAGGCTTGAGAGCCCACTCTCTCCAAAATCTTGAACGGACCAGCCCACCTAGGGGCAAGCTTCTTGCAGCTCCCAATCCGCAGCCTTGGCTTGCTTCACCTTGATCTTCAACCAAAGCGGTAGACGCTTACCTTAAACTCTCTCTTACGGTCCCGTGCTTGTCGGCTACACTCTTCGCCGACTTCTTGCTGCCAATAAATAACCCCTTACTTCTTCCACTAAGCTGCTGCATATCCCCTAACATTCATTTGGGATACTTCTACCTTGGACACGAGATTGTGCCGTGTATCGAGGGGTTAAGCAATTGGTACCCGTAATTTACCATGAAAGGAGACATCCGAGATGACTCCCCGCTGGTAATTGTTGGCGAATTCCACCAAGTGGATGTACTCATCCCACTTGACCGCTTGTTCCACACATAGCTTCAAGCATGTCTTCAATGATCCGATTCGGCCCTTTCCGCCCGGCCATCTGTTTGGGGATGATATGCCGTGCTCATGGAGAGCTTCGTCGAATGGTGCTGAAGAGGTCCCCGTAAGGCACTCATAAACTTGGAATCCCTATCAGATATTATCTCCGAGGCATGCCATGGAGTCTGAAAATCTCCCTTACAAATAACTTGGCAAGATCTAATGCGGTGTCATTAGTCTTGCAAGGCACAAAATGTGCCATCTTAGATAACTTATCTACGACAACCATCAATGCATCCTTGCCTCGAAGAGTTCTAGGGAGACCTGTGATGAAATCCATGCTTATGACCTCCCACTTTGCATTTGGCACCCTTAATGGCTCAAGAGCACCTGGAATCCGAAGTTGCTCCGCTTTGGTCTGCTGACATAAGCGGGCAATCCCGAATATATGCAGCTATCTGCCTCTTCATTCCTGGCCAGAAGTAGCTACTTCGAATCTTGAAATAGGTCTTCATGAAGCCAGCATGCCCTGCTATTGGGCTGTTATGTGTGTCATGAAGAATTAGCTTCCTTACCTCTGATGATTCGGGCACACACAACTTATGCTTGTGATACAACAGGTTGCCTTCCTTCTTATAATGCTTGAAGGCTTCCCACTCCTTATCCGTTTCGGCTTCCTTGGAAAGGCTTTCCCATACGCCCTTGAAGTCCACATCTGTTGGCAAGGACTCCTCAATCTTCTTGCCAAACTCACTGAAAGAGTGGAAATCGCATTACAATGCGCCCTTGTCCGAAATGGTCTCCTGGAGAGGGCATCTGCTACAACATTAAGCTTACCAGGCTTATATATAATATCAAAATCATACTCCTCAAGGAATTCCATCCACCTCCTTTGTCTTAAGTTGAGGAGTGGCTGGGTGAAAAGATACTGAAGGCTCTGGTGATCAGTATCCAACTGAAACTTCCTTCCCAGCAGATAATGCCTCCATATCCTCAATGCCCTGACAATGGCTAGCAGCTCCTGATCATGGGTTGGGTAGCGTTGCTTTCGGCGCCGCTCATCTTCTTCGAAGTCGTAGGCGACTACCCTTCCTTCATGCATCAAGACTGCCCCTGTTGCTATCTTGCTTGCATCTGTTGCTACCAACTTATCTTTACTCGGATCCGGGAGAACAAGCACTGGTGCTATTGTTAGGGCCTCTTTAAGCTTCTCAAAAGAAGCTTGGACTTTCTCTAACCAATGGCTAGCCCAATCCTTAATCTTCTTGGCCTTAGTGAGGTCCCCGGAGGGGACGCCCACTTAGCAAAGTCCTTCACTTAACTTTCTCGTAATATCCCGCCAACCCGAGAAAGCTTCTTACTACGCCACATTCCTTTGAGCTGGCCAATCAACTATTGCCTCAATCTTAGATGGATCTGTGGAGATTCCCTTGGACGTTACTACATGCCCCAAATACTCCACTCTACTGTTGCAAAGTGGCACTTAGAGAGCTTCGCGATACAACCGATGACGCCTCAACTTCTCCAACACTTTCCTGAGATGCTGACAATGCTCCTCAAGGGACTTGCTGTAGATTAGGATGTCGTCGAAGAAGACAATAACAAACTCATCCAAGAAGTCTCTGAAGATGTCGTTCATGAGGCGCATAAACGTTGCTGGAGCATTTGATAGTCCAAAGGGCATTATCAGAACTCAAAATGACCATACCCGCTCAAAAAGCGGTCTTATGGATATCCTCTTCTTTTATTCTTATCCGATGGTATCCTGACCTCAAATCAATTTTAGAGAATACCTTTGCTCCTTTAAACGGGTCCATTAGATCATCTCGCCCTTGGCAATGCATACTTGTTCTTTATCGCCGCTTATTAAGCTGGCGATAGTCTATGCACATTCTTAAGCTCCCATCTTTTTCTTCTTCACAAAGAGTATAGGTGTCTCAAAGGAGACACACTTGCTCTTATAAATCCAAGCTCGAGCAATTCCTGAAGCCGTTTCTTGAGCTCAATCAATTCCGCGGGGTGCTCATTCTATATGGCGCTTCTTGGTAGGCTTCGTGATCCCGGAGCCAATGTGATCTCGCATTCCACACCCCTATAAGGTGGCTGCCTGCCGGATTTCATCCGAAATACATCCTTGAATTCTGAAATAAGCTCGGCTATCCGCTCGGGCAACCGATTTTCCCTTTGGGTCACTTCCATCCCGCTTGTTCGGCTCAACTGATTCCATCCTCAAGATGTAATCCACCTTATTCTTTTCTATACTCTTCCTTAGTCGCTTCAAAGAAATACACCGCATAGGAGAATCTAGCTTCTTACCTTTCACTATCAACTTTGCCGCCTGCGGTGCCGTCATGGTGACTTCATTCGGCCGCAATCAATCATGGCTTTGGCTGGCTTCAAAAATTCCATCCCCACTATCGGATCATATCTTCCGATATCCATGACTTCGCTCCCATCGGCCACTTAGCCCCACTAAGGTCTATGTCAAAGGTGATCCTCCTCCCTTAGTGTGCGAATGGCGCCGTTTGCCATAGCTACCGGCCTTGGCTTAGACTTCAATACCTTGTTCTTCATTAGGGCAGCCAATCTAGGAGATGCAAAATTATGAGAGCTACCCGTATCTATGAGGACTACATAAGGATTACTATCTATGATCCCGTCCATGGCGATGACAGCTTGATCGATTCTCTATATCACCGCCTCAATGTTTGCACATATGTGACACTCACCATCTATGAAGTCCCGGGCCTCCTGGCTGGTCGCCGCCCTCGCCCGGCTTACGTTGGGGAGTCCCAATCCAAGAGTTACGCCAAGGCCGACCGGGATGACCGAATGGACAATCGTGTGTTCGGTGCCCCCGGCTGGAAGCACACTGAAGCATAACTTTTCTCAATGCATTCCTCGTCTCTTTTCCTTCTAAGAAACTGTCTAGGAGACGCTTTAAGAGCCTGCCCGATGCATTCTCGGGCTTACGGTCCCCAAAAGCTTTGCTCGACCCTTACCTTCTGCCGACTCACGATGGTGTAGGCTGCTGATTGCTTACCCCGATATTGTCCCCGATCGCCTGAACTCAACCCTACGAAGGTTGATTTGCTCACTGGAGTTGCTTTGGTGCCTCTTCTAAACTTATAGCTTTATCTTCGACTGCAAGCCCTGACCTTGGGTTGATTGCTCTAACAAGCCTCTTGATATTGCTGTTCAACCCCTCAATGTAAGTATCCACGGCTTGCCTCTCTGAGACTCCAGGAACATGCAGCCTGAGCCTCATAAATTCTTCGGTATACTTAGCCACTGATAAGCTACCCTGATTCAACCTGTAAAACTGCTGAATCTGTCTACTAGTATGAGACCTTGGCACATAGTGCTTACGGAAAGCCTTGCTGAAGGTTTTAAACCTGCAATTGTTCCTCTTCAGCTTGTTAGACTTAGCATATCCCTTCCACCAGATCCTTGCGGGTCCAATAAGGTTAGCTGTAGCAACTTTCCCTATGTCCTTGTCTTTCATACCGTAGGAGTTGCCAAATTCTTCCATTTCATCAAGCCATGCTTCAGCCTCCATGCCTGACCTGTCTTTCCCTGAAAACTGGCCCAGCTTTCTTGTCTTCCATACATTGCTCATAGCACTATCCACCTTTTTCTGATAGTCATCTGTCTTTCTTGCTCTTTTCCTTGCTTTAGGTGTGCCCGACTGACTGTCGGAGCCAGAGCTGTCCTCACTGGAAGAGCTATCTGATGAGCTGGAGCTAGATGATGATGGACTCCTGGTTCTCCTCTTCCTTCTCCTATCCCTGACGTTCCCCTGGTTGCCCTCCCCTTCCTGCTGAGGGACTTCGTCACCACCCGGAAAACAAGGTGGAGGTGGAGGACCATCTTCCTGTGCATTCATGAGAGGTGTCGCCCAGTTGATGAGGTGTTGCATCTGGTTCCTCATCTGCACCAACCTTTGTTTGATCGCCTCGGTGACATATCCTGCTCAAAGTCTTCCTGTTCTCTGCCAAACAAGTTCCTTGGTACCCAATTGCGTGGTCGGTGCTGATCTTGAGATCCTGCACTTGAGTTCCTTGCTGCAAGGATTGATCATCAATACATTTTATTTGGGTTAGATGTTGATCAATTTTACTTGCAATTGAATTATCTTTAGTTATAAGAAATCATACAAAGCCTTACATTGACGAAACAGTTAATAGTCATTAATACATAAGGATTACATGATAAGGTAAATATATCTTAGCATAATGGGTACACGAAACATTTAGCACAAAACTTAAGAAAATTTCACAATTATCAGGTGGCCTCCCCCAAAAGCCCTGAAGAAGTTCTTGACATCCCCGAATCGGAGGCCTTTGCCGAGGTTGCGCAAGATGTTCCTCGCCGATCTTCCTTCAAGTGCTTTCGGGCCATCTCGGTTCCCGGAGTTCTCGGGTATTGTCGCTACCAATCGAAAGTGTTGCATCCCTAAGGTGCCCCTCGCAAAGTCGAGGCAATGGAGTGCGACCGCCCTGTTGAAAAGAATGATGTGTTAGGCATGGGCTTATATCTTCGAAAGTGCTGCCCGGCCCGAAAGTGCTATGAGAAGTGCCACGGATTCTTCCCCCTTGGGCTGAACTCCTTGTGGAAGACCATCATTTGCCCTTGGCCGAGGGGCTGGAAGATAGTAGCGGCGTCGTGCCCTTCCCTACGCCTCGATCCATCGGTGCCCTTCCTTCGAAGCCGCTTCACCGTAGGCATCCACCGCCATCGTCTTTATGATCCCTCCACATGCCGGGTTGCATTGTCCAAGTTGATGCCGCTGGACCCTTCCTCATGCTCCCCGACTCGAACGGGTGCGCTTGAGCTTGGGCCCTTCCCCGGGTTTGTAGAGTGTGCTCAGATTCTGGCTGGAACTCCTCCTCTCGAGATGATAGGTTCCCTTACCGCCGATAGATCTCCCTTTATCCGCCGATAGGCTGCTATATCCGACATTGTCTCCCCAAAGATAAGAGTGTCTCTCCGCCAGCTCCCCTTTGGGATCTCCCGGTATGAGTAGTCGATGAGGTCTCAAGGCTCTTCCCGTGTGCTATCATGCCCAAGAGCTCGTCGATTCGAAGACCCATTCCCGGCAAGTAGGGACAAGTTGAGGATGTCATTTGCAAAATGTACTCCTCCCCGCCGATGACTATCGGTGATGAGCTGTGATGCCGACCGGTGGGTTTCCAGGTCGTTCTCACGCCGTCGCCATGCCTCGACGCATACCTCCGCATTCTTGTTGCCTCCCCGCTCTCCCATTTCGGGTTCCCGCTCCCCTAGCTGCTCGTAGTCTTCATGGATCTCAGAGATGGTGCCCCCGACGCCGTGCCATAGTATTCGTGAGGGGCGGAGGATTCTATATTCGTGGATTTGATCCCGGGCTCTACACGGGTATCAAGTGGCGCTAAGTCTAAGGGCTGAACAGAGGGTTCCCCTACTTTGTTGATTGACTTATAGTGCATGAAGAGGGCAAGGGTCGCCCTCGAGCTGAAAGGTACCTATGCCTATTATGTCTGCAGGTCATGTAATCGGGCATGGTCCTAGTCCTATCCCATAGCCGCGCTTGCCTTTGGATCCCGCCAACTCTCGACCTAAGGCTTGGGTAAGTGTCTCAAGAGAAACCCCATTCCCTCCCCTAGGAGGCGCCTAACTTCCCAAGGCAGGACCTCGCTGGTCATATTGGCACATAATGTCCGTGTAGTGGGGTGTTCTAGTCAAAGTTGCGTGAAGATCAAACAAGTGATCAAACACAGAGAAGGCTTGATCTATCTGGAAGCTTATGGATATGGTCGGCAAAAGATTGTACCATCTCTCAAAGTTGCCGGGCCATTGAGCAGGAAAGGGTGTAGAAAATGGCTTGCAAAGATCGGGTGGAGGATCGAAAATCGCCTAAGGGGCTGGGAGCAGTTCAGAGGGAAGAAAAAAATGGCAAATGGGGCCTATTTTTATAGACTATGGGTGACCTGGGGTTCGTGCAAAAAGGTACCTACCTACCTAATGACGACCTTGGTTCTATGGCTCGGGTGTCCAATTGAACTACCATGAAGTGCAAACTTAAGCAAAACAAAGCAAGAAACACTACATGGCAATTTGTTGGATCAAATTTGGCTAATTTGGGCCAAAGATGGGCTGACCCGGGTGAATCCGCGCGGATGGCCTCCGCGTCGCGGACGCAGACGCGTTTGGCGCGGTCTCACCCGGTTGGCCTGTTTTGGGCCAATTTTTGGTCATTTTTGGGAATTTAAAGATGCTAATATGGCTAATTGGGCCAATTCTAACCTAACTAGCAACTTATTTTGAGCAAAACTGACATCTAAAAGCAAGATTTTGGGGGTAGGCGGGTGAATCCTTGAAAAGCAGAACGCCAGCGTCATGTCGGACCTTAGAGGCCATTGGCGCGGTCTCACCCGACTGGCCCAATTTTTAGCATTTTAGATGATTTTTTTGCCAAAATTTTGTTGTAGTCATGATTTCTAGGGTGTTTCTAGGCATGCTATGAAGAATTCTACTACGATTGGGTTCTATTTCCTACATTTCAAGCATACAACATTTTTTCTAATTATAGAGGAAAATAACTTTTATATTAATAAGAAACATAGTTACATGAAAATTTTAATTCTTCTACAAAATTTACAAAATTTGAGGCCTAGGGCCTCTCCCTGCGGATCCTCCGTGCTAAGTGAATATCCTTAGGCATAAGGGTAACTCTCTTAGCATGGATAGCGCAGAGGTTCCCTTCCTCGAAGAGCTGGACCAGCTCTACTTCGGAAGCCTCTTGCAGGGCCCGGGTCATTAGAGGGGTAACCCTATAATCGGTCCGGAACTGCTGCAAGACCTCTCTAAGGAGACGCTCGAGGGCGCCTTCTTATCGGAGATTCGTGCACATCACGGAAGTGCCGAATCTCCCTAAACACCCGGGTATGTCTTTGTTAGGCCCGTGGTGAACCCTCTTGGGTTTTCGGCCTAGGTGGGGGTGGCTTGGGCTGGTTCTTCTTCGGCCTGCCGCCCACCACGACGCGCTGCACCTCCTGGCGGCAATACCACTCATTGTACCTCGTCCAACGACGAAGGTACTCCTTGTATGCCACCATCTTCCGCTTGAACTCGCGGTCCTGCTGGAGCGCGAATGCCCGCTCCCCTACCTTTTGCTTCTTCACCACCTTAGGTGGTTCCGGCCACTTGGGGTAGGGTGGTTTGGCGTCGGGGTCCTGCTGCCCCTCCTGCTCTTCTTCCTCCTCGTCATCCCCGGACCTCCTGCTCTTCTTCCTCCCATTTGAGGCTCGTCAACGCGATGGTCGGTGAGGGCCATCGTTCCTCTTCTTCGTCAGGTCGCTCTTGCTCCCTCAGCTCCCTCTCTCTCTCCCTTTTCTTCTAGCGGCCCTCTCCTCCGGCCACTCTGCTACTTTTTCCTTTCCCTTCTTTTTGGGCACCGAAGGCCCCGCTTCCTCCACCTGCTGCTGCACCTGCTCTTCCACCTCTTGTTCCACCTCGGTGTCTGTGGCCCCAAAGTGGCGCGACTCGTCCGTTCTTTGTGTTCCTGCCGACGACGAGCTGCTCTTTGGGGGCTCTCCACCGGCATCATGATACGTATCGCGCCCGGCCGCTGGCTGGCTGGGGGAAGGTCCTCTTCCCTTTCTTGGGTCGGAGGTGCTCCGGGATCTTCTTCACATGTCGCCTGCCGCTGCGCCATGGAGAGGGTAGGTCTTGGTCCAGACTTCCCTGTAGGTTTTGTTTGGTGCGAGCCATATCTTATGGATCCGGAAAATGGGTGTTAAAGGTCGAAGCAAGAGAGAGTTGGAGGTGAAGGGTGGGAGAGAGAAAATGAGGTGTCAGATATTTAAAAAGGAGGGTCCCTGGGAATATTCTCCTACCATAATTACCCCTATTTATTAGCCCCCCTTATTAATTACAAGATATTTAATAATTATTTAACTATTGATGTATATATTAACCTATATTAATTGATATTATCTTAAATTTTCGAATTTTCCTAATGGTTCGAAGTGCAATTTATGAATTTGCGCCATTTTTCACCTGGGTCTCCGATTGGCATGATTCTTCGACCCATTTTAGGTGAAATTTGATGCAGATGCATAATTTTCACTCCAAATTTACTAGAAGGTTCGTTTGACTCGCTCAAATCTTCGTCTAACACTTAGCCTAATTCCTGACCCACTACCTAGGAGAAAATTTTTTTTCCCCCATTTTCGCGGTTCAATGGTGGAAATGTTTATTTCACACCCCTATAGGCCTGTTAGACTACTTCATGGTTATGGTCAGTGCTAGTTCTTGGTCAACCAAGAACATCGCCTCGATACTATTGTGACGCCTCGCTAAAAGCGTGACGGCGCCCTACGGTATTTTTCGGAAGAAATCCCCCATCCGGCCACAAGAACGCGATGGGCCCTTCGCCTACCCCCAAGACTCGAGGTGACTCTTAGTGCGGGAAGGGAACACGAAGGTGTCTTTGCGCCCTTCCCCTATGGGCTCCTATAACAAATGGAAGCGATAACACGCCGAACTAGCATCAACATATACAAATACTACCTCGAAAGGTAGTGCATCACTCATAAACCAAGGCAAAGATGATAATCACGAACCATAAAACATGAGAGCTCCTACCCTCGCTCGCACTGTAAGGAGGATGACCCGACCGGCTAGGCCTCAAGATAGATGCACCGAGTCATGGCAATGGCGAGGGGCTGGCATAGAACAATGGCTAGGGTTGACCACTCCATCCGCCCCTCCTGTGCATACTTTGCGGATGGGCTAAATCAGGCTCGGCATGACTCTAGCCTTCCGGACACGCTAATCCCATGGCATCACCCATCCGGGACTACTCTGTGTTGCATCTCCCGGGTCCGATGAGGCGGGAAGGGTTGCATCTCCCCTTCCTAGGGTCTAGAGGTTCCGTGGGCTAGAGAATGGGGACACACACCCATTCGCACCCGACTTAACCCCCAAAACGAGAGCCAAGCCAACACTTGCAGCTCTCGAGAGGCGGCGACACCATTGCCCGGGAGGTGTCCGGACCCATGCTCGGCCCACACGAAGTGACCGACCATAAGCCTAGCCCACTATGGGATCCCCCGAAGCCCCCACTCGGCAGGGATCCTCCCTCCGCTTTCCCTCTAGCCCCGTTATATGGTGCTGAGTCATATCATAGCCTCAATAGCCGGGTGGGCTCCTATGCACAGGCCGCAACTAATAGGAACTAAGGGGTCTACTCTAGGAGCATACTACATATGGCTCTAGGTCTCTACCCCCCTTCCCAATACAAGAGGAGCAAACAAGATCAACCAACATCCATACTCATCACATCATGAGAATAATCATAAGAAGAACATCTTAACCTAATCATACAAATCTAACTAATAGTTAGGGTTCCTTGATTAGGGTTCAAGATGTTGAATATAGGTTCTAGGATGGCTCTACTCTAGATACAAAATACTAGCATATCTGGAATGCTAATTTCCAGATGAGCTATCACAACTACTATCATACATACCTGCTCCTGAAGCTCTCCCTCCAGATCCATGTGCCTCCATGGTCTCCGACTCACGAGATGCCGCTCCTACTCCAAGAACGAGTCTACCCTGCTGGGGCTGCTGCACCAGTCTATGCCACAACAAACGATGTTCGAAACGGGGTTTCGAACGAGTAGGTGAGTCTCTGGGTGCTAGGGCTGGAAAGAGGTCTAGGGTTAGGGTTTATGCCTATATGAGTTAGGTCCACCTAGGATGCCACGTGGCACCAATCAGGTGAGTCCTGTGTGGCGGTGCCCCAATAGGTTAAGGCCACGTGGATAATGGCTTAACCTATGGTTGGCTAAGTTATGAGAATATCTTAGCCATGCCCCCCTAGTGCCACAATCTATGGTATACAAGGCTATGAGGATAGACTTGTATGGTGACGGATCCAGGAATATACGTATTTATGGCGTATATTCCCCTGGACCGTCACAGATATGATGCAGGCCTTTGGGTGTGGACCTAGTTTCAGGGAAACGGTTATGAAGCTACATGTGTCTGCTAGGGCGACAGTGTGGTGTCAGGGTGAGACCTCTTCAATCTTCTCTGTGGGCCGAGGCATTAGGCAGGGATGTCCGTTGGTCCCCTTTCTGTTCACCATAGTGGCAGAAGCTCTTTCGCAGCTTTTTCAGGTGGCAGTTACTGACAATGTGGTGCAAGGTCTCCGCATGGGTGATGGGTCGCAACAGGTTTGCAGTAAATTTGCGGATGATACATTCCTCTTTCTTCATGAGATGAGTCCAATCTCCAGGCAGCCAAGAATATTTTGGATGCCTTTTCTTTAGCTTCAGGGTGCTTGCTTAACTGGTTGAAGTGCTCGGCCATGTGGGTACTGGAGGAACCTCCTCTTGCGTGGTTGAGTCAGTTTCCCTGGGCTCTTACACCGCCACACACAGCTGCCAAACTATTAGGCATACCATTTGGCTTGGACATTAATGCTAGGGCAATTTGGGCGGAGACATTACAGAATCTTAAGCAGCATCTGAACTGGTGGAGGGAAAGTACACTCACCATGGCTGTTAGGATTCTGGTAGCCAAGTCAGTGCTCTGTAGCACTCATGTTTACGCAGCCTCCTGCATACTTGCGCCAGAAAGTGTGGTTAAGGAGTTGGATGACACCATTCGCAATTTTGTTTGGGGAGGGAATGAGGAGGGGGCTACAGTGAAGGTCGCATGGTGGAAGTGTGTGCGTCCCAGAAAGGCGGGGGGCTTAGGTATGCTTGATGTGTCGTTGCACACGAAGGTTCTGGTGTCGAAATTCACCTGGCAGTTGTTGCAGGAGCAACAATCCCCAGGTTTGGCTCTATTGGCACAGCCGCTTCGCCATTCTATTGTGTTTCGGAAGCCAGCAATTCCGGCTCAGTTGTCGTGGGCTCTGTTTGAAGATTTGCGGCCATTCCCTCATGCTTCGCCTTTTCTTAAGGGTCTTTTGAAGGCCTGGAAGGTGGTCAAGGTTCTCTTTTCATTGGACCCTAGCAGGTGTATGGTAGCCTCATCGCCCTTTCTCTGGGTACCCTTGGATTCTGCATCTCCCTTGGCCTCTTCCCTACACTCAGGTACTCAGTGCCGAGGGATTGCTGCAGAGGTAACATCCATCCATGACTGGTATTGGAAGGGTCATCTGGCGCCGTGGGAGTTTTTTAGGGAACGATTTGGCCTTCGGCGGTGGGACATACGGACTTGGGCCAGAATTGCCAATGCTATTCCATTGCAGTTGTCTTCTCAAGTCAATCGCATTTGGAAGTCGCATAGTGGACTTGATGCATCTCAGTTTGTAGCATCGGCTTATGGGCTTCTAGCGCTTCAGGACACGTTGCCGCCTTTGGATAAGTGGTCGCTTAAGCTTCCAGGGAGTAACCATGTGGAAGTGGGCGTGGAATACATTGCCTCCTCCTAAAATCTGTACCCTTTTGTGGCAGATCTTGCACCGTAGCCTCAGGGTGAATGTCCGAGTCCACAGGAGCGGAAACATGCCCTTTATGTGGAAGGCGTCGAGAGACCATTGAGCACTGCTTTGTCCTATGCACAGAGGTAGGGACAGCTTGGTCCTGGGTGAGAGCCCTCTTTGGGTCTTCACTGTGCAGTCAGAAGATTCTCTTGGGAGTCTTTCCTAGCAGTTGGCCAGTAGCCAAGCAGCATGCATTCCATTTATGTAGAGCTTGGCTTCTGTGGTTGATTTGGAAAAGACGGAGAGCGAAGGTCTTTCAGAATGCAGTGCTTAGCCCTTTTCGGTTGGTTCCGATCTTGAGGCATAAGTTGTGGCAGGCTTACCAAGTCTCAAGCTTGTCTGGCACAGTTAAGCGGGAAATTTGGTTGACATTCCTACAGATTGTCAATCATGATGGGCACTTCATTTCTTAGCACCACACTTATCATTGTACTTGATCGCATTCTAGTGGTTTAATATATTCCTATATTCGTCAAAAAAGAAAAAAAAAAAAAAACATTGCCAGGAAAAGAATTTAGACTAGTGTGTTTACAAGAGAAGTATTACAGATGCACGATTTATTCTGGTTTATATATAATCACCATTTTAGCTTTACAGAGAGGTATTTTATTAGATATAGAGATTTATACACTCATAGAATGCTGAAAGATGCATATGGAACTCTATTATTGCTTATTGTGCAACATGGTTTCTATAGATTGATCTGAGATAATCTTTTGGATGGTTGGTTCTTATAACTTCATTGCAGACTATAGCCTTCTCTTTCATCTTGGCATTTATTCTGATGACCCAAAAATCCCAACCATTTCCCCAGCCTTCATTAACACAATTGGCTCTTCTCAGGTTCAATAACTTGGTTTGATCTTGCAGGTTTAGAATCAAGAATGAAGTATCGAAGATATTATAGAATTTATTCTATGGTTTTGAATTTCATGGATAGCTAGTCAAAACTCACAATCGATGTGAAGAAAAGGTTTTTTTTTTCCACGAGCAAAAGTGTCTCATCCACTTTTGCTTTTGGCAATTATATTGACTTCAGTTGTGACACTGCACCGATCTTTCTTCTCAACAATTACTATTATAAACCATTTCCAGCTATAACCATTTTCTAGTCTTTTACACAAACTATCTTGCTGTGTGATATTGAAAGCTAATTTTATAATAGCTTTCTATCTCTATTGTATGGCTTTCCTATCTAGCTATCTATCTTAATTAATGAAAAATATCATCCCCCACTCTCCAAAAAAGAAGAAGAAGCAATGACATGTAATAGCTATTTTATACATGTGATAAGAGAAAGGCAGAGCATTATTAATGTTCATCGGAGACAAACGAGACAAAAAATGATATATCAGCTGATTAGATGTGACAGAGACAAGAAATTCGACTGGCCAAAACGACATACATAAATATTATTTACAAGGTATTATGATAAGTATAAATGCGCATCAATGCTGCGTATTCTTAACATATAGATGGTGTGCAATCTTCAAGATGTTTTATTTACGAGATTCTAATTTAATATCTTGTATAAGCCTTCTCTAAGTGTAAGTTGTCCTATTCTTGTAACCATAGTAAGAAGCTATTTAGTGTTGAAATTAATGTTTTTATGTGGGTATGTCATCTATGTCTCCTTTAAAAGGTAAAGGAACATCTCGCACAGCCCGATATCTACCCACATTATTGAGATGCTCATTTTCTAACCTGCATTTTAAAAGCATAGACGGTCATAAAAAGTGACAGGGACTAATGTATAAAAAGAGTAGCTACTAGGATTAAAAGGAATAACAAACCTGTAAAAATTCCAGTGTCCCCTTCGGAGGACTTCTAATGCAGCAAAGACAAAATCAATAATAAAATGGTCAACTTTTGCATATGGTATGTGTATCACAGCATACAACCAAGCCAAACGAAGCACAATGTCCAGAATCTGCCACATTGCATCCTTTTAGAAGTTAAACACTCATGAAAGTTGTATGCCCCACATAATGCTAAGAAGTGGACATATGAAATTGATAATGAACCATTAGCAGTATGCTGCAGAAATAAAAATATCAAAGCCATACCATCGATAAAAAATAAATAGATTTATGGTTTAGGATGAGTCGGTCTCTCAACCATGGATTTACAGATTTCGGATGAAGTAGACCCCAGTCGACCACAAGACTCCAATATAATTGATAGGTAGTAGCAAAAATCGAGCATAAGACAAACACAATTAGCCAGCCTCTGGTGTGAATTCTTGAGTATGTCAGCTTCATGATGAGGGCTACCATTCCTGACATGTACTTTCCGCCATTTTGTATATGAATTCGTTGATGCTCGTCTAACCATCTTCTCCAACACTAGAGACGACATTTATATGTTAAATATTATCTAAATTTTTCCTAAGTAGTTAAAAAGTTGTTGCAATTACCTGCATCAATCTGCACCAAAATGGCAATATTGCTAGTAAATATTGAAATAATTTGAATATATCATTTCCAGTGCATGCATGAGAATTTTGAGTTTTGTAAAAGCCTCCTCCATAATAACATGAAATGTATCCTAGATTCCTTAAAGCTGTTACCTACATGCTCGACGTGGTTATCTTTTAGAGAGTTTTTACAAATCTGAAATGTACTTCGTTTAGTACCTGGCTTGTCAATTGGTCTGCTATAAAGAAATCTATTAATACCACCTGTTCGATACTATAATTAATAAATGTTTTCCAGCACATTGAATACAAGCATCATCATCATCATCAGCAATGCATAGCTCTTACCTTGTATAGGGGAGCGCATATGTCGTGCCATAAGGCTCTTAGAAATACAACCCTTGATGACTTGAAGCAAATATTAAATGGAGATAAAAGGAGGAATACCAATATCTACAAATTTAAATAGTGTAAAAAAGAGGAACTATATTACTGACAAAAAGTTATAAATCTACAATATATACCATGAAGACGATGAAGGGAATAAGCTCGCTTATCACATGACCATTATATTCCTTAGTGTACGTAGCGAGATGAGCAATCATCCCCACAATCAAAATTGTTGTAAGGCTTGTGCTCAAGAGAAACACATCTTGGTACTTTAACTCAGTACCAGGTGCAAACTCATAAATGAATGCATAGTTGATACGAACTCTACTCCAAGTGTAGACATTGCAACCATACATATATATATGTAGTAGAAACAACATGATTGTACTTTACTTGTGCCAAAATTGAAGTAAGAAGGTTATCCATAAACAAAAGAAAAGACAAATTAGTTCATGGCAAGCAAACCTGAAGACGGGAAATGCAGATTTCAAGTATGTTTTTTCTCCAGTTGACAAGTTGGTATGGTTGGCCAAGATTAGAAGCAAAATAAATGCAAGAATAAGACTCCAGGAGCATCCGGTGAAAAGACCTAGACGAAGTTTGAAAAATTATTGTTTGTTATGGAGTTAGGAGAATGGACATGAATACCTAATGCAAAAATCTTTCTTTGGGTTTGTTTTACTCTTTGTCGTCTTGCCCTCAGATAGGCTAGTGCTTTCTTGCGATTTCCATTGGTGAAATGTTGAGTGAAGAGGGCCTCTACCTTCTCCATTAATTTAGGAATCTGCATAATCCAAGCCGAAAGAAAACATAATTATGCTTTTCTAGATTTACCTTCTTGCTTATAATTGCTTTGCATTGCTACTCTAAGATAAAATGATATGCTACGAGCATGATGGTAGAATGAAGAAAGGATAGGTAGATAGATAGTATTTTTATGGCATATCACATCACAACATCTTATAGGGATATATGACGATCCTTAAATGTCCCAGGAGAGATTTAATACAAGACCTCTTATTGCTAACCCAAAGGACTAGCCATCAAACCACAAGGAAGAGGTATCACAAAAGAGAGGAAAATAGAGACCCACCTTGTCTGAGCTTGAAAAGTAGCTTATTTCCACAGCTCTTAGATAGATGTCTGAAGCATTTTGTGTGGTTAACTGTAGTGAGCCTTTAAATTTAGTTATTGCAAACACATACAATCTTTTAGGCACAAGAATATGAAACAAAAAGCATTACGGGCAGACCTTGTCGTACTTCTTGAGGATCTCCACAAATGCCATGGTATTGATTGATCTGCCATACAGAATAGAAAATTAACATTAGAAATTGGCTTAAGATAGTGGTTAACATGATTTGATTGTAGGGTTGAACTAAGTGCCTGTAATTTGTGAGCAGTTTGAGACTTCTATAGAACTCAATAAAGGCCTTCTTAAGCATCTTATCAGCTCTGACAACCTGGATTCGTTTGCTCTTCACTGAACTGGGTATTCTAGTTAAGCTCTTCTCCAGATCTAAAGCACATAATTCAAACTAATGATTTGATGCTTCTAAGTTTGTTATGTGATAAAATGACAATCCTCTTTTTTTGGATTGCCACACTTTAATTTTGGGATACCTTGTTCGCTAATGGCGTCGACTTCCGAACCATTTTTTGCATTGGAAGGGTGTTGCAGTTCACTGAATGCTCGCATTTGGATTTCTAGCTGGGACTCCTTTTCTATGTGTTCCTTCTCCTTCATTTTGTAGAACTTGTCTACTTTGTTTAATTGTTGATCAAGAAGTTGGAAGAAGCGTTTAATATGCATTGGTTGAGGCTCCATCAATTCTGTCTCAAAAATGTCCTCTCCTGTTGCTTCTATATGCCTCTTATGAACAACCTGAAACAGAACCCAACAATTGGCAAGCATAATAGTAATTGTTGCTATGATTATAGAATAACATTTCCAAAGACAAATTGCGTAAATGATGGCATTCAGGATATCAATTAGAAGGCATTCAAATTGATGTCTTGAATGATGCCAAGACATCAATGAGAAGGCATTCAAATTGATGTCTTGATTGATGCAAGATGTTTTAAGCGAGGGAGCATGCAAGTCAACCAAATGCTAGTTTTATCGTCCTCAAAGACAAAAAAGATCTATGGTATACCTCTAATACATGTTCTGTTTGTCAATATCTACATCTGCGTAGGTATTTATATCTCTTAGACATGAATGAAGAAGAAGAAGAGAAGAAAATAACTAAAACTAGCTACACCAGGTTATAAATGCATACGCTATAGAGGTCCATTTTATAACATCCATATCATGTAGCAAAACATTAGTATTTAAATTGAATTGATTGATTGGATCGGGTTGAGCTTTAATTTATGATTAATAAACAAATCCAAGCTTACCATGAACTTGTCAGGGTGGATCCAACTGCTAGGCATCAGATGGCTCAAGGCTGTTAGTGGAGTGGGTGGTATTGCTGCAGCCTGATCTATTGATTCTTGAATGATGCTTCTGATTTCTCTAATCTCGTTTTTGAGCAATTTGTAATTGCAGTACATGTTCTCCCATTCTGGAACCAGTTGATCCTCAAGTTCCCTCTCAAACTTCACCATCCAAACGGCCTATTTCAAAATAGAACAATGGATGCAATACCTTCCCTGTTGAAAGAAACCCGTTAATATAATTAACATTGTGGCCCCTGTTTAGTAAACTGTTGCGTGAAATTTCTATTCATCTCTCCCTCTTTTTTCTTATTGAATATATGCAAAGCGGAATCATGATGTAATATGATTTGACAGATGCTATATATAGGCCGGTTCAATTTCTTTGTAACAGTCTAGAAACAGATCAGACAAAATCTGTGTGCATTGATATTCATGAGGTTAATCTCCAAGATCAGAACCTAACTCAAGTATGGTTTTACAAAATTGCTTTGCAGGATCTAAAATTGAAGCCCATCTTATACATCTAATAGGAGAAATAGTTTGAGATTCCATTCTAAATCTTAGAAATAAAAAGCATCAGGAAGAATAGGTCAGGTCGGGGGAAGAGCCAGTGTAAGATAAGGCCTTGGAATGGAGACTAAAATATCTAATGTGCCACGAGCCGCTTCAGTCAAATACAATGAAAGTAAATCCGACCAAAGAGGAACTAATAAAACAACTGAATTGAAATACCAAATCGAATTGAATTGCATTGAATTAAATTGAACAAAACAATTCAAGTTGATAAGCCTCCACACAAACTTAATTTGAGTTGAACTGAACAAATGAAGCTAGATCCACAAAAACTGAAGTATGTGGAGAAATACTCAAGATATCCTACCCTTTGTGTGTAATGCCACATGCACAACAACCTTGCTCCTTGTATAATGCACTTCTTATAGCACCTCCGAATTTGCCAGGTGGCCATGATTAAAAAATTGTGCCTCCTTTTATAACATTGAAAAACTCAAAAGACGTAGCCTTACAATTGAAGCCATCGTAATGCAGCATTTTTGCTAGGTTTGTAGCTAAACGTAAGGCATATCTTCTTAGAGCATCAACATTGTTTATGCCTTGAATGACTCCATCCATCGTCTTGTTTCTCATGTCCCTTTTTTTTCGATTTGTTTTATTTTTTCCAATCTCATGCAAGTCATACCTTTTCTTTGAACGTATGCTATCTTTACACGTGTCCATGTACTCATGGCATGTCCTCACCCTTTATGCTTCTCGCCTTGGATATTCCCTTCTATCACTCGCTACCATCCTTTGTAAATATTTGTACATCGAATCTTTAGAATTTTGCTTGTGTCAACCAAGCTTATACTAACCACGACATTTAGAATCTGTTCATATACATATGATTCTATATGATTGTCTTAACCAACCTATTTTTTATCATTATCCACAACCAACAACAAAAGATGCGCAATCCCTTGGTTGTTTTATTTCTTCTTATCTAGACTCTACATTTGCCACTAAGATACTTTGTTTTTAAGTTTGTATTTGCTACTACCTTTCCATCTTGTACGTGCCACCAATTAGCCTATAAGATTATTGGTTGTCACGTGAAACATCCCCCTTAAATTACCATTTTAATAAAGGTAGCTCACTTTTTGTCTTAGTTTATTATTAGTTTCTATGTTTGTACTTCTTTATCATTTAAATTCATTACGTATCGAAGTGCCAAAGTATGGGAAAGTAATAACGTGGAATCATTTTACAAAAGAAGAAAGCAAAACCTAACGGTATCAAAATTAAGAGCATCATCATTGCCCATGCTAAATAACCATACATCCATCCATGAGTCTTGAATATATATGCCCACATAAAACCATCCTCATGCTCGCACGTAATAATAACCATCCACCCATCCATCCATGAACCTTGAATATATATGCCAAAATAAAGCAATCTCATGCTCGTACATATTATTGAATATACAAATACTTAAAAAATCAAAAGCTGCAATGCCCATTTAACCAAGCGACCCAACTGCCTTGCAACGCAAATTAGTTGAGCAAATTAACGATAGAAATATTTGAATAATATATAGTTGAATTTCATTTTTTATCAATCATTCACTGCCTTCACTCGTCATGGAATAATTTAAGGGCTAAAGTTAACTATTTGGCGATTTCTTAGCAAACTTTCAAAAAATATTGGCTAAAGTGAATGGAAAAAATAGGGAAAAATATATAATTTTAGATTAACTTTTTTTTTTTTTTCATCCACACCAACCGGATTTTTTTAGGCAAATACAGAAAGTAAGAGAGTGAAAATTTGTAAGGTTTAGCCAAACTAAAAAAAATTGCGGAATGAGTTTGGGCTAGTTTAGCTCAAGTAATTCTAGTTCTAGATAATAAAGCAATACATGATCAATAATTTATTTTCTAGCTTCCATGGAATAATTTGAAGTCGAAACTTCGATGGCCGACTTTAGCTCTTCTTAAACCCTAAAGCGCTCAGGGTCCTGGTCGCACGTTTCTGATCATATCTGGAGATCCAGAGCTCCTTTCAGCTAAAATTTATTGCGTTGGAAAGCCCTCTCAGAGACCTTTCAGTAGGTATGTGATTTGCATGTGGTTGAGTCATATTTCCAAAGCAAAATTGTAAATTTCCGGGCTGCCAATA
This sequence comes from Isoetes taiwanensis, assembly GCA_021234155.1. Lineage (NCBI taxonomy): Eukaryota > Viridiplantae > Streptophyta > Lycopodiopsida > Isoetales > Isoetaceae > Isoetes > Isoetes taiwanensis. The sequence goes on along the minus strand of JAJEKV010000066.1, from coordinate 7,470,215 downwards.
AAAGCGCTCACGAAAATCCGGCGCTTCGTGGTCGCCACACGCGTTCGATCATATCTGGAGCTTGGGAAGCTTTGGTTTCAGAATCAGGGACTTCACAATAGGCTTGGTCTCAGGTTAAGACTTGCAGTAGTGAGACTCTAAATGACCCAGGACGTGACTCTCAGGCAGCAGACAATGGAAGAAAAGCTGCATGCACTAAAGAAGCGACAGGATAGGTTGGCAAGTATGGAGGCACAAAGAGACACCCAGCCAACAGTAGCCATCCTCAAGAAACAGTTGGTGAAGGAGAGAGAACGGATCTCCACATTAGAAGAGCAAAAGCGCCACCGAATAACCGTTTTGGGATGGCCGACTTCGGCCTTGATCAAGCAAGGGGTATTGTTTCGGTTAAGAAGTGAATTCATGGCAACATCTCAAACATCGAATGAGGTTACCCGGCGGATTGATAGGATCCATCGGCCAGGGTGTGATGAGATATCACAACCGCAGAGAGAGCTCGTGCAAGCGGTGGAACAGATTACGATTGGCTATTGCAAGCGCCCGCCTTTGCGGACCATGAAGCTAGAATGCATCGATGCAAGCAAGGTTGGACACCCTAGAAAAGAGACAACCGAAGGGACAGAAGCAAAGACCGTGCTCTCGGCCCTAGAGAAGAGGATGGCCGAGTTTCACCGAGAGATGTATGATCTCCGCTCGGAGATGAAACGAGCAGTCTTGCCGAGGCAAAGATCAACAAGTCGCCCAATGCCGAGGCGAGGTGGCCCAGTGGAATCAGCAGTCCTTCGTGGAGGAGCGGGGATCGCCAATCCCGTCGGCTGAACCTCATTGTCCCGGGGCTTGCCTGAGGAGCATGGGGAAGATCTGCCGGCTAAGCTTAATGCCCTGGTGCTGGACGGACTACAACTGCAGTATTTGGGGGTGAGAAACCCGACCAGAGTCGGGGGGCCAAACATTAGACCTCGACTGGTCAAATTCACAGTGTTGGACCAGGCATCGAAGACTCTATTGCCGCAACGCGCTAGCGGGTTGAAGGGGACATCAATATACTTGGACCACGAGATCTTACTCGGTGCAACAAAAGGAGAGACGAGAGGAGTTCACAAAAATCGGACAAGTCAGGACGGGGCGGGGGATCGACATGCTTAGTTAATGGCAAGATGAAGGTGTTTGTACCTCCATGACCAGCGATAGCGAGGCGGCGGCGATGGGGGCGAGGGACATCTAGACCTTTCACCTCAGGGGCGACAAACCCGGATGCAACGGCCGGGGACCCGGTGCTCCGCACCACAGAGCGGCCCCTGCAACCTCCTCGGAGGCTGGTGCGGGGACAATCGCCCCCAGGCAGCATAGGGACAGTGTCTCCAACTTGTATGCAGCGGCCTTGTTGAGATCGCTACAGGTATGGACATCATCTTCTTGCAAGAGACATGGGAATATCGTGGGCATCAGCTGCCGGACATCCCGGGATACCAGTGCTTCTCGCTCGCTAATGCGCGCCATGGCAAGAGAGGATATGGAGGGGTGGCATGCTACTCCAAAGATGCTATAACAGCCACGGTCTCGCTCCAGAAGGCTGACAGACTTAACCGCTACCTGTGGGTGAGAGTACTGGAGCCTCAGCATCGTCCATTATTTATTGCATGCTGTTATATACCCCATGCAGCCTCTAAGTTCTTCCAGGTCCAGGAGGCAAACACGGATGTACAAATGCCTTATAGAGATCTGTATGATGACATAGAGCAATATCGCCAGCAAGGGCATGTGCTCTTTTAGGAGATTTCAATGCCCGCACTGCACAGCTGCAGTCGGTTACCTTCTAGGGAGAGGCCGATTCTGACCCACTCTGGCTTGAAACAACTATACCCCAACATGCCAGACAGTCTTAAGATACAGTCACCAATGCCTTTGGAAGGGAGTTGGTTCAACTCTGTCAGGTCTTTGACATGGTAGTGTGCAATGGTATGATCAGATGGCCGCAATCAGGGGGTTTTACTTGCAAGAGCGATAGACATGATGGTGGAGCTAGCATGGTAGACTATCTCCTTGCTCCAATGGTAGGACTTGACATGATCAGCGAGCTCTCAATTGGCACACGAACAGGAGATGAGGAGGCTTTGTCGAACTACTATCCACTTTATGTCACTTTGGATTGGGGGCACTCAGTAGCGCAATCACAGAGTAGAAACCATCAGGGGTTGAGATACACCCCCGACTACCGAAAGCAAGCAGAATATGAGTGTGTTGGAACGTGAACTGCAGGGGATTGATGCCCTTTGCACGTTACATGATAGGTGGGAGTGGCTTGTAAATGCCTTACTCACAGCAGCTAGTGCATGCTTTGTAGTGAGGGATCGCTCGCGAATGGACACTGCGCAGTTCCCTCAGAATCCCTGGTTTGACGTTGAGTGCAAGGCTCTAAAGACCCAACTGCGCCTCGTCTCAGATCCACAGCTGCGGCACCAGGCCATTCAGGACTATAGAGCATTCTTGAAATCCAAAAAGCATGCGTACATTGCAGACCATCAGCAGCGCATGTTTGATTTGTTGATGACCGAGCCGAAAGCCTTCTGACGTAGGGTGTTGTACAAGAGGCATCAACCACCCGGCAATATTACCATAGACCAGTGGATGCATCGGTTGGAGGAGTTGTATGATCCTCCAGGAGCAGCTGCTGGGGTTCCAGATCAGGTAGGAGAAATGCTGCAGCTCACGGAGGAAGACATCCAACAGGGCTTTAGACACCTGGCTAATGGCAAAGCGAAGGACTTGCAGGGACTTGAAGCCGAGTTATTGAAATGGGGTGGGCCAGCTTTGCTAGGGCCTCTGACAATGATCATTAACCAGGCCATAAGGGAGGGCCTCCCGGGGGAGTGGATGGTTAGCAAGGTCACCCCAATTCATAAGACAGGTAATAGGGATGATTCGGCGAACTACCGCATGATCATGGTGAGCCCATTACTCGCAAAGCTTTTAGCAGGTGTGGTGGAGAAGAAGTTAACTCAGTGGGCTGAGGAAGCTGGAGTGCGTGCAGTTGGCCAGGCGGGGTTTCGCCCTGCCCACTCCACAATCGACCATATATTCACTCTCAGAATCCTTATGGAAGATACTCGCAATGCGCGGCGTGACCTGTACTGCTGTTTCGTAGATTTCAAAATGACATATGATACGGTCCCTTGGGACCTGTTGTGGCAGCATTTGCAGGCACTGCATGCCCCACAGGACTTACAAAATATCATCTATAGACTCTATGGATATATGCTGCATTGCCTGCATCAGATCAGCGAGTTGCTAGCACCATAGGGGTTAAACAGAGATGTCCGTTATCTCCAACGCTCTTTGGTCTCTATATTGACAAGTTGGAGACCTGGATGCAAGAACATGGGGGCGGTGGCCCGCAGCTACCAGAGGCATATAGTATAAGGCAATTGCTCTATGCAGACGATGTAGACTTGCTATCCCATACAACCAGGAGTATGCAGCAACATTTGGACGCTCTTAGTGGGTTCTGTGACACAACAGGAATGACGGTGAACCTACAGAAAACTAAGCTCCTGGCAGTCCTCTCCTCGCAACAAGATATCCCAGATCTCTATTACAGAGGACAGAAGGTGGATGTTGTAAGGACCTTCAAGTATCTGGGAATCGACTTTTGCGCTAGCATGTTATGGGATGACTGTGTGGAAAGACGAGTCAGCGCGAGATGGAAAGCCCTGTATGCTATGCAGAATAGCTGCTACAGAATAGACCTATGTGACTGGGCACGTAGAGCGCACCTATTCAGAGCACTCGTTGAACCAGTATTGTTGTATGGGGTAGAGGTCTGGGGTCCAGCAATTAGCAAGAACACCTGGGATAAGCTAGAGAGGGTGCAAAAGGCCTTCTTAACATACAGCCTAGGTATCAAGGACACGGTGCCTTATCAGATTTTGCTATATGAGACTGGGTTCTAGCCCCTGCAACATTCCACTATGCGCAGACATCTTGCATATTTCCACAAGGTCACCAGCATGGATGCACAACGTCTTCCCCCGAGGGCTTTGTTATTGGCACAAGAGCCACAATGACTGAAGAGGATATGGCAGGAGCAGTCAGGGGTGGTTCGCAATGTGGTCTATAGACTACCAGCAGATTGTGGCTATGCCTGATGCCCAGGAACAGGCTGCACACCTGAATGAGCGCTTTGCCACCACTCTGTGGGATGCAGCCACTCGTGCAAAGCCTAAAACAGAGCACTACCACACGCAAGTTAATCCAACACTGGAACATGGCCCACACCAGTACTTGAAAGCGCATATATCTATGAAGAAAGGGAGAGCTATTGCCTCCGTGAGGACGGGGTCCCATCATCTCAGAATTGAAACAGGTCGTTGGACTACAGATGGAGGGCAGAGAATCCCCCGGCATGAGAGAATATGCCAGTGTTGCCACATGCGGATAGTAGAGGATGAGCACCATGCTCTGCAAGAGTGTCCGGCATATACGCATATCCGAGCAACACATGCTGATCTTAGATGCTCTGCGGCACCGATGCATCAATTGCTGGCATCGCCAATGGTTGCACGTCTCGCATCCTACATTTTGTAAGTCTCTACCGTCAGAGAATCCCTTACAGGACAAGGGATCTGAGAGCCTACTACCAGGGTTTTTCCTCCCATGTGGGGGTTTTTTCATCCCAGTAGTAGGGACACATTGTATACTAGCATTTGTCTTTTTGGTGTGGTTTTATCTGCTTTGTGTACTGCATGTACTGTCTCATAGGTCAAGTTTGGCCTCCGCGGACGTTAAAATATACTTCCTTCCTTCCTTCCTTCTTTTTAACATGTTTTTACAAAGAGAATGACTAAAGTGCATGGAATGCATTGCAAACTTTTGACGCGTTTCAAACTTGTTATGCGTTATAAAGCTGTTACACGTTTCAATTGACCCTATCAATCGTGACGCGTATCAAATCAACATTGTAATGCCACTTTTTAATTATATTATATTATTATTTTAGTTCAAAAAAGCGTATCAAAAAACGTTACAAAGATAGAGGTTTTCTTCTAGTGAAACAATTTGGAAAAGTATAATAATTTTAGCTTAATATTTTTTGTGCCCACACCACATAAAGTTTTGGGATCATTTCAGGTTCATTTGGCTAAACCCTAGAAAACATATAAGGAGAAATTTGTAGAGTAACTAATTCCACCAAAAGTTTTGGAATTAGTTTCAGGCATGTTTAGCTAAAGCCATTATGGCGAATAAGAAATAGGCTATTAGTAACATATTTCTTGTCACTCATTGACTTCATGATATGATGTAGAAAATTGAGCTCTTGAAGAACATGGATTCAATGTTTATACAAGAAATAATAGAACTCTTGGTACAACTAGATATTTATTTTGGACAAACTGATATGATACATCATTTAACCGCCCCAACTAGCTCCACCTCCAAAAGGCTATACTGGCAAAGCTATACACATTGCCTTAACTGACTCCTGATCACCACTGCCTTTACCATAGTCTCTGACTAGTGGAAAAATACTCAGGCTTAGAATTAAGAAAGAAATTACGGTTTACGATCTGCAACTAGTTTATCTTCTATATATGGATTATTAGTATCACTGGATAACTCGTTTTACTGAATAATTGGCAGTTGGATTCATGGTCCATTTCACTTCTAGACTGAAACTAGTCAAAGTATGGTTGTCGAGTTATATAAAAGAATGTCTGGTGTTCTACTAAATGACCGCCCCTTACTTTGATGTTCCAATTCATAATCAAATCATGGCTGCAACCTATTTTTGTTATGGGCCGGATATTCTTTCAAATGCCATCCTCCTATAACAAGTCACAGGTCGTAACTAGGAGGCAGGGATAGTTTCAATACTGCATATGTTTTGTACTTAAAACATATATTTCGTATGATAGACACTATTTTGAAGTATAGTACGTCAAACATATGAAATAAAAAATTATAATGTCTGAAACATTTTGCATACGCAAAAACAACTATCACGCATACGCGAAGTTTTTTTTTTTTCCCGCATACGTTAAACAATGCAAATCATGTATGCATATTCGCGAAATATATCTATCTATCTAACATATATATGTTCTTATGAGTTCGTATTACACCCAAGCATTTGGAGTGATCCGGAGCATCGATTCGAGATCCGACGGCCCATGTCGATTTGGGGATTCTATCCAGTGAGAGAAATTATATGTAAGTCTCATTCTGGCCCTTGGTCCAGAGATCCTACAGCTCACGTTGCTTTAAATCTGTGCCACGTGGTGCAATCTTGGCCCTTGATCGTGTCCATGATCCTACGACCACGTCGCATGCTTCGCTTTAAGGAGAAGCTTTTAAATTTTTTTATGTTGTTTGAGAGATTTTATCCCTAGTCATTGCCTCTCAAAGCCCCCCGTTCTAACCACTAGACCAGACATTGATTCAATAAAAAAAAAAGAAAATATTTTCAACATAAAGGGAAGTGTAAGTAAGATACAGTAGAGGAGAGTGTTCTACAAAGTTTACTTAAAGGGAAGTATAAGTAAGATAGAGTAGAAGAGAGTGTTCTACAAAGTTCTAGAGACTTCTAGAATGTTCTAAGAAACTCTATGATGTTTTAGAATGATCTAGAAAGTTCTAAAATGTAAGGGAATTTAGAGGAATCTAGGAGAATCCATTTAGAAAATTCTAGAATGCTTGAAACAGTTTTAAAATGTTCTCGAAAGCTCTAAGATGTTCTAGAAAGTTTCAGAAAGTTCTAGAATGTACAGAATCTAGAGGAATTTAAGGGAATCCTTCAGGAAGTTCCAAAATGTTCTAGAAAGTTCTGGAATGTTCTAGAACATTCTTAAAAGTTCTAGAATGTAAGGGAACCTAGGGGAATCTAAGAGACTCCTTCCAGAAAGCTCCAAAAAGGGGTAGAAGGTTTCAAAAAGTTCTAGAACGTTCTAAAAAGTTCTCGAATATAAGGCAAACTATGGAAATCTAAGCAACACATTAGTTCCCCTAATTGAGAACTAATCAAAATGTGGCTAACACACACATTTATCTTGGTCTTGTAGCTAAGTTGGTTGGACCATCGGCAACAATTCAAATTTTTAATGCAATATATTAGTATCCCCGAAATGTGGCTAACACACACATTTGTCATGGTCTTGTAGCTCAATTGTTTAGAGCATTGATCTTATAAGTTGAAGGTCATGGGTTCAAGGCCAATGAGACCATATGTGACGCTTCCCGAACCTATACGATGTTCCCATCGTATAAATACGGGAAATCGCCTCTTCCATGGCGACTCCTCCGTCTGACTCGGACCACTTGTGATGGTGTCCGGGTGAAGGACATGGAGGTGTCATTCGTCTCACGCTTTCTATGGAAATCCTATATAGCGGAAGCGTACATACATGTTAGCACCTGGCAATAACACAAATAAATAATATACCACCACGAAGGGTGGCCCATCATCATCATCAATACGAATACAACAGAATACCAACATTAGAAAGGAAATGCATCATAAATAAGGGCTCTACCCCGGCTCAAACTCATGGGAATCCACTGACAGTCAGGGCCTCCAGATAACAACAGACGGAATCATAACAATGGCGTTGGCTGGCATAGAACAATGGCTAGGGTAGTACATTCCATCCGCCCCTCCTGTGCACACTTTGCAGATAGGTTGGAACATGCTATGGCGTGATTGTAGCCTTCCAGAGATGCAATCCCATGAAATCACCCTATGGAACTACTCCAGGTTACATCTCCCCGGTCCGATGAGGCAGGTCGGAGAGGCGTCCCCTCCCCGAGCATGACGGATCCCTGGGTGTGCTAGAGAACGCGTGCCCCCCTTAGTGACCCCGCGTTCGTACCCGACTTACTCCCCTAAATCTAAAGGCCGGCTCACCTGCCCGTTCGGGCCCAGGACGCCCAATCATATTGGCTCGACACCTGCGACCCAGGAAGTGTCAGACCCATACCCGGCCCTCTCCATGACCAGCTATAAGCCTAACACACTGTAGGAGTCCTGTAGCTGTGCTAGGCAAGACCCCACCCCCGATTCACCATCATACTCGTTATCTGGTGCTGCATCCCCAGCCAGGTGGGCTCTTGTGCACAGGCCGCATTTAATGGGATTTAAGGGGTTCTAGCTAGGAATATCACTAAATCTAGATAGCCTTTAGGTCTCTACCCCCCTTAATCCAACAGAACATAGGAGGAACAGAAAGAGAAGGCAGAATCAGATACAAACATCCATCATCATCATCGTAAGTAAATCATGGAATAGAATCTAATCATACATCCACTCAAACAAGGGTTAGAAAAATACAAGCCTACGCTAAAACTAACCGGTATCATAGCTATCTCTCCGGTTCTCCATCCTTCTGGCTGGAATCAAGGTTGAATAGCAACTCCTCCTCCACCAATCTCCCCCAATTCGAATTGGGGCAAATTGGGGTGGAAGCCCCAATTTCGGTGTCCCAAGTTAGCAGGTCTGCCTTGCCCAATCAATTTGGGCCAGGTGGCAGTTTTGGATTAGTTATCCCTAACTAATTGATATTTAGGCCCTTTTAATATTAGGTTAAGCCCTAAATTCGAATTAGGGTTTACGGTTAGGTTTCCACCTTAATAATTAATGATGTGCATTATTATAGTCATAGTGATGTCTCATGTATTTATACCCAAAAGGGTGTATAAATATGTGGAACGTCCACATTCTCCCCACCTTGAAGGTGATGTTGTCCTCAGCGTCAAGACTGTTCTTGCTCTGGGCCAACACATGTCATGTTGGAAGCAAGTCTCCCCACCTTAAAGAGGTAACGCGAAATTATAAGTCACACAAAAGTTGTCATGTTCAAGGTGATCAAGTTTGAAATGACGCGTAATGTGCGATTTATAACTCGGCGAAAGTTGAACTATAATTAATGGAACAACGTTATGTGGAAGGGAAGATACCGATTTATGTTATCCTCAGCATTTGCGTTAGGTGGTTAACTTACAAGGAATTTCCGTCGAAACCGGAGTTGATGGTGTCATTGTTGGCGCAGTTAGAAATCATTGTTTATTCACACACATGTAGCTGATTATATATTATACATAGGCATAGACATAAACAACCTCTATTTCTTCTTTTAATATAATACATATTTATAATTCTCTCATTGTTTACTACAACTAATTCTAATCATATTAACTTCTGTCTATATATCTAGTATACTCTCCCTTCACTTTACAGTTTGTTTTATTACAGTCTGCCCTAATTTAATTTTGTATTGAAATTTTGTTTTTCTATTTTGTTACAGTTTTAACAATTTATATATTGCTATCCTCAGTCTTTTACATGCCCACAACATTTGTACTTATCCTTTAATACAGTTATGTATTGCATTATATCTCCCATTTTTAGATATATAGTTTGACATTAATTACACACACACGTTCTTCATCATTTATTATTCATAACCTTTCTAAATCATAATGTAACTCTCGTTATTCCTTCTATAGTTTGTGTAACACGTACATAATTATCTCAATGTATTATATTTGACTATGTGCTTAAATACTTTAAATAATCCTCTTCGGTCTTATGAGTCGGAGGTCGTGGGTTCGAGCCCCACGAGGACCATAGGCATTAATTCAAATTTCTAATGCAACATATTAGTGTCCTTGAAAGGTGGCTAACATGCACATTTGTCTTGGTTTTATAGCTCAATTGGTTAGAGCATCGGTCTTATGAGCTGAAGGTCGTGGGTTCGAGCCCCATTAAGACCATAGGCATCAATTCAAATTTCTAATGCAACATATTAGTGTCTTATAAATGTAGCTAACATGCACATTTGCCTTCGTCTTGTAGCTCAATTAATTAGAGCATCAATCTTATGAGCCGAAGGTCGTGGGTTCGAGCCCCATTAGGATCATAGTCATCAATTTGATTTTATTAATCAACAGAGTCAGTGGCTAGCACATATGTCCCTTAGCCTAGAAATGTTAATGTTTTCAATTATTGAGCTATATTACGTCTTCTGAGGAAGAATTGCATTTTTTATCTTTTTATCCAAGCACACTTGATGTGCTAATTCTTAGAATGGATTTGTACATCCTTTTAAAAAGCATGTGTCAAGTTTCATAGTTGTCAACTTGGCATTATAATCCTCTTCAGTTTTATGAGACGAAGGCGATGGGTTCGAGCCCCACTAGGACCATAGGCATCATTTCAAATTTGTAATACAACATATTGTGTCCTTGAATATGGCTAACACACATATTTGTATTGGTCCTGTAGCTCAATTAGTTAGAGCATCGGTCTTATGAGCCGAAGGTTGTGGGTTCGATACCCACTAGGACCATCAGCATCAATTTGAATTTATTATTGAGCAAATCATAGACCTGTCTGAATTGTGGTTCCATTAGTCTAGGATGTTATTTTCTCCAAATACTGAGCTATATTAAGTCTTACGAGGAAGGGACCATAGGAATCTATCCAAATTTGTGATGCAGCATATTAGTTCCCCTAATTGAAATCTAATCAAAATGTGGCTAACACACACATTTATCTTGGTCTTGTAGCTAAGTTGGTTGGACCATAGGCATCAATTAAAATCTGTAATGCAACATATTAGTATCCTTGAATGTGGCTAACACATATATTTGTGTTGGTCTTGTAGATCAATCGGTTAGAGCATCAGACTTATGAGCCAAAGGTTGTGGGTTCCATACCCACTAGGATCATAGGCATCAATTCAAATTTATTATTGAGCAGATCATAGACCTGTCTAAATTGTGGTTCGATTAGTCTAGGGTTGAGCTATATTAAGTTTTACGAGGACGGGACCATAGGAATCAATCCAAATTTGTGATGCAGCATATTAGTTCCCCTAATTGAGAACTAATCAAAATGTGGCTAACACACATATTTATCTTGGTCTTGTAGCTAAGTTGGTTGGACCATAGGCAACAATTCAAATTTGTAATGCAACATATTAGTGTCCTTGAAATGTGGCTCACATACACATTTGCCTTGGACGTGTAGCTCAATTCTTTAGAGCATTGATCTTATGAGCTAAAGGTCATGGTTTCAAGCGCAACGACAACCATAAGCATCAATTCAAATTTAGTATTCAATAGATCACGGATCTGTTTGAAAAGCATTTGTTTTTTTTTTTTTGAAGAACGACAAACTTTATTGAAACTCCAAGCCAAAAGCAAAATACAAATGCAGAGGCGGGAATAAAGTCTCGGAGGATAATCATGATCTACTGAGTAGAACTACTGGCCTATGCATAAGACAACACACTCAAATAGGACTGAAATATCAACTGTCGCTTGGCAGGAGCAAGCGAAGAGCAATGGTAAGCCTTAACGATTCTAGCTTGTGCGTCCTGGAGGACAACTGCAGGAGGAATATCCAAACCCTGAAAGATAGACAGTCTTCTGCGCTTCTAGATGGACCACAACAACCATCCTGATGCTAAATGAAATGCTTGGCTCCGCACCTTATTCCAAGTATCCGGATAAATAGCCAGAAGCACTTGCTGACTTATCAATGCCACATGAAAAAGAGAAAGCAGCCAAGACCAAACAGGCTGGAGATGAACACATAAAAAGAAACAATGCTCAATGGTCTCGTCCCTTTGCTTGCACAGTGGGCAGAGTGCTGACACTCGAGGATCAAATCTGTGGACAAGCACGTTCACACGAGGGCATCTGTGAAGAATCTGCCACCAAAGCACAGCCACCTTAGGATGGAGTAGTTTATCCCAAGCCCAAGTCTACATACGTCTCCAATTAGGAGGTGAAAGCTGAAGGGACCACCTAGTGGACGGCGGAAGGATATCACTATTGACAAGTAGCCTATACATAGAGTTAACAAGCCTATGCTCGTGAATACTCTGGTGGGAAATCCACATGCACCCTTCAATAGCCTCTGGAGCAACCAATGGCAGAGTACTAGCAACCTTTTGCCAAATAGGTCTATCCCATCGAGACAATGAGAATTTTGTTTGAAAGATTTGCCATGTCGCTAACTGGCCAGAATTATACCATGCTGCAACTGTCAAGATTTCTGCTAACCTCCAGCGCCGTTGAGTTAATGGATGAACCGAGGCACAAAGTGGAAGATTATTTTCCACATGTATCCACCAACAAGGGGCACTCAACTGATGACATGCAATAAGATCAATCCGAAATAGGGTCCGTATTGTCTCCCATGACTCCAGCAAGCCTTTCAAAAAAGAAGAGGCATTAGGAAAAGGACATAGCTGATAAAAGGGACTCCAAGGAAGACGCAGTTTTAATGAAGCTTTCCCAAAAGGAACACGATGTGCAAGTGACTGCTTCACCAACTGCATTCCAGGTGAGTCAACCATATCCTTAAGGATCCTCCAAATGAATTTAGAAATTAGAATCTTACTCTGCAAATGGAAGTCTGTCATACCCAAACCACCTGCAAATTTTGGCTTGGTGCATTTGGACCATGCAACCTTGACCACATCATGCTCCTCAGTCCCACCCCAAATAAAGTTACGGACAATTGTAACAATCACCTAAAATTTTGACTGAGAAGCCAGAAGGGCAGAGGCCATATAGACATGGAAATTACTTAAAACATGCTTAGCAAAAGTTACTCACCCTGGCAGAGAGAGCTTAGCAGTATTCCACCAAAACAAATGCTTACGCAACCCTTCAATGATAATATCCCAAGCATCAGAGGTAGAAATATGAATACCCACAGGAATACCTAAAAGTTTAGTAGCCTTCTCATGAGGAAGCACCTTCTAAGGAAAATCTGCAACACAAGAAGGCACAACCCCATCAAGCGTCCATAATGCAGAACACTTTGGCCAACCAACAAGAACTCCATATGCTAAAGAGAAAGTATCAAGAAGAAGCTTTATATTCTGAAGATTGTCTGTATCAGCAACAAAAAAGAGGAACGTGTCATCAGCATATTGGTTACAAATTTCCTGTGAACCATCCTCCATACTCAACCCCTGCACTATCCCATCATGCATGGCCTTCGCAAATAGCTGTGAGAGGACCTCAGCTACTATTGTGAACAAAAGTGGAGCTAATGGGCAACCTTGGCGAACACCTCGCCCAACCAAAAAAACAGTGGAGGGTTTCCCCTGAAACAACACAGTAGACCGTGCCGAGATATGGAGCTTCGTAACATCACTGGTGAATTGCTGACCAAAGCCCAATGTTAAGAGGCTTTTTTCCAAAAATTCCCAATCTACACTGTCATATGCCTTGGCAAAATCTAATTTAAGGTAGACTATACGCTGACTTTTCAATCTGGCCCAATACATACCCTCATAAGCAGCAGCAACATTGTCTAAAATGCTCCTCCTTGGCAAGAATCCAGATTGAGTAGGAGAGATTGATACAACCAAGACATCATGCACTTTGTCTGCAAGGGCCTTCGCAAATATTTTATACACAGAAGACAATAATGTGATAGGGCGCCAGTCAGAGATTGTCTTCGGCTCTTTACACTTGGGAATAAGAGAAATACAGCCAGTATTAATGATCTTATCCAAACTTCTGAACCTACGAAACTCACAGAAAGCATTGTAAAGATCGCAACCCAACCAATCCCAATATTCCTGGAAAAATTCCACTGGGAAACCATCCAGGCCAGGGCACTTGTCTTTCTTTAGAAGAGAAGCAGCTGAATATAAGTCATTGATGGTGATCTCTGATTCTAGGTGTGCATGCTGCTCCCTGACACAATGGGGTGGACCTTCGACAAGACTGCAGATTGCATATCCTCCTAAAAGGGCAACTGATGTCTAGAAAAAAATGAGGAAAAGTGGTCGTGAAGATACTGCTTCAACTGAATTGGATCAAAACACTCTGAACCATCAGGCAAAATAAGGGAGTTAATAGAGGCCATCATTCGCCTTCTCTTAGCAGCCCAAAAAAAGAAGTGAGAGCATCTATCACCAGATCTAAACCATTCTAGTCCAGCCTTTATCCTGGCTTGATTCACATGAGCCGTCTCAACGGCTTTAGTTTCTATCAAGATTTCTTTCTCTCTAATACCAGAAGAAGGGGCAAGAGCACGACATCTCTGTAACTCCTGATACAACCCGGTTAATTCGCCTCTAGTCCGGACCATCTGTGCATGACCCCACTGCTTTGCAAAGGATTTAACATCCCTGAGAGCAGCAACAATACCAGCCATGCCACCACAACGAGAGAATTCATAAGACCATGCATTCCGACAACCTGCAATGAATTCACTATCCTTCAGATGTTTAGTATTGAGCTTGAAGTAAGTTTTTGTAGCTGTTCGCCATAGAGGTTGTCCGGTAGAGAACCATTGTGGATTATGATCTAAGACTGCACAATCTAACAAATTAGTTCTCTGCAACTGAAGAAAATCAGCAGCTACTGCATTATAATAGCCACGATCATGTCGGGCGTATGCTCTACCATTGCCTGTCCATCCATTGCACCATGTGAAGGATTGATCACCCTCGATCTCCACAAGGCCACAATCATGCAGCAGGCGTTGCCATTGCTCCCGCTCAAATCCCTGAACCACTTGTGATCCCCTGCCACACCTGTCTGCCTCAATTTCAACCATATTGAAATCTCCAATGAGCAACCATGCCACATTATTGCCTAGCCTGAGAACTTTGCTACAAAGAGAGGCCCACAAAGCTCCCCTTTGACGCGGATAATTGTGAGCATAAACATTCACTAAACCAATTTTTGCCCCCGCTCTTTCCACTTAACAATTATCCAACGACCAAACCCGTCCACTTGAGTGGAAGTGACATTCAAAGAGGGCTTCCATGCAGTAAGAACGCCTGCTTTAGCAGAATCAGCAGCCGCCACAAGCACATTATAATCACGCCCCAAAATGTTAGCCAGCTTTTGAACCTCGCCTTTACGGCACTTGTGCTCCTGAAAACAACATATATCCATGGGGAACTTAGATAGATAGAGGGACAATCTACTCCTTTTGCTTGGGGAAGAAGCCACTCCCCTAATATTCCAAGAAAGAATATTCATGTGGGCAATTGAGGGTCCTCCACATCCATCTCAGTGGCCCCAGGAAGATTAACTGCATCTGAGAGGTCTGCCCATCGTGTGCGAGTAAGTGGCAAGGGGGAGCCTCCTCTCTGTTCCACCCTTCCATTGTGTCCTGGAACAATTGGCAGAGGGGAGCCTCCGCTCTGCTCCACCCTCTCCATGTTATGTGCAGATTGTGATAAGGGAGAGCTAGCTCCCTGCTCTGGCCCTCCACGGAGTACCTCAGCCTCTGATAAGGGAGTGCTGGCATGCTGTTGTGCACTACCATGTCTATCTCCACTAGGATGTGCCGTCTGAGAGGCAGACTGAGCAAATTTATTACGGGCAGCCTTCTTCAAATTAACTTTTGTCCAGCCATCTGTAGCTCTTTCACGCCATTCCTGCTGCTCTTGAATCATTTGCAATTTAGCTCTAGCATCAGCACTAAAAACTGGCACAGACTGCATATTAGAGGTGGAGGGCATATCAACATCCTTGTCAATTGCATCTTTAGAGGACGTGGACTGAGGAGGCACAGCTCTGGGGGAAGCAGAAGGAAGAGGCGAAGAGGATATCGGAACATTGGCAGGGCGATCCCACTTAGCACAAAAATTTGCAAAGAGCTCGAGTTGGGAAAACAAATCAGCAAGTTGCGAACCATTCAGTAGTTGCAAATCAAATTTGAGGAACATAAGACCACTATTGATGATAACTGAACTAGGCAGAGCTCGACCACAAGGTAGAGAAACACAAATCTTAGCACCATCAACTATAGAGCATTAGCAACACTCACAAGGAAGTCCGGCACAAGTAGATCAGGTGGAAGATTTAAAATAGAAAACCAACAAGGCATCTTTAAAGCATTACACATACCCGGTGAGAAGCCAGGAGAATAAGGTTGGTATAACACGTAATCACTCCACATAGGATCAACACCACGAGCTACCAATTGATCAGCAACAGCAGCATCATCAAACATAACCAAAAAGAAATTTTTCCCAAGCATTTTCAAGGTGCGATAAGCGGGAAGACCAATCCTGCGGAGATGGCCTGTCAACCAGTAACCTAGCTTCCTAATATCCAGATACGCACTGGTATGATGGCCCACCACACCAAATGACATCAAGTTACTGATACATCTCTTGTGCAAATCATGATCAATCCGCATAACATTGTAGCCAGATGCCACTAAAGTATCTCTGCACACCTCTGTTTGATAAAAGACATCCACAGGAGGCAATCCAAAATCAAGTTGACTCTCCTTTGCCTGAAGCTCGCTAAGCAAACTACCAATATCCTTCCTGTTATTCTGAACCATCATATCAATAGCAGCAGAGATTCGAGCAGAAGAAGCAGCTGAAGGCATATCTTTCTTAATCCACTCACCAAATCGTTCTCGTGTGTTGCTGTTGGCAGTTGCAACTGCTCTCCAAGGTAAGGTAGGCGGAGTGGCTGAAGGTGGAGAAACAGAGGGAGTGGAAGCATTACCAGAAGATGCAATTTGACCCGCAGTAGAAACAACAGGTGCAGAAATAACGGAAACATGACCTCGTGGAGGCAACTGAGGGAAATCCTCTGTAGAGAATCTAGCATCCCCTTTTTCAGACGCAGGACCCTCAGGGCGAGCCAAAGGATTATTGTGCATCGCTACAGACTCACCTGGCACTGGCAGTGAGGAAATTGAAGACTGCAGAGCCACTTTGGAAGAAGAAGCTCGCAACGCCATAATGGCCGAGATATAAAACAGCAAATCCGGCAGGTCTAGCAGCAAAGAAGTACCTGATGCAGCACACCATCGAAAATCTCTCGAAATCAGCTTCCCAACGCACCAAAGATCATCAAATTCTGACACCCCGGAAGAAAGTTACGACCGATTCTGAGCACGACGGTCACTACATTCTGAGCATTTGTGCCATTAGCGCAGGGATGTCATCTTTTCCAATTATTGAGCTATATTATGTTTTTCAATTATTGTAATTCAAGGTTAGAACATTGATCTTAGAAGTCGAAGGTCATGGGTTGGAGCCCCAGGGGAACCATAGGCACCATTGATGTGCTAATGCCTCAAAATGGATTTGTACATCTCTTTAAAAAGCACATGTCAAGTGTCATAGTTTTCAACATTGGCATTATAATCCTCTTAGGTCTTATGAGTCGAAGGTCGTGGGTTGGAGCCCCACGAGGACTCTTGATGTGCTAATGTCTCAGAATGGTTTTGTACATCTCTTTGAAAAGCACATGCCAAGTGTCATAGGTGTCAACATTGGCATTATAATCCTCTTCGGACTTATGAGTCGAGGGTCATGGGTCGTACATTTGTCTTGGTCTTGTAGCTGAATTGGTTAGAGCATCGGTCTTATGAGCCGAAGGTCATGAGTTCAAGCCCCATTAAAAACATAGGCATCAATTCAAATTTCTAATGCAACATATTATTGTCCTTGAAATATGGCTAACATGCGCATTTGCCTTGGTCTTGTAGCTCAATTGGTTAGAGCATCAATCTTATGAGCCGAAGGTCGTAAGTTCGAGCCTTTTTAGGATTATAGTCATCAATTTGAATTTATTAATCAACAGAGTCAGTGGCTAGCACATTTATCCCTTTAGCCTAGAAATGTTTATGTTTTCACTTATTGAGCTATCTTAAGTCTTAGGAGGATGAGAATTGCATTTTTTATCTTTATATCCAAACACCCTTGATGTGCTAATGTTTCATAATGGATTTGTACATCTTTTTAAAAAGCACGTGTCAAGTGTCATAGTTGCCAACATTGGCATTATAATCCTCTTTAGTTTTATGAGCCGTAGGCGGTGGGTTCGAGCCCCACTAGGAACATAGACATCAATTCAAATTTGTAATGCAACATATTGTGTCCTTGAATGTGGCTAACATGTATATTTATGTTGGTCTTGTAGCTCAATTGGTTAGAGCATCGATTTTATGAGTTGAAGGTTGTGGGTTCGATACCCACTAGGAGCATAGGCATCAACTCGAATTTATTACTGAGCACATTATAGACCTGTCTAAATTATGGTTCCATTAGTCTAGGGATGTTATTTTCTCCAAATACTGAGCTACATTAAATTTTACGAGGAAGGGACCATAGTGAATCAATCCAAATTTGTGATGCAACATATTAGTTTTCCTAATTGAAAACCAATCAAAATGTTGCTAATACACACATTTATCTTGGTCTTGTATCTAAGTTGGTTGGATCATAGGAAACAATTCAAATTTGTAATGCAACATATTAGTGTCCTTGAAATGTGGCTCACACACACATTTGCCTTGGTCTTGTCGCTCAATTGTTTAGAACATTGATCTTATGAGCTGAAGGTCATGGTTTCAAGCACAACGAGAACCATAGACATCAATTCAAATTTAGTATTCAACAGATCATGGATCTATTTGAAAAGCATTTGTGCCATTAGCCTAGGGATGTCATCTTTTCTAATTATTGAGGTATATTGTGTTTTCCAATTATTGTAATTCAATTGGTTAGAACATTGATCTTATAGTCGAAAGTCATGGGTTAGAGCCCCATGGGGACCATAGGCGCCCTTGATGTAATGTCTCAAAATGGATTTGTACATCTCTTTAAAAGGCACATGTCAAGTGTCATAGTTTTTAGCATTGGCATTATAATCCTCTTCGGTCTTATGAGTCAAAGGTCATGGGTTTGAGCCCCACGAGGCCCATACACACTCTTGATGTGCTAATATCTCAGAATGGTTTTGTACATCTCTTTAAAAAGCACGTGTCAAGTGTCATAGGTGTCAACATTGGCATTATAATCCTCTTCGGTCTTATGAGTCGGAGGTCGTGGGTTCGAGCCCCATGAGGACCATAGGCATCAATTCAAATTTCTAATGCAACATATTAGTGTCCTTGAAAGGTGGCTAACATGCACATTTGTCTTGGTCTTGTAGCTCAATTGGTTAGAATAAGAATAAGAATAGTTTTTTATCGTCCACTGAGACCAATCGGCCTATGGGACCCAGAAGGAGCGCAGCAAACTTATTACTGTCCGGGTTAAAAAACCCTCGCCCCAAAGGGTTTTCGAGGGAAAAACCGTGGCAGTAATAAGAATGCTGTCAAACTGTACAAGTATACATCATTAGGAAATAAATGTGTATGTACATGTCAAGCGCGTGCCCGAGGACATAGCTGATCTCGCATGTCCATGACCTCCTGAAGGTATGATCCTAGCACCCGTACGGATGCCGTGCTCAATGTCACATGTAGCGACTGGCCAGGCCTGACCAACTCAGCATAGCGCGTCCGGATTTGATCATATGCTGGGCAACTTTGAAGGGTATGAGATTCATCCTCAATGACTCCCATTTGGCAGCATTGACAGAGCCTGTCTTGCCGTGGCTCACCAATCCATCTGCCTGTCTCAATTCGAAGATGATGTGCCCCTGTGCGAATGAAGGCAATGAGTCTGCGTCTTTTCATGGGCAAGTGGGTGCGCAGGTTATGTGGCGCTGGTAGTGTGCTGTCTTGACTTGTTCAAGGGCGCTGGCATCCCAAAGCTTGCTGATGAAGCAAGCATCAAGATATTGCCTCAAGCTATGGCGATCTGCCTCTGTTTGCACATGTATGCACCTGTGCTCCTGCACATTCCATCTAGCCATCCATTGAGCTCTCTTTTCCCTCCAGCAGGCCTTGAGGCGTTGTGGTTCCATTGCCATGATATAAGCTAGTTTAGGGAGACGAGCATCGTCCATATTGACCACCTTCTGAAAATAGATAATGTGGCGATCAAGGGCTGCCCTCTGAAGAGGCAAGAATCATGTCTCCTGCAGTAGAATTTGATATGGGACTGTGGACTTCACCCCTAGTGCTCGTACCAAGAAGGCTTTCTGCACCTGCTCCAAGTCATTCCAAGTAGCGAGGGATACTACTGGGCCCCATACTTCCACCCCGTATAAAAGGACAGGCTCCACTAAGACCTTGAACAGGTGTGACTGATGGGTCCAATCATACAACTCCGCTTATGAGCATCGGTCTTATGAGTCGAAGGTCGTGGGTTCGAGCCCCATTGGCATCAATTCAAATTTCTAATGCAACATATTAGTGTCCTTCAAATGTAGTTCAATTGGCCTTGGTCTTGTATCTCAATTGGTTAGAGCATCAATCTTATGAGCCGAAGGTCGTGGGTTCGAGCTCCATTAGGATCATAGTCATCAATTTGATTTTATTAATCAACAGAGCCAGTGGCTAGCACATATGTCCCTTTAGCCTAGAAATATTAATGTTTTCAATTATTGAGCTATAGTAAGTCTTATGAGGAAGAATTGCATTTTTTATCTTTATATCCGAGCACCGTTGATGTGCTAATGTCTTAGAATGGATTTGTACATATTTTTAAAAAGCATGTGTCAAGTTTCATAGTTGTCAACATTGGCATTATAATCCTCTTCAGTTTTATGAGCCGAAGGCGATGGGTTCGAGCCCCACTACAACCATAGGCATCATTTCAAATTTGTAATGCAACATATTCTGTCTTGAATATGTCTAATATTTGTGTTGGTCTTGTAGCTCAATTGGTTAGAGCATCAGTCTTATGAGCTGAAGGTTGTGGGGTTGATACCCATTAGGACAATGGGCATCAAATTTATTATTATTGAGCAGATCATAGACCTGTCTGAATTGTGGTTCCATTAGTCTAGGGATGTTATTTTCTCCAAATACTGAGCTATATTAAGTTTTACGAGGAAGGGACCACTGGAATCAATCCAAATTTGTGATGCAGCATATGTTCCCCTAATTGAAATCTAATCAAAATGTGGCTAACATACACATTTATCTTGGTCTTATAGCTAAGTTGGTTGAACCATACGCATCAATTCAAATTTGTAATTCAACATATTAGTATCCTTGAATGTGGCTAACACACAGGTCTTGTAGATCAATCGGTTAGAGAATCTTATGAGCCCAAGGTTGTGGGTTTGATACCCACCAGGACCATAGGCATCCTTGATGTGCTAATGTCTCAAAATAGATTTGTACATCTCTTTAAAAAGCACATGTCAAGTGTCATAGTTTTCAACATTGGCAGTATAATCCTCTTCGATCTTATGAGTCGAAGGTCGTGGGTTGGAGCCCCACAAGGACCATAGGCACTCTTGATGTGCTAATGTCTCAGAATGGTTTTGTACATCTCTTTAAAAAGGTCTTGTACATATTTATGTTGGTCTTGTAGCTCTATTGGTTAGAGCATCGGTCTTATGAGCTGAAGGTTTTGGGTTCGATACCCACTAGGACCATAAGTATCAATTCAAATTTATTATTGAGCAGATCATAGACATGTCTGAATTGTGGTTCCATTAGTCTAGGGATGTTATGAATTGTGGTTCCATTAGTCTAGGAATGTTATTTTCTCCAAATACTGAGCTATATTAAGTTTTACGAGGAAGGGACCATAGGAATCAATCCAAATTTGTGATGCAGTATATTAGTTCTCCCAATTGAAAACTAATCAAAATGTGGCTAACACATACATTTATCTTGGTCTTGTAGCTAAGTTGGTTGGACCATAGGCATCAATTCAAATTTGTAATGCAACATATTAGTGTCCTTGAATGTGGTTAACATACATATTTGTGTTGATCTTGTAGCTCAATCAGTTAGAGCATCGGTCTTATGAGCCAGAGGGGGCGAGCCGAGGAAGGGTGCAAAAGGAAGTCTAATTTAATAAAGAAATAGCGTCCATATATGAGTGAGTGAGTAAGCCCACCCCCATCGACGGTAAAGGAGACAATAACGTCTGTAGATGAGAGAGTGAGTAAGTCCGCCCCCATTGACGGTAAACAAGATGCCACATGTCGTCCCCATCGACGATAAAGGGGATGCCATGTGTTGCGATCTCGGCCCCCCATCCCTTTTCTCCATTTTAATGGTGGAGCTTTAGAAACTCGTTAGTTGTAGAAGGTATTCGAACCCTAAACCATGCCCTTCAAACCTCCATTCTCACCATTAGGCCAAGCATTGATTTGTTGAAGTAATTAAAAGTTATAATATAATATATATCTTAATATATGTAATTACTAGCAGTATCTTCTAGAATGTTCTTTATATATCAGTATCCATTTGGGCCGTCGGATCTAGTGGCTAACCCGGCCGTCAGATTTAGTGGCTAACCCAGCCGTCGGATCTAATGGCTTCCAGAATCTTCCTGGCATGCCATTGGTGACCCATCTCATTTGTCCATTCGTCTACAATGGTATCTCCCACTTTTTAGCCAAAATTTTTGTATTAAAAAGGAATCGAACCCCCACCCTATCAACTCCGCAAAGGGGATTTAAGGGAAAAGCCCTTAACCAACTTTTCACACTTCCATCCTTTAATGTATTTTTTTTTTTCTTATTAAGGCCAACTCAAATGTTAATGGTCCATATATGTCTCTAGAGTGTTCCAGTTACGAATACCCATATGGTCGTCACACATGTCTCTAGAGTGTTCCAGTTACGAATACGTATATGGTCGTCACACAAAGTGTTCTAGAGTGCTTCAAAATATTCTGGATACTAAATTTTGCAAACCAATTGAAACTAAAAATCGAAAGTTTTTTTGAAATTTTGAGAGAATGAGAGGTGATATAAGCAATCCATTCTCAAACAATTTGTTCTAGCTATCCGTTCAAATTGATTGAGTTCTATATGTTTTCCATATGATTTCAGTTACTTTTTTAGTTTTCAAATTGATTAAAATTTAAATTGTAGAGGACAATTAATATATTTTTTATATTTATAGCAGACAATTAATATATTTCCTAAAATAAACAATATAAAAGGGACAAAAATATCATATTGCTTGAAATAATCACCTACTCAGAGCTATTTATCTAGCTATTTATTTATTTTTGTCATCATATTAGGAGTTCCACCACCACTACTAGAACCGATATCAATACCACTACTAAAACCAATACCACTACGACTACTAGGACCAATATTTCCATGTTTTAAAATAATGTTTTGCGTTCCTAAATGCATTTGTTGTCGATGTTGCTGCATTTGTTCTATAGAGGCAGACTCAATTTGATTTTGATTGGGAGGGCTCAAGTAAAATGGAGCACTTGAAGGGATAGATCGGAAAGAAAGACCCGAAAGAGAAGACGGTCGAAAGTTAGGATAATTGGGATCCTTAACAGTCGAAACGGCATCACCAAAGGGTATTCTAGAAAAAGGAGGTGTGATATCCCTAGAGATGATAGAAGCATCAAAAGAGTGATGAGGAAATTGGCAAAGGTTATCAAGATTGGAGTCCCCTCTGAACGCAGGGGCTAACTTTTCCCCTTCAAGTTCTCTGTACTTCTGAAGGTAGGACTTGAGGGGCTCCAAATAATCATCAAAACCAAGGGCACTCATGGCCCATATTAGGTCATCCCCATTGATGGTCTTCCTTTTCTCACGTTGGCACTTGTCCGAAGCTTCGCATGTTATGAAGCTGATGAATTCCGACACGCATTCCTGAACTGCTTCCTTGGCATCCTTGCTTATCTTTGCATTAGCAGGTAACGCTTTCTTCATAATTCTGCTTACGTTTGCAATTGGCAAAAATCTGTCCTGCTCTTTTGCTCCTCCGTCCTCTACATTCCCTTCAAGTCCCTCCGCCATTTCAGACCTTTTTCTTAAGAGACCCTCCCTTTGTGTTTTCGTGTTTGATATATTTGTCTCTGCTGCTTTCAGTGCTATTTCTGGATTGTAGATCATTAGGGTTGAGCTTTTTTTAGGTATTCTTGTCCACGTGGATTTCTTTTGTTGAATATCTGCATGTTTTTTTGCTTTTTAATCCGTTTGATCTTGCAGATTTACATAGCAGATGAAAACAGCTTTGTTTTTCTTAAAGAGCCACTTTGGATGCAGGTATGCAGCAATCCAGACTTCCAAAAACAATTTGCTTTTGCAAATGTCTGACTTTGTAATTTCTTCAACATCAGATTGTAACTTATATTAGATTCCGTGCCAGGCATGCTTAATTTAGCTAGGTGCATGCTTTGCTTTCTATTAACACTTTCAATTCACTACCCTACAGTTCCTCCTAACCTCTGTGCCTGATCCTGCTGCAGGTTTCAGATTTCCCATGCTGATCATGGCAGATGAGAAGCTGGCCCAAAAAGCTTCCTTATCTGTTGCAAATTTGTGAACTAGGCTTTGTATGAGAGCAGTTCCATTGATTCCAAGCTGTTCATCCGATCCGAGTAGTGCGCGGCCATTTAGTATGTTGCTGAAGTAGTTGTTATCAAAGTTATACTCACTTTCCTTATCAAGAAAAGCTCCAAATTCATTTTGAGTAGCATCAAGGGAATCTTGAGAAGAAGCTTGGTAGGAATCTCCAGTGGAATCTTTAGCAGAATCTTGGAGGGAATCTCTAGGAGTTGAATTTTGAGGGCAGGTTTCATGCAATTCTGACAGGTAAGAGGGTTCAATTCTGTCAGTGAGTTCAGAATTGTAAAGGCGGTAACTGAAACTGCTGCACCTGGCCCATCCAAATGTATGGCCACCTGAAAGAGCTACCAGGTCTTCTACAGTCAGACCCTTGTGTTGGAATGACATGATGAGCTTGTCTGTTGTAAATTTTGGTGATGGTAGACTCACAGTGGCCAGATCTTTGCTTACTACTCTGCTGTCTAGCCGTCCAAAAAGCACATCCCATGAAGGACCTCCACTCTACCAAACATGAAGATTAAAGTCAAAGTCAATGTCAATGTCAAGTTCAGCATATATCAGTATTTCTAGTTCAGCATATATCAGTATCATTAGAAATAGAGGGTTGTATGAAGAAAGTCACACACCACCACCACTGCATCCCTGGCAGCTATGGCCAGAATATCAGCACAGGAGACAATGCCGGGGCATGAGCGCTCCACCAATTCCTTGATCCGGTCGATCATCTCAAAGCCGCGAAGTGAATTAGCATTAGGTGGAGCCGATTTTTCGCCCTTTATAGTGGCTGTATCATCAAGAAGCACGGATCCATCGCATCCCTGAAAGAACACAAAGGTATGAGACATTTCCCATCAATTTGAGTCCTGGAAGAGAAGGCAATAAGATTGGTCACATTGACAAAGCAATCGTGGAAGTGAAGGCGAAGAATCCCCGGTGCAAGGGTTGGATCTTCCCAGACAACTTGAGACACAATGTCTGGTAGAGTTGGACAAGATTGGTGGTAGAAAGTGGGACTCAAAAGGCCTGTGCATTGTTTGAAGAGGTGGAGCATGAGCAGCAAGAGTGCAACTATTTTGGAGGCTTTCTTTTGCCATGCACAAACCATAGCCATGCTTGATCTGCAGACTGGGTTTTAAGGTAAGAAACCTAGACCAAAGAGGTTTTAACTTTCCTCTCTTTTACTTGCATCAGGCTCTCTATATGCAGATATGCAGCCTCTCTGCTTATGCTTAAAAACTCTATTACCTATGGCGAAACATGGGCAATGGCACTACCAAAGTCACTTAGAACCATGAAGCCTCTTTGGGACTTATAAAGTACCAAGTTTAAAGTGGGAATAGTTTTTCCCAGTTTTGTCCACTTTGGAGTTGGATGCCCACTATCTTCTTACCACTAACTTATCCTTTTTCCTCCCTTATTTTAAGTTTTTGTAAAATAAGTTTTTGTATACGGTGTAATGTTGCACATTAGTTGATGTTAACTTTCGTTATCTCATTTACTAGACCACTATAGTTATCTTTGATTTTATTTTATTTTTACTTTTATGGTGTTGCAAGTCGCATTTCAACTAAATATGCAATGTAGCATCCTTATTTTCTTTTGGGTTGCCTCCATGTTTTTGTAAGGGCAAGGCAAGCGGGTGGGCAGCTCTTTAAATATAAGAGCAAGGCATGGGAGGCAGCACTTTAAGTATTTGTAAGGGCAAGGCAATGGGGTGGGCAGTAATTGCTATAGGAATAGAATTGAATAGAATAGGATAGGGACTATAGGAATAGAATTGAATAGAATAGGATAGGGAAGATGCTTCCTGACACGTTTACTGTTTAGGATATTTTGGTGTCTTGAAGGGGAAAAAATGGCATGTTTTTGGAAAAGGAATTAAAAAAGAAAGCTCCACGCAATAGTCACTAGTCGTCACGTACAAAAAAAACTCAAGATTGAGACAAACGTGTCCCCATCATTGTGATATTGCTCGGCGTCACCAGCACAAGCACCAGCACAAGCTTTCTGAGATTGCATCATCAAGCGATTCAAAGTCATCGTTTTGTAGATCACTGGGACATTGATCTAGTCCTGTCATGTAACAAAAAGTGTAGCTTAAAATTCTCATTGAAGCTTCAAAATGTTAAATCTTTAAATTTGGGATGGGATCTGATCTATCTAGAAGGTTTTAGATAGTTTGATGAAATGAGATTGACTTTTTTTTTTTTTTTTTTTTTTTTTTTTTTTTTCGGAATGCACAGGGCGATTGTCTCCGATAGAGATCCGGAGTTCATCAATGCCTTTTGGCAAGACCTATTCAACACGATCTGCACCAAGTTGTGGATGAATTCTGCTTATCATCCACAGACAGATGGGCAAATGGAGTGCTCCAACAGAATCTTGGAGGACATATTGACAAACTATATTTGGAACAAGCAATCCAAATAGGCCGATTACATCCATTTAGTCGAGTTGCTTCAGTCGGAGCTTCAGAGGAAGGCCGAGGCACGAGATCAGGAGTTGTAGGAGCTTCAGGCAACCATCGTCCAATAAGGCAAGGGCCTTCATGCGGAAGCCCATGAACAATTGTGGCAATGCACACATGAATTGTTAAGGCAGCAGCAATCATGCTCATCGCACTCTCAGGCTTTGGTAGGCATGCTCGGCTGATCCCAACAGTTGACCATGTCATCCTAGTCAAGAGAACGATGGCACTTGATATCTTCGACTTCGCCGTACCCTATCGACGGCAAGGAAGATTAGCAGTGACCGCGGCCTACACTTCCGACCGCAGGGTAGAAGACTTGGTGACAGCCTTGCAGGGCGGGACACCAACGAATATCCTCAGGAACTTGGGACGCACAGTAGGAACGGCCCAAGTTAAGAAGTTCCTTCAGGATAACCCATCCTACCGGCGATTCCAAGAAGAGTTAGACTCTGGATCTCGGAAGCATTGTAATTAAGTTCCTATATTATAAATACATTTTCCTTTGCATTATAAATGTTTTGTTGATGTATTTCGCTTCCACAACTATATCAGCAAACACACATAGTGCAAAACAAATAAAGCTAACCGTAAGGCTATGATCTACTTGTGTATGCAGCTAGAGGTCCAGGAACAGCTGAACAAGAGCGGCGAGTCCATAGAGATGAATAGACGCCGGCCAGCCCATATTGTGGCTCCTACATCTCCGCTCCTGGAACTCTGAGGTGGTCGGGCTCATGGTGGCTGTTATGGCATTCGTTGTTTGCAATGCGCGAGGCATGGGTTGTGGCCTGTGGTGGGGTGATGGTGGCATGGGGCAGCTTGGTGATGCAGCAGTGGGCCACCCTGATTGGCGTCTTGCAGGCTGTCGGGTATAAAAATCTGTCATGTCCTGTGTTGTGGCCTCTGCTCTCTGTAGTCGGGAGCTCAGATTCCACACGCCGGTACACATTGTTAGGGCGACACGCCATGGGACCCAGCGTCTTGACCGTCCCCCGATAGTCATCTTCACAGTCAGGAACGCGCAAGAGCGAGCAGCCATCCTGCACCAAGGCAGGCAGTTGAAGGGGACTGCCCTGTACGTTGACGGGGATCTGACTCCGGCGCAGCAGGAGGACCGCAGGCATGAGTTGGAGAAAGTCAAGAGTGTCCACAAATGTGGAGGCGCAGCAGGCTGGTCCAGGGAAGGATGCGGACAGAACACCAAATGCTGATGCAGGTACCTCAAACTCTCGAGGCCCTTCTGCCGCGCCCCTAGCTGCACATCCTGCTACAATGGCCTCACATGCCACTGCCAACATGCCACATGCTGCCTCTACCTCCACCACCATCCCTTGTGCTGCCACCGCCAAACCTACTGTTGCACCTCCTGCCAGCAAATAAGGATTGTGTCTGCACATGGTCTCTTGGAATTGTTGGGGCTTCCCATGGCAGAAGGGGGATAGTCTCAACTCAGTTGCCACCGATATGGACCTCATCTTCCTTATGGAAACATGGGAGCATGCTGGATATAGACTATCCCACTTGTCAGGATACCATCGCTACACCGTCTTCAATGAATGCACAGGAAAGCGGGGGCACGGAGGGGTCGCCTGCTACTCCAGACAGCCCTGGCACAGTCAGTTTTCCTGTGCAAGACAGACAAACATAACAGGTACATATGGGTGCGCGTGCAGAATTGCAGTGGTAGCCCTCTCTTTGTGCCGGCCTGCTACTTCCCACATGCCGAGAGCAACTTGTATCACAACCATCTTGGTGTGGATAGATTGGAGCCCTACGTCGATCTATACGATGACATACAGCAGCACAAGCAGGAGGGTAGGGTCATGCTCGTTGGAGACTTCAATGCCCGCACTGGTACGAAACAACCGATGAGATTTGACCCCCTCACAGATGATGTGTTGCAGCTGAGCCCTTCAGAAGGAGCTTGGCCATGGGCATCAGCTGACATTTAGGTCTCGCGCTATGGGAGGCAGTTGTTGCTGCTCTGCAGTATCTCTGACCTAGTGATTTGAAATGGACTAGCACAGTGGCCATCGTCCAGTCATCACATTTGCAGGCAGGAGAACTAGCGAGATGAGTCCAGCATGGTAGACTATGTTTTGGTGGCCGAGCAGGACATGCATCTCGTCAAACATTTTCGAGTGGGAACGACTGGTAGGGATGAGGTGGTGGATTCAGACCACCTGCCGCTCTACTTGCAGCTGGCTTGGCAGGTTGCTCCAGACACCTGTCCAACACCTCCTCGTATGCCCCAGCTCAGACTAGACTATGAGTGCGCTCCTACTTACTCCCAGATGCTTATGGAGGATCTGGCAAGCATCTTATAATGCTCAACGCTGGAGCAGCAGGCAGGCAGGCTCATTGACGTCCTCGGGGCTGCTGCAGAGAGGTGTTTCGGGAGAACTCGCCCTCGGCAAACCCCGAGAGCTACGGCCTTCTCGCGTAACCAGTGGTTTAATGCCGAGTGCAAAGAACACAAACGCTGGCTCCGCCAAGTCACAGACCCTGCTCTACGCTCGGATGCAGTCAACCAATACCGCACTTTCCTTAGGGCTAGAAAGGCCAGGTATATTGCGGCCCATCAACAGGAAATGTTCTTCCTCCTAGAACGTCATCCCAGGACCTTCTGACAGAGAGTGCTTAGGAGGTCAGTGCCGCCCACAGGAAATATCACTCCAGATCAGTGGGGGCAATATCTACAACAGCTCTACAACCCTGAGGGTGCACTGGCGGCATTATCCCCCAAAGGGGTCCAGTACTGGAAATCACAGAGGCAGAGATATTGCAGGGGCTGCAACGTCTAGCCAATGGAAAAGCACCAGAACTTGATGGCATGCAGGCAGAGTTACTCAAGTGGGCTAAGACCATCCATGGCACCAGTACTGACCGACATGTTCAACAAGGCATTGCAGGAAGGTTTTCCCCCGCAATGGACCACTAGCAGGGTTGTCTCAATCTACAAGGCAGGAGACCTGCATTGCCCGGCCAATTATCGAACTATCATGATCAGCTCAGTGTTTGCAAAGCTCCTCGCCAGAAACCTCGAGCGGATGGGCAGAGGCAACAGGAGTGTGGGCACTCACACAGGTAGGATTCAGGCCGAGGCACTCAACCATAGATCATATCTTCACGCTGCGGACTCTGGTTGAGGATAGCCGGAACCGTCGGCAAGATCTGTATTGCTGTTTCGTAGATTTCGCCAAGGCTTTTGACACTATGCCTCGGGAAAAGCTGTGGGCAAGGTTGCAGCAGCTAGACCTCCCTGCCGAATTGCAGAACGCAGTGTACAGGTTATATGAGACATGCATCGGCCGGCTGCAACCAGCGGGCCAACCATTTGAAAGCGGTATCGGGGTCCGCCAGGGATGCCCTCTCTCTCCCACACTATTTGGCCTGTATATTGATCAGCTGGAGAGATGGCTCGCTGATAATGGAGGCACTAGGGGCTCACCTCCTACACCAAATCATCAGGCAGCTGATCTATACTGATAATATGGACCTCCTAGCACACACCTAGGCAGACATGTAACGCCATCTCGATGCACTGGACACATTTTGCCAGGTGACTGACATGCGCACCAACTTAGCCAAAACTAAGGTAGTTCTAGTATCATCCGCACGCTAGCCAAGGCCTCCAATCCTCACTTATCGTGGCCAAAATGTTGAAGTGGTGTCCGCTTACAAATATTTGAGGGTGGAGCTCCTGTCGACCATAAACTACGACAATTCCATCCGGCTGCGAGCCGCAACAGGTTGGAAGGCACTCTATGCAATGGAGAACAATAGCCACAAGGCAGAGCTGTATGATTGGGCCCACCAATCGCACCTATTCAAGGTGCTAGTAGAACCTGTGCTTTTGTACGGGATCAAGGTCTGGGGCCCGGTGATTTTCCTCGCCACTTGGAATGACTTGGAGCAGGTGCAGAGAGCTTTCTTGGCACGGGCCCTGGGGGTGAAGTCCATAGTCCCATACCAGATACTGTTGCAGGAAACAAGTTTCTTGTCTCTTCAAAGAGGGGCCCTTGAAAGACACATCGTCTACTTCCAGAAGGTGGTCAACATGGACGATACTGATCTCCCTAACCTCGCTTACACTATGGCAATGGGGTCTCAACGCCTAAAAGCCTATTGGCGGAAAAAGAGAGCTCAACGGCTGGCCAGATGGAATGTGCAGAAGCACAGGTGTATCCAAGTGCAAACAGAGGCAGATCGCCACAGTCTCAGACAGTACCTTGACGCATGCTTCCTCAGTAAGCTATGGGATACCAGTGCCCTTGAACAGGTCAAGACGACATATTATCAACGCCACATAAATCCCATGTTGGAGCGGGGTCCGCAATGCTGCATGCGCACTCAACTACCCATGAAAAAGCACAGATCCATTGCCTCTATCCGCACAGGTGCACACCATCTCCGGATTGAGACGGGGAGATGGGTTGGGGAGCTGCGTCAGGAAAGGTTGTGTCAACGCTGCCTGGTTGGAGCTATGGAAGACGAATGCCACACTCTTCAAAGTTGTCCGACATATGATGACATTCGAATACGCTATGCTAAGATGGTCCATCTTGGCCAGGCCCTGCATGAGATGCTGAGCACGAGCTCGGTACGGAGGTTGGGCTCATACATTCAAGAGATCATGGATCGCCGTGATCAGCTCAGTCCTCGGCCACTTACCTGATACATGTACATATTTTTATCTATATATTTGCATTTGTACAGTTTGACAGTAAACCTATTCCTGTCACGATTTTTCCCCCAAACAACCCTTTAGGAAGGAAGGAAGGAAGGAAGGAAGAAAGGTTCTTTTATCGTCCCCGGAGGCCAATCGGCCTATGGGACCCAAATTACACGGGTGCAGCAAGCCCATTGCTACCCGGATTAAGAAATCCCCTTACGAGGGAAAAACCATCGCAGCAACAAGCCTGCTGGCAGCTGTACAAATATACATATACACATGAATTCCCGGCACCTCAGGTAGGCGCGCGGGGACAGAGGTGAGTCCGCAGATCCAAAACCTCCTGGAGGTAGGAGCCAAGGGATCGAACTGACGGCGTACTGAGTAGCTCGTGCAGTGGCAGACCAGGTCGCACCAAGAGGGCGTAGCGAGCCCGGATCTGACTATAGGCTGGACAGCTCTGGAAGGCATGGCTTTCATCCTCAACAACCCCCAGCGGGCAACACTGACAAAGCCTGTCCTGGCGCGGCTCTCCAATCCACCGACCCGTCTCAAGCCGAAGATGGTGGGCCCCTGTTCGAATGGACGCGATGATCCTGCGCTTCTTCATGGGCAACTGAGAACGCAGGTAGAGCTGTGGGCCTCGAACCAGGGTGGGGTTTATGTGCTGTTTGTAGTGTGCCATCTTTACCTGTTCCAGAGCATTGTGGTCCCAGAGCTTCCCCAGGAAACAAGAGTCCAAGTACCCCCTCAGCCTATCCCGGCCGGCGTCTGTGTGCACCTGGACGCACCTATGTGCCTCTACATTCCAGCGCGCCAGCCACTGGGCTCTCTTGTCCTTCCAACAAGCCCTGAGTCGTTGCGGGCTCATCGCCATGCAGAAAGCCAAGTCGCGGGGAGCCGAGTGTGTCGCCATATTTGGCCACCTTCCGGAAATAAACAATGTGTCTATCGAGGGCCGCATCTTTGCGTAGGGGCATGAATCCTCTCGCAACAAGATCGATATGGGCGAGGGCTTGACCCCAAGTACTGCGTCAAAAATGCCTTACGGACCTGCTTTCCGAAGTCATTCCAAGTCGCCAAAGACACCACCGGGCCCCACACCCTCGACCCCATACGGAAGAACTGGATCCACCCGGTTCGAAACAAATGTATTTGGTGGCTCGGTCATATACTGCCACGTGACTATTGTTTTGCATTGCGCATAACGCCTTCCAACTGCGGTCACCGAAGGCTTAATGGATGCATCCCAATACATTGAGGACGAAAATTCCACCCCCAGGTACTTGTAGCTGGGTGTGATCTCTACCATCTGCCCCTGATAAGTGAGCGCCGGAGGTGATGGATGACGTGAGGAGGATATGAAGACCACCTTATTGACACACATGTCCGTCGCCTGGCAAAATGTGTCCAGGACATCTAGGTGTGCCTGCATGCCCTCTGGTGTATGGGCCAAGAGGTCCACATCATCCGCATAGATGAGTTTGTCGAATGACACGGGTGCAAGAGTCAGATACCCGCCCCCCATTGGTCGCAAGCCGTGGGAGGGGATTTTTAACTTGGGACAATAATAGGCTTGATGCGCCTCCTGTTTGGGTCCCATATGCCAATTGGTCTCTGTGGACGATAAAAACTCTATTCTATTCTTCTTTTTCTTATCACTTATTGACCTTCAATCTTCAACCCATTGTATTTTCTTGTTAAAGATTTTATAAATGATGTAAATGCACATGTCTAATGTTTTGTCAAACTAGAGGATATAGCTAGCCTTTTTTATTATCTAATCCAATTTTGCTTATATTAAACAATTGATCAACTACATCATTTTTTTTAAGTCTTATCCCTGTGGCAAGTCATGTTAACCAAATTTAATTTATGTAATTGAATCTATAACATTACATATATGGCCTATGCATGAATAGGAATTGTGACAAAAAGAGGGACAACTTGGGTTCTACCAGACAGATTTCTTGTAAGCCTTGATTTTATCAATCCTCTTTCATTGCCTCTTTAATTTTTGTGATTCCAACAAATGGATCTTAAAGCATTTTTTATTGTCATTGTGACTGGTGCAAGACTTAATGACTAAAAGTTTTTGGATGGCATGTTGAGGAAGCATCTTGGGCTTACTAACATTCATTTCTTAAATAGCAGTTGCAAGTCTTTGTCGAATTGTTTCACTTTGGCCTACAATATGTATAGTCCTCTCTCGGGTACGACACCAAAGATTTATAAGAAGAGTTTCAACGCCGACCACACCATTGGCAAAAAGCATTATATTTATATCATGCAATGAGTAGAAAAAACTTGTATGGTGTCAGATATATCTAGAGTTGTTAATACGCTTGGATCTGTATGTTTGCTCGCATCTTCCTGGCATATGGCTAGTCATGATCCATTTTCTAGCAATTACTACAAAGCATGTGATATAGGTAAAATAAAATTATGAGATTAGAAATCTTAATCTGACCTCCCAGGCATGGAAAAATATTGCTAAAATTGCACTATAGAAATTGTCCAATAAAGAGAATGTGAAATTGCGCATGATACACTACAAACATATATAATTATATTAAGGCAAGTTTGGATGACTGAATTTTATTATTGTGGGTAAAAAAAAGTCAAACTATTCTTTTTACCTATATTTATAAATTCTTGCAAGATTAAAAAATGAATTAATTTATTTTTTATAAAGCTACTTTTGGACGTCTACTTCGTACTCTAAGAAAATGATTCAAAAATCAAATATGAGTAGAAGAATTCGGCCCCTAGTTATTCCTTCCATATCCAACTAGAGAGAGACACTTAATCCATCCCGACACACAATGTCTATAGGGCATTCAGATTGCGTGGGGCATTTTACTGACATCGATGATTTGCAAACAAACATGTCAAATACAACTTTACCTTCTTGAATTCAGCTTGGTACAAGAGTCCTTCATGCGGCCATTTCATCACAGTACCAGAATCATCATGAAATAGTATACCAAGTTCTGGGTCAGTGGTGTCTGCTTCAGATAATTTTATTCCACCTTATCGGTTATATATATGGTGATAGTTAGAATGGATGTTCTTACTTCTGTGTTACAACATGTGGTTATAGTTAGAATGGTTGTTCTTACTTCTGTGTTACTTACAACATGTAACATGGTGCCTATAGCTTTTGCAATTGCATCACCAACAATAGCTATTCCGTTCACAACAACACTCATAACAGCACAAGATCGAGGAGAAATGTGAGTTATTATATATCATCCTGAATAAATTAATTTACTAGAATTCATGAAATAAACAAGTATATGCTAGAATTAGTTGTCTTGTCTGGAATATCTATCTTATTCGGCTGCATATAATACTTAATGCTTCTGATGTGATTAACATTTGCTATAGTTTCTTTCTTCCGGATTATTTTATATTAAAGTTGTAGCTTTTAGTTTTCCTAATGTTGGTTGTTTATGTATTGTTTAAATTTGGATTTTTCGGTCTGGACGAAAATCTTCTTGGATTTCCATAAGGTTTTGGGGATATTAACAACCACAAAAAATTCTCGATTGTCCAAAAATCAGGATTTTTTTTTTTCTTTTAAAGATTTGGAGTTTGGATAGGTTTTTGGAGATAGAAACTTCTAGCGGGCTGGAAAGTCTGTGGCTTGATGAAACAATATCGGCATGCATGCCCCGATTCAAGGTGCCACGATTCAGGGGGAGGCTTGAAGGATTTCCAATCGATCTGTCAAAATGTTTGCGATCGATTTATAACCCCAATCTCTATTTTTTGTTGCAGATTTATCTTTTTAAAGGATCTGTTGTCACACTTGTTGCTTACTTTCACCGACATACTGGAGCGTGGATTTAGAGATTCAGTCTAATTTGTTATTTAGCTCTGTATATGATTCAATTTGTCAATTAGATAGCATGTCAGTGGATTTTTAGTGGACGGTCTGGGAAGGGCTTTTTCTTTTCAGAAAGGTTTGATTTGGTCAAATTGATCTCTACATCATGGACTCATCATTCTAGTGATTTTAAATCTTTATGTTGTTTCCAATATTGCCTGCACCTGTAAATGATTTTTACTTTAGAGGTTCGAAGTAACCATATGGAGCACAGCCGATGCATACGTCAAACTCTCATGCGTCATGTTCTTGACTGCCCTAATCGAAACCACCAATCCAAGACTCTATTTCTAAGTTCGCATCTTAATATTTGAACGTAAATTGCCATATGTTCAGAAGGCTGATTTAGATAATGGCATGCTTGGAGATATGGATGGGCTTCAAGTTTAAATGTCCTTTCGTATTCATCCTCTAAGCTTTCAAATATGATCAGGTAGATGGAAAAGCATATCATATGACATTTTAAATTCGACCATAACCTTTAAGCTGTAATTATTCCCATTATTTTTTTCATGACTTGCCACTTGAAATAGAAGTTTCAGCATCATAAATATGGGGTTAGATAAACATGGAATGTTATAGTATTTGCCTAGGTATATCCTTCAATCACAACAAGTGACATAGACAAACCATACACCGAGCAAGGTTATCCCCTTTTAGTCTCATCTTACTTTGTTGAATGATTGATTATTTATGCACATACATGCTTTATTGTTTCATGCTACATATAAATGCAAATTGCACCATGAAAGCTGCAGAAGTCATATCTGTGTTTTGATTCGCGTTGTATCTGTATTGCAGTTGATGTTTATTAGTACTATATAGGTTGTTGGAATTAGACATATGCTCA
This sequence comes from Isoetes taiwanensis, assembly GCA_021234155.1. Lineage (NCBI taxonomy): Eukaryota > Viridiplantae > Streptophyta > Lycopodiopsida > Isoetales > Isoetaceae > Isoetes > Isoetes taiwanensis. The sequence goes on along the minus strand of JAJEKV010000066.1, from coordinate 7,434,142 downwards.
CATATTTTATACAGAGAACCTGTTATTGGCATTCTGTGTGTTCCTTGCTTGGTTTCAAAAGAACTTCTCAAGCATTTGATTTGCAGATCTCAACAACTGCACTTCACAAGATGCTCTTCTTTATGCAAAAGTATCAAGTTTTTAAACCTTGTATATTATATGTGTACATCTCCGTGTTCTCTGCTTTTCTTATGCATGTCAAACTTATACAGGGAAATTGAGGTCCTAGACACGATTATAGGAATCAAACATTTTCATCTCTGACTCCTATTTGTGTTTTTTGTTATTCTTCAAATTTGTTCTGCTTATTCTTCAGAATTGCTCTGTAAGTGCATATCAGACTATTTAAGCATCAAGGGCGTCTATTCCAGTTTGCTAACTGGCTGGATTGCATTCTTCCATATTTGCAAACTTGATTGTGGGAATATAAATATGCTGTGCTGAAACAACAGTGGTTCAGCACTTAGCACATTGGTGCTGAGAAGGTGCTGAAATGTACAGAAGGCAGCATTTTGTCAGCACTGAGCACCGACCCTAAATCATCGTAATTAGTGGACGATGGTTAAATCGAGACTACTATTCTTAGTCTAACTGGTTGTATATATATTCATTGTACGTTATGTACTATGCAATGCTCAATAGATTGTATTTCCTATTGCTTTTCTCAATAGAGTTGTTCTTGTTCTTCTACTCTATCTCTTGAGTCGAGCTTGAGGGGTTTGTGCTGGTTTTGCACTAGTTCTATCATGGTATCAGACGCTTTCTTGAGGGAAGAATAGAGCAAGCTATTGGAGAAGCATCCAAATTGGATTGGCCATCGTTTCCAAAAGTTCTTCGGCTAAGATTTGGTGATGGAAAATCTCATTTGCAGCATTGGAGAAGATTCGTGCTTTTTGGCATGAAGTGTTTTGGAAGAGAGTTTCGGATTTTCCAGCAAGTTCTGGTGTGAGATTCGAGTTTTTCAAGGTCTTTTTGGCGACAAAATTCAAGATTCAACTTTTTTAGTGGGTGCTTTGTTTGGTGACGAATTTATTTTCTCAACCATCTGTTTGGCTGGTGAAAACAGGAGGAATTCATGGATCCATTCAAGTTCTCACAGAATGCAAAGCTCACTAATAATAATTACCATGCTTGGAAGAAGTTCATGGTGAATTATTTGATATTTAGTGACATGGGAGCAGTGTGTGATGAAGACTTTATCAGCACCAAGTCAGCAGATGCTGGCAGGATAAGCCAGAAAGCTTGTGCTCTTGTCAAAATATTGGCTGAAGAGCAATTGGTCATGAAATCAACCATTTTACTGAGTTTAAGGAGATGTGGTCTCATTTGGAGAAGTCTCTTGACAGCAAGGGCATGGCTACCCAAATGCTAATCCAGAACAAAATGCGACATGCCTAATTAGGTGATTTCAAATCTGTCACAACATATCTTACTCAGATGAAGCAATGGCGCTTGAATTACATGGCTGCTGGTGGAGTGCTGTCTGAAAAACAGCTGATTCAAAATATCTTGGTTGGTCTTTCTCCTTCGTATGATATTATCTCTTCGAAGATCAGGTACAAGGAGAAGATTGATATAGCCATAATAACTATTCTACTGCAACAAGAGGAGTTGGTGTAGAAGCAAAGGGATGAGAGAGTGGACCATGCTAATTTTGTGTCTACTTCTCGGGCTGACACCAAGAAGAAGTTTGTTGATAGCAAATACTCTAGGAAGTCAGAAAATGTGAAGTCTGATGATAATAAATCCAAGGAGTTCGAGTGCTCGAATTGTGATGAAAGGGGTCACTACAGTTCGAATTGTAAGAAGGAGAAGAAAAGCTCAAAGGGTAGTGATATGAAAAGCACAACAGTCAAAGGGACAGACAAGTGATGTTACGTGTGCCACTCTTGATGCTAAATATCTGAATCTTGCAGCAACGGCCAGTACCTTACAGAAGGACTGGATTTTGGACTCAGGAGCCACGGTTCATCTTACCAAAGATTCAGATGTCTTTTCTGAACTTGAACCTCGATCTGGAGGTGATGTGAAGATGCGTGATGGATATTCTCTTCCTATCACAGGAAAGGGCATTGCAGCTTTTCAATTGCATGGACGTGATATAATTAGTAAGGTGAGGAATGTCATATTTGCTTCCGGATTACAATCTAATATCATGTCTGCTGCTGAATTTGATAAAGCAGGCCATCACATTGTTCTCAGAAATGGCAAAACCTATCTGTTGGGCAGGAATCCACTTGAAGGAATTGACTTGACAAGTCTGCAGTTCATAGCACAGTGGACGTTGCAGAATGGCTTGTATGTCTTTGAAGGTTCAGTTTATAAGACTGAACATGGTCTTGTATGTGCTGATTTGACTGCTGGTCTTGTATGTGCTGATTTGACTGCTGAGCATCTGTGGCATGCTCGTTTTGGTCATGTTGGAGGTACTGTTGTACATGCGTTGTACAAGAACAAGATGGTTACCGGTATTCCTCTCTGAAATGTGTCAAGCTTGAGTGTGCTACATGCCATCTCGGAAAGCAACCTCAACAGCCTTTTCCACAGCAGGCTATTCATCGCGCAACTCAACCCTTTGAGCTGTTGCATTCTGATTTGTGCTATATGCTTGATATTTCACTAGGTGGAAAGAGGTATTTCTTGACCATGATTGATGATTTCAGTAGGTACACTTGGATGTATACTTTGCACTGCAAATCTGAGGTGCTTGGCAAGTCCAAGGCCTTCAAAGCAGCAGTCGAAAAGCAGACAGGGTTAGTGATAAAAAAGTTGAGAAGTGACAATGGAGGTGAATATGTTTCTAATGCCTTTGATGAGTTTTTCATGGAAGAAGGTACTAAAAGACAGTTGATCATTCCTTATGCTCATCCACAAAATGGTGTGGCTGAAATAAGGAATAGATCTTTGCGTGATTTGGCAAGATCTATGATGAGTCACAAGCAATTGCCTGAATCTTTTTGGGGAGAGGCAATAGTGACAGCAGCATATTTGGCAAATAGGTCGCCTACTAAGGCAGTCCAGAATGTGACTCCTTATGAAGCATTTTGGAGAATAAAACCAGATGTGTCTCTTTTGAGGGTATTTGGAAACTAAGCTTGCTGAGAAGCTGAAAAAGTATGGGAAGTTGCATGACAGGACTGTCAAAACCATCTTCATTGGGTATTCAGAAAATCAGAAAGGTTACAAGTTGTATGATCCTTCCAACAAGAGGTTATTGTAAGCAGGTCAGTTCAGTTCGTTGAAGATGCTGTGTATGATGGTATATCATCCAGTGATTCTCCTGCAATTCACGATGACAGCAGCTTGGATGTTGAAGATCTGATAGCAAATGCTGGTAGACCTTTCTCTCCCTCTCTAGTGGTTTCTCCAATGAACTCACATTTGCCTGAAGTAGTGGCACGGGATGATCCCAATCCCACTCGCCCTAAGGTCCATGAGCAGGTTGGTTCCTTTCAGGGGGAGTCCAGCACACATGAAGGTACTGTAGCACCTGATCCAGCACCTGTTACAACACCTATTGTAGCACCTATTATACCTTATGTTATTGAACCTAGGAGATCAGCACGTCTCAAGGAGAAACAAATTGTTGCAGAACCAGTTGCAGCCCCTGTTGTACCTGTTGTTGAACCTAGGAGATCAGCACGCCTGATGGAGAAACAGGAGAAGTCTAATGGATCATGTAACCTTGCCTTAATGGCAAAGGTCCAGGATCATGTTGATCCACACACCTTTCATGAAGCAGCTAGTGATCCTGCAGTGGCAACATGCAATGGAAGAAGAATACTCTCAATTGCTGAAGCAATGTACATGGGAATTGGTTGAACTTCCAGCTGATAAGCAAGTTATTGGCTGTAAATGGGTGTTTAGAACCAAATTTCATGCTGATGGGACAGTGTCAAAGCACAAAGCTAGACTTGTAGCCAAGGGTTTTGCACAGAAAAAGGGCTTAGATTATGATGAAATCTTTGCTTCCGTAGCCAGAATGTCCATTATCAGATCAGTTATAGCTCTTGCTGCAATGAAAGGTTGGTTAATATTTCAAATGGACATTAAGTCTGCTTTTTTTAATGGTGATTTGGAGGAAGAGGTCTATATGACTCAACCTCCAGGATTTGTTGTTCAAGGGAAGGAGCACTTGGTTCGTCATTTGAAGAAAAGAATTTATGGCTTGAAGCAAGCTCCAAGATGTTGGCATGCGAAAATTAATGCTTTCTTTCTTGAGCAGGGGTTCAGCAGAAGTGCAGCAGACCCTAATCTTTATTACAAATCACATGAAGGCCGAATGTGCATTGTGGTTTTGTATGTTGATGATTTGATCATCACAGGAGATGCTGATGTGCTGATTTCTACATTGAAGTTGAAGTTATCTTCGTCCTTCGAGATGACTGACCTTGGCTGTTTAGGTGTAGAAGTGTGGCAGCACTCAGATGGCATCTATCTTTCTCAACAGAAATATATCAAAGAAATGTTACAGCAGTATCGTATGCAAGATTGCAAGGCTGTGGCAAGTCCTTTTGATCCAGGCACAAGGCTTGAGCTTGATTTCGATGGTGAGGAGTGTGATCCCACGCTCTATCGAAGCTTGGTAGGGGCGTTGATATATCTCACAGTCACTAGACCTGATATCTCTTTTGTTGTGGGAGTGCTGAGCAGATTCATGAGCAATCCCAGGCAGTCACACTGGAAGGCTGCTAAAAGACTACTAGCATATCTGAAGGGGACTTCACAGGAAGGTCTCTTTTATTAGAGGTCCTCTGGTTTCCAACTGAAAGTCTTTGTTAATGCAGATCATGCTAACTGTCATGATAGCAGGAGGTCCACAACAGGGATAGTCATGTTCATAGGGCCTAACATGCTGACATGGTTGTCCAAAAGACAGTCTACAGTGTCAATCAGCACCATGGAGGCAGAATTCAAAGCACTCAGTGTTGGGATGCAGGAATTGTTTTGGCTTAAACATTTGTGGACAGGTCTGTAGGTACCTCCATCCTCGGCTGCTATATTGTGTGACAACACAAGTACCATCCATCTTGCCAAGGATGCTAAGTACCACCCAAAGACAAAACACCTTGACACCCACTTGTGTTTTGTCTGTGAGCAGATCCAAATGGGATCTTCTCAACTTGTTCATCGCTCCTCACATGATCAGTTTGCTGATGGCTTTACCAAACCATTAGTTGGATCTAAGTTCGTCAATGTGAAGGAGAGCTTGGGCATGAAGAAATTGCAGCTGAAGGGAGAGAAGGATTACCTTAGTTTCAGCTGATTTTCTTCTGCTTAGTCAGCAACATTTAAGAGAAAGTGTTGGAATATAAATATGCTGACTAAGCATAATGTGCTGAAACAGCAGTGGTTCAGCACTTAGCACACTGGCGCTGAGAAGATGCTGAAATGTACAGAAGGCAGCACTTTGTCAGCACTGAGCACCGACCCTAAATCAGTGCCGTAATTAGTGGACGGTGGTTAAACGATAGACTACTATTCTTAGTCTAACCGGTTGTATATATATTCATTGTACGTTATGTACTATGCAATGCTCAGAAGTAGAGATTGTATTTCCTATTGCTTTTCTCAATAGATTTGTTCTTGTTCTTCTATTCTATCTCTTGAGTCGATCTTGTGGGGTTTGTGCTGGTTTTGCACTAGTTCTATCAGATTGTTCTTGATGCTTTCTTTTTGTTATAAAAAGATCTAGCCATTCCATTATACGACCCCAACAGAGATTTTGAGGTTAGCTATGTCCACTAAGACTACAGAGAATTTGATCAGGTCAGGTATGCCCTCCACAACTTTTCCACTATTTACTTGACAATCGCTATGCCATTAAGACTACAGAGAATCTTATAAGAGAATCTGATCATATCAGTATATCCTCCAGACAACTTTTTCTTTTGGACAATCTCAAAAATTTCTTCGATGCACTCAAAAGCATCTTCGCACTCTAGCCCTTGGTCATGCCCTTTATTTCTGTTGTAGATCAATCTTTCATGTTGCTCGAGGGTGCATTGTACTTATGCAACATGTACTTATGCAATATGATCTTCTGATAGACGTCCCGAGTGTGCCATTGTGATAATTGTCATAAATTTTCTTGCAAACCCATATATTAAAGCTTCTGATTGGCTTTTTTCTAATCCTCTTGCTATGTTTGATTCATATCTTTCTTGCATCTTATACCATGGGTTAAATGTTAATCAATTTGGCTGATATATTGTTCATATGATTCATATATACTGCTGTTATGATACGTGCTTTATTTTTACAATATATCCTTGAGTTGATCTGTATTTTGGCTACACGTGTTAATAATAATGGAAACTTAAAGATTCAAGGACTGTTATGAGACGTGTATGGTAGATTTGAATGGTTTTCGTGACAGTTTGGAGATTTGATGGATGCACGTCACCATCTTCTTATTAAATCTGAACCATAGTATGGCAGCTTAAACCATGCTCGAAAATATCTCGAAAATGAGGGAAAGCCCACCACTAATGGAATCCATTTCACTAATCAATCCCAGATAATAGAATATAATACAGCATATTGTTGCAGTTCTAGCTAGAGTCCAGATATTGATATTATAATGAGATAAGATGTGGTATTGTCCCAGAGTTAGAATTGTTATATTTGAGGAAGACCTAAATGTAAAGAAGTGAAACATTGTTCAATGCCGTTCTGCAAAAGAAGCAATATCAAAATTAGCAAATGGTAGTTACATCGCTGTACAGAATTTTCAATTTGTGGCACCTACAACCAGTGATATTGGAAAGTTTGGAAATATACATATGCTTAGTCAAAGATGAATTTATAGAATGCCAATACTATGCCATGCTCATTTGAAAAATATGCATGATTAGACAAAAGATGAATCATAGAATGCCAACATTAGACCATGCTCATCTCAAACATGTACACATTACAGAGATACAAAAGCACATGCAATAATATTAAGATATTAAGACTGTTACCCACGTTTCGGAGTTAGGAACTCAAGACATGAAATAAAATTAAAACTATTACCCACGTTTGAAAGCTAAGTTCAAAGTTTTTGTAATATAGGCATCTTATGGGTTAGTTATATTACATCTTTACGGATTTTTGTTTCTACGTTGCATGGGAGCCACTGATTATCAGAATATTCCTCCTATTGTGCCAAATCCATGGGTCTCAACATTTTCCCAAAAAAATGAGCATGTCATTTCCTAAGGTCTCGATTGAAATTAGCATTTTCCATATAGTTTTCACAGATCCATGGTCTCAGCACTATCCAAATTTAAACTTTCGCCTGTGCAAACCTGCATTCTTTCTTCTCCTTGTGATCCAAAATTCATGCGCGGCGTATTTCCATCCCCCTTCTCCAGATCGAACCTCCCCTTCCCGCTGATTAAAACCTCATCAATTTTGTATAGTAGCCGTCTCCGCCTTAGAGCCACATCTCCTGCATCAAAAATTTCATCACAAAAAGGCACTTATAAGACCGTACCATCTTCCCAGGTGCTCTCAATCTGCTCAGGCTTCCACACCTGACAGAACTGGCATGTTAGAGAACCTGTCTGCTCTGCAGACCTTGCCGTGTGCGCATCCGATTGTTTCTATTTCCATACCATGCAGGCATCGATCATAAAACCAAAAACTTCAAGCCAAAAAAGGCATTTTGACCACTAACTGCCAACAAGCTCCTCAAACTTGCAAAAACATACGAATTTTTATACAATACACCACAAAAATCTTGGTCAAACCATGCCAGAAAACCCCTCCACAAATACAAAATGAAATATTGCAAGTTTATGCAGGTTTTAACTTTCTTTTGTCACATTTGGTTTGTCCTTTAATTTTGATCTTCATAGCACATCAAAATAATTATTATCACATAGACCAAAGTGCAAGATATTACCAGGACAAACATTATATTTAGGACCATGTTGTTTAACAGTTTCCTTTGTGCAAAAGGGGCATCATATCATTTAGCGCAACAACTTCAAGCTAATGCTCCCAAGGCTTCAAAGATTACAATATGAAACCCTTTTTCTTTTCTTGGATGGATAAATACAATGTGAAACACTTTGAAGCGACATTTTACCACTTTGTAAAAAAAAAGTATAATAAAAGAATTGCAAAAATTGGAAGGATCAGCTATATATTATGCTAGAAACAAAGGTATAATGGACCATTTACATAAAGAACCACATAAAGAAAATAATAGCTAGGATCTTTAATGTTGCATAGACATAGACGTACACAATAGACGTAGACGAGCAAAACATGATTCTCTCTTCTTTTCTTTTCTTTTTTTTGTCCCTTTTTTTTAATCAAAAGGTAAAAAGGAACCTTATCTGGATTGGCAAGTCCAGGAAGAAAATCTGTCCATTTCGTCACTACATGCCCCTATTCCTAGGTAGACTAACATGCAATACAATTTACATTTCCACATTAACGTTTTTTTTGGATTGCTTCCATAAGAGGAGGAGGAGGAAACTTCAGGCCAATAAATCAATATGTATTTTTTGAAGCAATGATATATCAGCTCCCTTCTCCTAGCCCCATTCAAATCAGCAAGGCAATGTGCATTTGTCTACTCCTTCATGGCAATGTATCTTTTCAACAAAGGAACATATCCTATATGGAGAGGACTTCTAAGAAGAAAAACCTACAAACTTTATTTTAGTTGAAAACTTCGTGATATACAATTGTCGGGAAAATTTTTTTTATAAGTGTTTTTAGTGTGTGCAAAGTGTTTTTTCTGCTTGGCATAGTCGTACATATTAATAAATATCAAGCTTAGGGGCGCTGCTCTGCCAATGTCGAGGAAGTTTATAGGTTATAAAATGAGTGTAATATAACAGTAATTTCAACGTCCCGTTTATTACTTTCAACTTTCAATGCTCCTAGGACTTCCACGAGATAACTACTTATATAACTCAAAAAAAAATACATCCATAGAGCGTATAGTCTAATTAAGCAATGCAAGCTTCTTTTTTGTGTGTATTATCGCTTAAGTGTGTATTATCGCTTCTTAACCGTTAGATTAAGTGTTTTTAAAAAAAAATTCAATGGTGCACAAGTCAAGATGCTCTCTCCTGCAATCCTGTGCGTCCATTCTGAGTCTTTTACAGGTCAAACTTGGGGTGTTTGACCTGCACCTAAAATACACACAATATACATCAGACCATGCTGTATTATGGCAAGAAATACAGTCCTGTGTATTATACATGTTAAAGAGGACCTGGGGAATCGAACCCCAGTTAAACCTGAACCTGAACTCAAATACCTGTATGTGTCAAAGCAAAAGAGAACCAAATGAATATAAGGAAAACCAGAAACTAGGAGTCTGAGGAATTGAACCTCAGTTACTAGCCATTACTCAACCAAGCATAAAGAGGCTTCACAGAGTGGAGCCACGTTATGCAAGGGGGCCAAAGCCCTCTAAAGCCGAAAGGTAGCGCCAAGAACAAGATACATTTGAATAAAATCAAAAAGATGTCAATGTCATTCATTTACCACAATACCGCCAAGAAAGAAGAACAAAAAGTTAACATGAAACCGCAAGTCAAGCTGGCCGCGGGGGATCGATCCCCAGTACTCACACCAAAGAACGACCATCGGGCTGCAGGGATGAGGTCCCACAGCCCACTAAAAACAAACACCATAAAACAAACAGTGGTCGCCACCATAAATGGCGCCAAGATAAAAAGTTATTTTCAGCAGTTCAACATGTTTCATTATCGGATCAAAACGCGCCCAAAGTTCAACAAGTTTATCAATTTCTAGCCCGCCCAACCATAGCATCCCTCACCAACAAGTCAATTTGCGGATCTCCCCGAGTCAAGTAAAGCCCCGGCAAGGCTCATGTGAGAGCGTAAAGCATGGATATCCGATGGCAAAACACCAAGGCGATCCTAACCGATTTGCAGATAAGGCAAAGATCCATAGCCCCATAGAGGCCGCTAAGCCGCCTCTTAAGTATCCGCAAGGAAGCGACTATCGCGGTGAGCTTCAAGCACCAACTCAGATCACACAATTTAAAAACTCCTCGGCAGTTGAATGTCTCTTCTTCTTAGGAGGATAAGCAAGAGGATTTGGATGAGAGTCATCCACGGTACCGCAGCCACAAAACCCGTGGCTTATATGCACATCAACAGAGTCACATGCGGGAGTTACATGGACTTGAAGCTTCCGTCTCCATAACACTAAATCAACTCGAAAATTACAAAGCAAACAAACAAACAAGCAAGAATTAGAAACCCGTGACATAGTTTCGCCCCACAAACGAGATCTCATCCGACCGCCATTGTATGATCTCCAAGATGAATGGGGATGAAATCGGCACCAACATCAGTACATTGGCCCGAGAACCAAAAGACCTTTCATCCAGTCCTCAAAGTTTCGCCCCGCCGTCTGCGGGGATGCTATCATCCCAATAGCGGCGCCGCCAGCCCATTCCTCTCAACCTGGAACATACCCCACCGGCAGCCCAAATATAATAGCCCCGACATCCGATGGCAAACAAGAGGAAGGATTCGTATACACGCCAAGCAGCCCTTACTCTATGCTCATTAATATGAGCGTAATTAGAAAGGATGATCCAGAGAGCCGAAGCGTATATTTAGAAGACCTCAACATCTTACATATAGTATAAGTTAGACTAGGTGTATGCCTCCGTCCCGCCATGGTAAAAAAACAAAGTGAGCAGCCTTATTCATCAGGTTTCTGTTATCAAGAACACACAATCCTTTAGTATCACCTGCCCCCCATCTAAGGTATAGATCTTTACCCCTTTCAACCATTCCCTCGGATACATTGTACAGATGACAAGTATAATGCACTTTGCCGATATCCTTCATACAATGCAGACCATGCCCTCAAAACAATGGAGCTTGGTGTTTTTTAAGGCCTTGCAGATCAAAACTACGCCCGTGGGCTTGGGCTTCCAGTTAAAAGCAGATTTAATAGCCTCATTCACGCTCTTTGGATTTCTAAAACGACATCTTAAAACGGCCTGTCAGACATGCGGATGGTCTACCGAGGACCCTCTTTCTAATGCCACAAAGACCCGGCCGTGCATTTAGAGTTGCGAGAACAAAACAAGGCCATCATAAAATGATCTTGGCACATCTTGGCGAAAAGACCCAAAAAGTGACGTAAAACATCAAGCCAATCCGATTCATATTCAAATCCACAAGTGGAACAGACTGGTTGACACGGCCCGGGCGGATGGGAAGGAAGCATCACCGGGCTTCTAGCAAGCCGACCACTTCTGGCTGCTCGACGCAGGGACATGGCAACAAGAACAAGGGACCAAGACAGCAAAAAAACAGAAGAACAGGGATGGCGCAGGCGCTTACCTTCAAGGGCCGATGAAGATATGTGAGCAAGATCATCGGCTCCATGCCTATCCTCTGCGCCAAATTTAGAATCGCCCAGCTGCGCTCTCCTCCAGCAAAATAGGAAGGCAAGAAAGGAACCATCGAAATAAAACTAAACCCTAAAATACCCTTTCTCGGCCAAACTCAGGTATTTTATCAGTATTTATACGGTTTTAATACAAATACATTCCAAAAACCTTTATAAATCTTATGTAAGAAACATACGACATTTCAACCAGCAGACATTAACCTAACAAATAGTTCAAAGTTCATTTTATGGGCTCCATGCCTTTATGCTTGGGTTGTGTGCTTATATTTTGTTTTGTCTTATTTCTTTCGGGCGCTCGTTAAATCGTCCATGACCCATAATAAATTTTAAATTTATCTATTTATTTATCTAAGTATCTTAATATGACTTAATCGTCGAAATAAACTATTGTAGGCTAAGTCAAATATGTTTCGTGCATTACCTTCGCATAAAGATATGCCTTTAACGCAAGCTTCATGTGACTATCAAGTGACACATGAAGTGTATGCCCTTTTTCGCTTGGTAAGGGTTGCATGCAAGGTCATTCTCCATGCCTTGGAGATAAGGTGCACTCAAATTTCGACCTTTTGCACTAAAATGAAGGAGAAAAAAAACTTGGTCATGGTCAATAAAAAATGTTTAAATTGTTCCTATTCATCACTAGCAAGGTTGCTTGTTCCAATAACTTAGAACGACATATTTTTTGACTTAAAATGTTCTTAGCATCGAGCTACAAAATTGGCCTTTTTCTATGTTAAACCAAACATTCACAATATGAGCTCCTTTTTTTTTCGTGATCTTGCTCTCCTTTGCCAATATATGCTTTGCTAGAAGTTACAACTATGTCCATAAAGAACTGGGCTAGAATGTCACCAATAATGTCAGTTATATTCGAAGCAACGAAGGAGCTATTTTCCAAAAAAGCTTGGATTTGGAAAAGCCCAAAATGATCTCAATTCTTGCCAAATGACCAAATGATGGTGCTAAGAGAAAATCCGCCATCAACCAGGCTAGGTGGAAATGGCTAGTTGCATTTGGAGTTGAGTGGGCGAATAATTTCTTATGGTACAGTGGAAACCTAATGAACACTAACATTTTCATTGCCGAAATGCTGAAGTACAGGTCGAAAATCCAAGCCGCTTCACATTCGAATCGATCTGTTCTTCTGGACATCCGATAGCTCAAACGCCATGCCTTCTGTACAGCCGATTGATTTCTGATTTTGTTGTGCTCAGTCATCGAGCTTGTTGTTTGTAGTTTGCACCTGGCCCAAATACTTCCGAGCTTTCCAGAAGCTGAAAAATCATTTTGTAAGGATCATAAGACTATTAATATGATCGTCCACAATATCTACCGATGGGTCTTTTTAACATTTAACTTTGAATGACGACATAATCGTTCCTACACACAGCAGAAAACAAACTACACAGCAGAAACAAACTACACAGCAGAAAACTCCAGCGATGCTATACCTAAAAACCAAATCGTCCTACAGTCTTTAGAATCCCCATTTTTAACTGTAACTTTGCCAGATTCAGCATAAAACAAACACACACATGGCAGAAAACTCCAGCGATGCAACACCTAAAGAACAAAAGCAAATACTTGTTCCAGAAGATCAGAGATTTATCTGTACTTAACATCATTTCTTATTTTCTGCATATCTATGGTACTGGAGATCTCACTAATACTGTAACAAAATACTTGCACAGGGCTTGCACATCGAAAATACTTGCTTATAAACCATTTTTGCAGACATTATGCAGATGATATTTACCAAAGTCTATATCACAAGTTGAATCACAGCCATGCTTAACAAGTAGAGAAACTATCCACAAAGGACCAGCGTGGCCTTGTTTATTTAAGTAAGCACAAATTGCACTCAACTATGAGAAAAACAGTCACTACTGCTTGACAAAACTAAAAATCTGGAAGTAGGATAATCTGATTCACAGTAAAATTCTGGTCTGAGGCATTTTAATGCCAACATAAAATCTTGGTTGCACATAACAATTGCTCCAATCTACCTCATCTTCTTACAAAAAGTCTTCTGCTGCCTCATCATCTACATAGCAACATGATTTATACTTGGCTGTTTGCAAAATTGGAGAATGGCAGGAGGCCATGATTGATGCCAATTGTTCTGCATAGACAGGCAAGCAACTACCAAGATTATTTGTTAGTCATTTACATTAAAATAATGGACATGAATTTCTCAATAAGTGCAAAGAAAGTTTTGTTACCCACTAGTCCTCTGGTTCCACCAAGTCTGTAGTTGCCACCTCCTCGTCATCTTCATCTTCAATATTTTTCTTTGGACTAGTAAATCCAAGGGATCTTGTTACAGCCCTGCAATTCCATGACAATCTGACATAACGTTTTGTCCTTCTCTATTCCAAAGTAATTAGCACCCCAAATAGCAGCTGCCTCCATCATGGAGCCAATACCAGCAAATAGATCCAACACAAATCCATTTCGGACACAAAATGAGTGCAATAAAAATTGCATGAAAGCAATACTCTTTTGAAGATTATATCTGCAACCTCCATAACCATCTGATATCAGCTTCTCTGATTGTTTACTTTCGTGCTTTAGAATGCTTGACATGTGATCTAGTTTTCCTTCCATAAAAGCCATAGGATGAACTAAATTGCCCTGATAACCAATTCTGCCATACAACATCACACACAAACTGCTTGTATCAATAAAACCTAACATATCTTTTCCATAAGAGAAAGGGACATCATTGATCAGCATGTATGTTCTTCTCCGTTCCATGTTCCTTTTCTTTGCAATTACTTCAACACTTTTAAACATATCAATTGTGCACATACAAACAAGATAGCCTTTATCATCCAAGCAAAGGTTACCAATAGAGAAGCAATCATCTATGAGCTGGCTGTCACACTGGTTCCAATCAGGACACTGGTTCCAATCAGGGATATGTGGGTGACCAATAGTAGGATATTGGTTGTTGGGAAGATCAATCAACAAAAGATCAACACCCCAATCTCTGGCTTCACCATTTCTGCTACATCTTTTTGATGGAAGCTTAACTGACTTACCGAACTCACGAATGACTTTAAATGGTGTATCAACATTCTTGGATGTCAAAGTAGCAGAAACAGTTCTAACATCTTCTGTTAATAGCTTCAAAGCCACATTTTTGTAAACACGACCAGCTTCCATATCAATATTAAGAGGCATTTGGCTGCTTATTTCTTGCGTGTCTTGCAAGGTCTTTGAATGAAATTTATGCATTGTAGGTGTTTGCACAGGATCTGATTCATCGGACAATTGAATGTGTCTTCTCTTCCTTTTTACATTTCTTGTATCCACATCTCGTGTACTGTCACTGTCAACTGTTTTCATAGAAGTAGCACTAGCAGTCTTTTCGTCTTTAGAATCTGTTTTGTATCTAGCAGCCCAAATTTGCTTCTCTTCCTCAGGCATACATCCTTGTTTAAAGTCGAGCCACCAAGGGCAATTCTCTACCTCCCATTTTTTCATGGGTGGTTCACGATCTAACTGTCCCGGTCCAGAATACATGCATGATTCACCACTAGTAACTGTCCATGACTTCAAGACTGTTGGAAATTTCAATATGTATTTCCTTGCAAGTGCGTACTTGAAGTACCTGATATACATTTTAATGAGTTAAGAATAGAAGTAGATGAAAAACATAGATTTAAGAAGGAAAAGAGAAGGAAAATGGACAACCTGTATGTGACACGCATAGAGACCTTATGAACGTCGAATGCTTCCTCAGGTGGTGTTGTGTAAGACATTTTTTTCTCTATCACTTGAAAAAGATTAGAGCGATGTTGCAACCAAAATTCTCTAAACCAGGAGTCCAAATCATCATCATTGTGGCTAACAGCAATCTCGCTTTCCAGACATACTGACTCCATTTGCTGAGTAGCCTTCTTCAACATGTGCTCCATCCATGTCTCCTTTTTAACCCATTCACGAAATTGTTTGTCATTGTTTGGTATCCCATATGTGTCTATCATTGCTGTGCCAGATGCCATAATATTGAGCCACTTATTCCTTTGCTGGTTACTTACAGTGGATTTAGATAAGGCAAACAACTTCTCTAATGTGAGTGCCATTTTCTTATTATTCAAATCTCTACTTGTAACATTCTTCAGCCAATCGGATTCTAGTACAGGATTTACAATTGCCAAATATTTTTGAAATTTGTTTTGCCATTTTCGTCTT
Organism: Isoetes taiwanensis; assembly: GCA_021234155.1. Lineage (NCBI taxonomy): Eukaryota > Viridiplantae > Streptophyta > Lycopodiopsida > Isoetales > Isoetaceae > Isoetes > Isoetes taiwanensis. Next base: position 7,418,530 of record JAJEKV010000066.1, on the reverse strand, counting down.
ACCTCCTTTTCAGCTTTAGCAACCCTGTCCTCTTTAAGCAGTGGCTCTTCCATCAAGTTTGCAGCCTCCTCAATTTCAGCCTCTATGGTGGACTGGTATGAAAACAAATCAGCAAAGCAGTAATTATTTACTTGGTACTAATTGATTGAAACAAGTTTATAAAAAGTTTGAAATTTATCTGCAAGTACAGTTTCAATGAACTGTGGTACCTGGTACATAATTTTTGCGAGCAAATATCTAGTAAGAGGAAACCATGGCTCTTCGCCAAGAACATGTTTCTCGCGATCTATACTCAACCTGAGCTCTTCGGCAAATAAATGTGAAGTATATGTTGTAAGATCTGAAGTAGTTAATCTGTGTACACCATACAATATATCTTTCAACTTGATCCGCACCACACCTGTCTCATTTAATCTGGAAGGCCAAATAAATATGCAAGTTATAAACCTCACATAAAGTGGAAGTACAAAAAGCAACTAGCACTTACTGATTGATACGCTGCATAGCTGCAATAAGTTGTGTCTCATGTTGATCATCTACTTCCACAAAAGTGGCATGCACGGAGAAATGCATCGACCGAACATGTTGATGCCTCTCCCTTATCTCCTGCATCCAAGCATCTGTGCGATGGTTGCCGTCCCAACACAAGAACATCCTGCCACTAAGATCTTGCCAATCTAGGTTGCTGACTAGTTCATCTTCAAATCTATCATTCTCTTCGACCCACAAAGGATCCCATGAAGACTTGATATTATCAGTTACTGGTATACAATTGCCTCTTGCGCCTGACAAATACAATATGAAACTTCCCTTTTCTTGCACGTACCCATCATTTCTCAAGGTATCTCTCATTGCTTGAGAGCCCTTGGATACTAGACGAACCGCTTCATTTATCAAAATCCTGCAAAGAGGAACAGAAGGTGGAGGGCTCAATCTAACTACTCTGATCTCTTGCAAAATTTCAGAAATTTGCTGAACTGTGAACTTTCTAGAAAATTCATCTGTCTCAGTATCCTCGCTTTCTTTTTTCTTCTTTCTTCCTTTTGCAAGAATTGCATTCTTTGAAGGACTACCTCCCAAAACCTCTTTCTGATCTGATTGAATGTCTTCTCCTTCTACAGACACACTGGCTCAACATATTCAATAACTTGTTCTACGTCTTCTTGTGCCATATCTATTTGCAACTCTGTATGAAAAGGCTTAGACTTCCTTGATCTTCTAGGTGGGGTCCGAAGAAGAGTGTATACAAACTCCTCTTTATGTTGGCGAGTTACAACCATGCCCTTCTGCGCAAGCATATAAACACACAATTTCATCAAACGGCGCCGAACAAGAGACTTGCATCACCAAAATACTATAAAATACCTTGAAAAAAGGTCACCACCATGCCCTACTGCTTCATACAAATCAGATGCTCATTTGATTAAACGGCGCCAAACAGGAAAACTGCACTTGATCACCAAAACAAATATGTGCTCATATTATATTCTTGTTGCCTATCAAGAAAAACTACAACCAATGAAGAAGCCCAAATGCAGCAAATAGATTTTATGCCTCTAGCAATTCTGTAAATGAAAGAAATCAAAGCATGCGAATTTTCTAAACGGCGCCGTTCAGAAAAATGAGGAGCCCAAATAACCAATGTTTTTATGAAATTGACAGGGACATACAAGAAGAGAACAAGAACATCTGAAATCTGTAAACGGCGCCGTTCAAACATAGAGAGCCCAAAATCTACAAATCTACAAAGATTACCAAAACAATCGATGTTGGAAGAGATTACCATTTTTAGAATTGTTTTAGAATGTGGAGAGATTACCGTTTAATCAATTTTTTAATTTCTCCTTCATTAAAGAAAACGTTATAGGTTGGTAGGGTATAATACAAAATTAAAGCACTAATTTCAATGATTATTTAAACGTTCACCCACCAAAACGTTTTTCGTAATTATAGTATTTAGCACCTCTGCTTAGCACCAAAATGTTCAATATATCATTTTTGTGAACTCTCACCTTGCTAATGGCGACTTTCTTGACTATTAGAGGATTTCTGAAGGAGCAGTACATTAATATTCCTTTCCGAAATGGCATTGCACTTGTAAAACAGAGCTATCTTTGCCAAATCTTTGGATTTACTAATAGTTCCATCTTTGTTGTTCAGAGGGATGGAGAGGATGAAGATGTGCAGAGGACACAAAATTTGTTGCCCAATGTTGATGAGGTTGGAGAGCCAACGTTTCAAGTGGAAGAAAAAAATGGACATTCAATAACAGTGTATGGCACAACATTGTTAGGAAGTTCCCCTCAATTTCCAATATCTGTTGAGTCCTCCACATCCCCAACTCTCGTAAGGAGGAGTAACAATTCCACGTTCTACAACATTCTAAAAAATCTCAACAAGAACAAGATCCAGAAGATACTGCAATATGTTGGAGAGGCTCGAAAGGTAAAATGTCTTCCCCCATTTTACAATGATACTATCGTATTTGAATTGCCATCTCAAGCAGAGGCTGGTAGTAGTATGGAAGGAATGCAGCAAAACATGGATCCCCATGTTTGGACCCATCCCAACAATAGCACATACACCCATTTCTCTGGAACAGTCCGTTTAGTGCATTGCGCTGGTCATTTGCAATGTCAAAATATGGTGTGTGATCGGTTCCTAATGAGTTGCAGTGGCGTGGAACACTCCATGAAAGACCTAGGCTTGGAGAAATAAGTGATGATATTGGTTCTTTGATGTGTGATTACTGCAAGGAACAACCAAAATGTATATCCAGTTGTGAAGCTTCCAGACAATATTCATGACACAAGGTTAGCTGTTCATCATGGTGTGCACAAACATCCGATAAGAATGGCTGAAAGCAGAGAAGAAATAGCTAAGTATAAGCAGTTGATAAGTGTGTCAGCTAGGAAAGGATCAACTTCTAATGGCACAAGAGAATCTCAACATCTGCTTGCCATGGATGCTATTTGCAACAATTTGTTGGATAGTAATACTTTTGATAATGTTCAAATGCTTAATACTGAACAATTGGATGAGCTTCTCAAGAGACTTGAGCCATTATGCAATCAAAGAAGGTAATGAAGCTTCTTTGTAAATGTTCTTCATTCATTGTTTAACAAGGTTGTTTGTGCACATAGATTGAGAAAATGGTTGGATGATTGTCGGAAGAGGAATAAGCAATGTATTGATGACCAATCTAGTATTCTACATTTGAAGAGACGTTTAAAATATGAGTATTTTCATGGTTCGAGATTCCCTTATCAAAACCAAACAGAGAAGGATAAGTGCTTTGTGTTTAAGATGTCAACTGTAGGACCAGGATCAGGTGTTGATTTGGTGAATAGAATGCGACCTGGAGGTGATCTTGATAAATCTTGGGTCCACTTCGATCATGTTAAAAGGATTAGTGATTGGACAACCATTGCCTGCCACGTGTACGACCCAAGGTATGTGCTGTTTTCAATTGTATCTATCTAGACTACCTAATTATTGACATTCTATGGTCTGTCTATTATTTCCAGCCTACAAGCCTTACTCACAATAGCTATATGTGATATGAAGACAGAAGACCTAGATTCTCAAAGACTCTTTTGGGAATTGCTAAATGAGGTCATGATTTCCAAGAATTACCCTCCTGCCAACTTTCATGGATTTATGGCCAATGAGGCCCAAGCAAATTGGAATGCCATAAGGGAGGTCTTCTTCAACGGGAAACATTTACCTGAGAAGGAACGTTCTTGTGTCTTTCACTTTGAACTGTGCATGCAAAGGCACACAAAGAAATATATATACCAACAACACAGAGAAGAGCACAAGGAATTATGTAGACAATGGCAAAGAGGCCGCACAAAAGAGGATGCAGATAAATGCTATTATAAAATTATGAGTTGGTGGGAGGGTAAAGCAGCTCCCAATGACATCAAAGCTCTCACAACCTGGTTGTCATGGTGGCACCATCGTGCTAGCCGGTGGGGTAATTTCATGCTAAATAATAGAGGGTTAGAAGCAGCTATACATGTTCCCAACACAAATTTGTCTGAATCAAGACATGGCAGTTGGCTAGCTGCAGCTGGTTACAAAAAAACAATGAGCTTGTATGATGCTTGCATTTTTTATCTTACTGAAGCTGTTCTTCAAAGTACAAAGTACAGATCACATTTGGACCACAATTATGTTGGAGCAGGACCTGGCATCAGCTCTTTAATACAGAGATTTGAACAAAGAATGTCCAGTTCTGTGAAGCCTACAGAAGCCGTCAATATTATAAACCAGACCACTAGCAAGATGGGTTTGCCAGTTCATAACAGTGGAGCAGGAGGCAATGAACAGACTGTCTATAAAAGAGCTAGAATGACAGAAACTATAGATCTGACAGATGAGAATGGTTCATATAGACCCGACAAGCAAATGAGAAATACATCTAGGATTCCAAATTCAGATCTTGTTATTAGGAACCTATTCAAGAACACAACAGACATCCTTGTGCAAGAGAAGATTCTACATGACTCATTTTGGGCTCTAAGAAGGACAGAACCAGGTAGCAAAGTTAGGTGCCAGGGACAAACTAAACCTGGAGCACGAAAATGTGACAAGCTTATAAACAAAGGTACTTCCTCTACTGTAGCCCCTTGTTACTATGGTGTTCGGCAGTATTCTGGAGGCACTCAAGCTAAGTTCTTTTGGTTTTGTTCTGATGATGTTAAGCATACTTGGTTTCCTTCTAAAATGCTATTATCCCCGCCTGTGCGCCCTGTTATGTGGCCTGTAGCGAAAGGGGTGAACTTAACACAATCTGAAATCAGCAAGTTACAGGATGCAGGTTTCAGCATTGAGGGCTTGGGTAGACATGTTGAAGAGGCTGTTCCACCAACATTGGCTGGCAGCCAAAGGGCTAGAGATAGTGCTAAATCTCAGCTAAAAAGAGGTGGAAGAGTGGTGCATATGAGGAATAAACTAAACAGAGATAGTGAGATCCGTTTAAATTCAAGCTACCAGATGCAAGGCTACGTTGTAACTCGGCAGGTTGTGCTAAATAAAAACCATGTGGACTTTGTTATTTGAAAGGACAACAATAGCTATAAAGTCTCTATAAAAAAAGAGCCTAGTTGTACTTGTGAAGACTTCATGAACAGTGAGAGGAAACATAGGTACATTCCTTGCAAACACTTGTTCTACATCATGCATAAAGAGCTTGGCATGGACCCTATGGCAGACATTGCCTTGATACAACCAATATTGTTCGAGGATGTTTTACTGCGAATCTTGCCTGATTGATTATTGACTGAGAATTGATGATTCTTATTTAATCATTCTTACAATAAGGAGAATCATTAATTTCTAGTTGTGACCTTCATTTTAAATTTTAATGAAAATATGTTCTCATTATCCTACAGGCAATTCTACTCTACAGGAGCTTCGGGCGGCCGTTGCCCAGCAAGGCAAGGGCCTCCATGCCGAGGCACATGAGCAACTCCGCCATTGCACGCAGGAGATGGCAAGACATGACAACGTCCTGCAAGAGCTGAGCTCCAGACTCCGGAGAACAGAAACCACAGCAAAGAACACACCAACCCCGCGAACCCACCAACCTACAGGACGTCAACCTGGAACACATGCTGCGGACACATCAGATCACGCCGGGCCGCCACCACCCCGGCGCCGGCCATAGCCTATGCCTCACCCACCTCAACCAACACACAGTGCGCCCCCCGAACTCCGTGAACGAGACGCAGGAGCCGCAATGTGGTAGTGCGAGGGCCCCGACGGAGGAGGGAGAACATCTCACTTCCGACCTCGCATACGGATCTTGGACCGGATGATGTTCCCAAAGACTGTGACCATTGGAAAGGCGAAGTCGTCATGGAATTGGCGCCACGACGCCCGGTGGTCATCTTCACGCTTGAGAGCGTGCCGTGAGCGGGTGGCCATCCCAAGGCCCGTGGGCGGAAGTTGAAGGGGACGGCTCAGACGTTGGCCGGGACTTGACCCCAAAGACAAAGAAGAGACCCGGCGTGAGCTGGCCAAAGTCGAGGGACCCGCCGCAGACATGGAGGGGCAGCGGGGCTGGTCCGGGGAAGGATGCGGGAATTCGTGCAGCCAAACGGGGATGCGTGCACTCCGCCCCTCGAGTCCCTCGAGGGGCCCCCCGGCGCATTGCATCCACATCTTCCGCTCCCCCCAGGACCACCACTACCACCGGACTGAAGTGGCGATGCATGCCACTAAATAGGGATCGTGGCTCTCGTGGTATCCCTGGAATTGCCGTGGCTTTCCATGGCGTAAGGGGACAGATCTCAATTCCGCCGCCATGGACATGGACCTTATCTTCCTCATGGAAACATGGGAACATGCCGGGTCACAAAGCTACCGATTTGCCGAGGGATATCCGGCGCTACTCCGTCTTCAATGAGTGCACCGGAAACGAGGACCGGAGGAATTGCGTGTTACTACCGCATGACCTTTGGCCCAATTGGTCTCCCCTGCAAGGCGGATAGGCACAACAGATACACTGTGGGTACGAAAGTGCGAAACGGCGATGGCAGCCCTCTCTTTGTGGGCGGCTTGCTACTTCCTACATGCCGAGAGCAACTTTTACCCACGCGACTTGATGTGGATTGTGCAGGAGCCCTATGTCGATCTATATGATGACATACGCCAGCATGCACAATTGGGCAAGGTCATATTGCTTGGAGATTTCAATGCGCCGCGACGCAAGGCGAAAGCAGATCCCAAAATTCGCGACCTCTAGCCGAGGATGTGTTGCAAATGGACCCCGCAGAGATGGTTTGGCCAAAGGCGTCGGATGACGACCCGTGACACGGTATGGCCGGCATACCTTGTTCTTTGGGCAAAGATCTTTGACCCGGTCATTTGCAATGGGCACACGGTGGGTCGCCCTCCGGCCGCTTCACTTGTAGACAGGGAGAACCAGGGGCGGCACCGGTGTGGTGGATTACGTGCTAGCAGACGAAAGCAATGCCTACACTTGATCACTCGCGCCGGTGTCGGACAGTGGTGGACGAGGAAGTAGACTCCACCATCACCCTCGTTCTTGCAGATAGATTGGGCGAGCCAACCGAAAGCACCCATTGCCCCAACACCCCATGTACCACGGTTGCCTCGGACTATGATCATGCGGGCGGTCTATGCGAGGATGCTTGAGCATGAGCCGTCGGGTGCCGCAACTCCCCACACTTCAACAAAGCAGATGCCCAAATTTGAACCCGGCTCTTTCGAGGGTAGGGGATGATGCTTTGGGAGAGGCTGCTCTCGACGATCCACGTGGGGGCTGCAACCACCTTCCCCTCAAGAATCGCCGGGTTCGATGATGAATGTCGGAGTTGAAACGATGGCTCGGCCAAGTGTTGGACCCCACCATTCGCCAAGAGGCCGTCCGATCAATACCGCTCCTTCCTCAAGACCAAGAAAGCCCGGTACCTTATGAGCACCAAAGAATGATGTTTGGTCTTCTAGACCGCCACCCTAGGGCCTTACGGAGAAAGGTCTTGAGTAAGCCTGCCGACCCACGGGAAATATTACCCGGAACAATGGGTGAGATACTTGCGGCAGTTTGTATGACCCAATGGGAAGCCGGGGCACCGGTACCTCCATGAGGCAGTGCCTAGCACCGGTCATTCTTGAAGGGCATGTCATAATGGGCCTGCAACGCCGCCAAACGGGGAAGGCGGCAGATTTGGATGGTATGCGCAGAGCTTCTCAAGTGGGCGGGCCCCCAATGGTGTCGGTTCTCACGGCACTCTTCAACGGGGGCATTGCAAGAAGGCTTCCCCCGCCTTTGGACTACCGGTAGAGTTGTGCCCATATACAAAGCAAAGGGGACCCCCACGGCCCAGCCAACTATCATTACCATTATGGTCGGGTTCTGTCTTTGCCAAGTTGCTTGTCGGGATTCTTGAGCGGATTGACACTTTGGGCGAGAGGATGGAGAAGTGTGGGCTCTCACGCAGCAGGCTTCCGCCCGGCATTCTACTATTGACCATATCTTCACTCTGCGAACACTCATAGAGGATAATGAAATCGGCCTTGAGAATGATCGCTGTTGCTTTGTGAATTTCGCAAAGGCTTTTGACACGAGTGCCTCGGGATAAGTTGTTGGGACGATTAAGACGACTAGGGACCCCCGTCGACTTACGAGAATGCTATATACGGACTATACGAGGCTTGCTCCGGCCGTCTCACAATAATCGTCGGGGAGCCCGTTGTTAGTAGCATTGGGGCGCCGGGGGCTGCCCTCTATCCCGGCAGCTCTTCGGCTTGTACATTGACCGGCTAGAAGAATGGCTAGGCGAGCACGGAGGGGAGCTTCCAGTTGATGCACCACATAATCCCAAGCAACTCATATATGCGATGATGTTGACTGCTAGCATATACCCGAGGAGGACATGCAATGCCACACGGATGCTTTGGACACTTTACGCCCAATTCAGCGACATGAGAGTTAACTTGGCCAAGACAAGGGTGTCTGCGGGTCCCATCATCCGGCACCCACGCCTTCCCTCATTCACTTACCGGGGGGGTAGTGGAGGTGGCTCGATCTTATAAGTATTTGGGCATTGAGTTTTCTACTACCACACTTGGGATGCATCCATCGTTACGGGTCACTTTGCAGTCGGAAAGCCCATGACGCAATGCAAAACAACAAATACAAGGCAAAGCCTGTATGCATGGGGTCACCGGGCACACTTGTTCGGGGCCTTGGTTGAACCGGGTCCTCCTCTATGGGGCGAAGTGTGGGGGCGGTGATATCCCTCACCACTTGGAACGATCTAGAGCAGTGCAGAAGGCCTTCTTGGCCGGCGCACCGGGAGTGAAATCCACGGTCCCATATCAGATCTTGCTCCGAGGAGAAGGCTTCCTTCCATTGAGAGGGCTGCTACCGAACGTCACATTATTTACTTCCGAGAAGGTGGTGGCTATGGATGAAGCCCGGCTGCCCAACCTTGCTTTGGCAATGGCGATGGGCCCTTGGCGACTCAAAGCTTCTTTGGAAAGACAAGCAAGCCCGGTGGTTTCGCTATGGAATGTGCGGGCACACGATGTGGACCGGTGCATACACCGAATGAACGCAGGCTGCCTTGAAGCGGTACTTGGATGCTTGCTTCATGGCCAAGCTTTGGGATCAGAGGCCCCGTCACATGTCAAGGTGGCAAATTATCGACGCCGAGTTAATCCCATGCTCACGGGGAGCCCACACCACTACCTGCGTATCCATCTACCCATGAAAAGCGGGGTGATTGCTTCCATTCGACGGGTGCACACCACCTCCGCATTGAGGCGGGGAGATGGATTCGGGGGAGCAGCGTGAGGGCGAGGACAGAGTCCGGTCTTTGTCGCCGGGGGCACCATTGAGGATGAAAGTCACGCCCTCCGGGCCTGTCCATGTCAGACGAGCATATCCGGGGCTCGGTATGCTCGGTTAGTTGTGCCCCATCGGGCCTTGCATGAGCTAACCGAGCCACGGCCCTCTGTAGGCTTGTTGGGATCAGACCTCAGGGAGGTAATGGATACGCGGACTTCGGTTATGCCCCCGTCCAGGCATTAACCTCGGTTGTACTTGTGATTATGTATATAAGCGTGCGGTATGTCGGCATCCTTATTGCTACTAAGGTTTTTCCCGAAAACCCTTGGTGGAGGGTTTTTTAATCCGGTAGTAATCGCTGGCCGCTTCTCTCTTTGTACTTGGGTCCCATAGGCCAGTTGGTCTCCATGGACGATAAAATCATATTCTATTCTATTCTATTCTGAAATCTCTTTTATTTTGTTTATATAATTTAATAGAAGGAAAAAAAAAACACTTTGCATATGTTGAAACTACACGCAAAACTTTTGCACCCACAATTGTCCATATGTAAGTAGTGAAAATATAGCTTATACATAAAATCTGATGATATTTTCTGCAGGTACGTTACCAGGAGAGGGAACTAGTGCAACCATGTCAGGTGAAGAAGACGAGTACTCAGACAACAGTCCTAGGTGGACAACTGCATTCTGAATCTATGCTCAAAGCTTGGTGGCATGCTCTCTCTAAATGGCCTTACCCTTTCGTAGATAAAAAAGGGAAGATAAATCTGTTTTGTTAAGTAGTTTAGCCTTAATATGGTTTCTGTTTTGACTCCTTACTTTAGGAAGATGGGAAAGCAAGTAATGCAAGAGACATGCTTGGAGTTGAAGCAAATAAACAACTGTTTGACCAAAGGGAATAAAAAAAGGGGGATGGGAATGAAACTGGCACATCAACCCATCCTCCTCCACATTCCTTAAAAATAAAAGAAATAAAAAATATGACCAAATTTTATTTTCCTTCCCTCTCTCATCGTTTCTTTAATATGCTCAGTATTTGGTTGCAACTAAACCCTCAGGAGTCTTACTATCATCACGACTTGCTAAAATTGGATCCTAGTTCGGTCTTTGTTCTTTCTTTTCCAAGTCAGAATCTTGTGTCCTTATGTATATTGGAAAGCTTACTGAAAGAGCTTTTCAATGCACCAAAAATTGCTCAAAATAGACACCCGATATATCTGAGATTGAAGCAGCGCCAAAACCCTAGCCCCAGTGAGCAGCACTATCACCAAATCAACCAAGCCTTTATCTAATATTCACATACAACCACACATCTCTTTTTTTAGCCTTTATATAGTATTCATATATGACCACACAGTCTCTCCTTTTCTTTTGAAAATTAACGGCCAAGAAAAGGTGCACTCGAAATACTATTTAGTACAGTCAAACGAATACATCAACTAAATCATAGCAAAACCATATTGAAAAGCGTACAAAAAACACAAAGGAGATCCCATGTTATTGTCCTATATATTCGAACATATCAAGTCACTTTTCTTCCATCTCTTGGATTACCTTCTGCACATATATGTATTATATGTGATAAAGGTCTCTACAACCTGATCGATCTTCAATGATCAAGATTGAATCTATCACGTTAGAATTGAATTCAACAGAATTTGTGAATATAATTTAAGGTTTTTGTATGTTGGTCATACTCGAGTTTAGGATTCCAAGCAAGCAATCCTACAAGTAAACGTCGTCATGGTGGATATGTTGGTGTGTTGAATTTCGAGGTGATGAATTTATAGTCAATATACTTTTATAAATGGAAAAATTGTAAAAATACCCCTCTATTCTTATGTATTTTCTCAAATACCCCAATATTTTTAAATTTGTCAATATATTAAAAGAAGGGTAATGTTACAAATAAAGTGAGGAGGAAGGAGAACTGCCCGAAAGAGACAGCGATACCTTGACACTCCACAACAAACTCACAGAAACACAACAACTCTACTGCTGTACAAATCGACCATCACCATCTACAACACCCAAGAAGTCCTATCAAATGGCGAACTTCCGCTCTACTAATCCCGGGAACACCAGAAAGCTTTGAAATAGCTTGTACCTGAGTCGAGGAATCAGAGAGGCTGCAGGCTGTTGAATCCCCTGAAAGATCCACAACTGCCATCGCTTCCAAATCAGCCACACCAACCAAGCCACGCACAGATGCAAGGCTTGCTGCCGCAAGAGCGGCCAAGCACCAGGATACACATGAAGCAGCAACTGCTGGCTAGTCAATCTCACCTGAAACAAAGCCCTGACCCAATCCCAGGCAGCCTGCAAGTGAGGGCATAAAACCAGACAATGCTCCACAGTCTCATGATGAAGGCCGCAACAAGGGCAGAGAGGGCTCACACCCGGCCTAAACAGACTCACAAGGGCATTCACCCTGATACAGCAGTGCACCACCTGCCACAGAAGCACCCTGACCTTCGGTGGGGGAAGTGAGCTCCATGTTCACGTCCAAACCGAGCACCATCGAGAACCTGGAAGCTGCATAGACCACTTGCCTGAAGGGGGCAGAGTGTCATGAATAGCCAGCACCCGGTAGCAAGACCGCACAAAACAAGAAGACACAACATCCGGATGAACCTTCTGCACCACCACATCATCCTGAAGGACTATAGGTATGTGTAGCGGAATACTCCCCGCCACTTGTTCCCGATAGCCCGGTCACTGCCCCTCAGGCGAAAGTGAGCTCAAAAGAACTCCCACGAAGCTAGCTGACCATCCCAATACCAATCCTCCAAGGTGAGCACAGCAGCTCGCCTCCAACGGGCCTGCTTCCGAGCATGCACAGTAACAGCCAAGGGCAAGTGCGCAGGGGGTAGAGGAATTCACAAGAAAGGAGAAGAGTAGTGATAAACTGAGGCATAATCTAGCTGGAAGAAGAAGAAGAAGACCCCACGCACACGCACATGATCTCAAGCCCGCAACACCCCCGTGAGAAAAGGGGATGCATGTGGGAAAGGCCGAAGACCATACAACAGTGCCCAGGGCAACTCCACATGCACAGATGGCTTCCCAAACGCCACACAATGGCATAGAGACTGCAACAACAGCGCCACATCAGGAGAAGATGCACATTTGAGTATGTAGAATCTATTTTTTGCAAGCATCGGCCTGCAACAAAGCACCACTTACTTGATGAAGAATTATCGATTCAGAAAGAACCAAAATCAAGTGCCGCTTTCCCCAATATCGATCTATTTGGTGCAGAATTCAGCAGCATCCACTGTTTCTACCCTGCTTTAGTTTCTTAGAGCAAATCAAGTTTCAAAGTAGAAGAAAATGTTGATACTTAAAGGGCGTTTTGCAAGAGTGGAAGAGCATATAGAACCCATGTACTCATGATGCCAAAGGATCATGATGCACACTGGACTATGATGCAACTGCTGAATAATGCACTCTGCAATATGATGCCAGGTAATTCAAGTAAATTAGATTGCATGCATATTTGAGTGAATACACATTTCTAACCTGTCCCTGTTTTTGCAACAGCTCTATAGACGAGGGATTGTTTAAAAGCCCAAATTCTACTATTTTGCTTATAAACCTCTGCAACATCTTGATTTTAAGATGGGAATGGCTTATCTAGCATCGAAGAATAAAGAATAGGAGCATGTCCCTTCTTCATGCGTGCCCACGGCAACACATCTTCTTCGTGTGTGCTGTTCCTAGCATTTTTTATCCTTGCCCAAAGTTAAGGGCATTTTATTTTCAAAGGGCGTTTCAACAGATACATGTAAATATAAGGGCATTTTTAAAATTTTCCCTTTATAAATCTATATATCTATATAACATGTCAATACTCGCTGACACACTTTGAAGTAAGGGTAACTACAAAGCTCCTTTGACGTAGGACTTGTGGGCAGTTTTTCTTTGTGGTGGTAGCTTGATGAACGTTTTCCACACTACCTCCTCTATGAGTGTTTTAAATAGTCGTGGGCATTTAGTTAAAGTCCTTTGCCTAGAGCAAAAGAGTTCCATCTCTTCCACATATCCTATAAAGCCCATGATCTATGTAAAAGCAGCATGTTTCGAGACTAAACTTGCTATTGAATAGATGTCTGAGAAGGTGGTCAGTCCCCAACATCGTATCAAATCCTCCTATATAGCACACCCAAACCACTTGCAAGTCAGTGCACTCTACCAGGCAATGTTAAGGCCCCGAACCTAGCCTTAACATTGCCCCAAGCCTTACCGTTCTAGTTTCTTTTTCTTTTTTTAGCGGGCTTGTCTAAACCCCAGTAAATTTCTGGAATTCTAGCCTATATACACGTTACATGCCACACCAGATTTTTAAGCTGTCGTCATATTGAGCATGAGATCTACCAATTTTCGAACTTACAGCTGTAAAACTAGAAACTCTTGGAAATTACATGCGGCATAGCTCGGCTATGGCAGATTGCTCCCGGATTTCTTACGCTTTTTTGCCCGTTTCCCTTTGGCATTTCTTCTGCACTGATATGGTCTATGGGGTATTGGAGAGGTTTCTAGTGACTTGTTCGGCATTAGCATATTGGGGAGCTTCAGCACATGAGTATTTTCCATTTGGAGGCTGCCAAGCATTGCCATTTCCTTAGTTTCTAGTTTGAATAATCTTAAAAGTTTGCAATTGCGATGCTACATTATGTTTATTAATTAAAAGAGAAAGTTTGTTGCCTTTTTCTTCCTTATTTAGATGAGCATGTAGACGAGAGTATCTGCTGCCTCATTATAGATTAAAGGAAGACAAGATTATGCATATTGCTATTTTGAGGCCTATGCAAGAGCATTGGAATGCAGTAAGCATATTCAAGCCCAGCTAATGCCACGACTTTTCAGAACTCCATTTTTCCAAGTCAATGAAGAAAGTTCTAGATGTAAGAGCTCAGCTAGTAAAGGTGTGACAACGCCTTGGCTTGAACAAATATATTGGAATAGTCAGGAAAGTTGTAGCTTTAATGTTCTTAATGAATGCTAGCCAATTACAAGCAGATGGAAAATTCTACAGTTGTACGTGCTGGGAAAAGTATTCGTCAACAATGTTATTTAGAGCAAATCCAAAATGGTTTGTGTTTCAGTCTGTTATTTTTACAGGTCGCTGTTACTGCATAAAAGATGTCCACAATTGATTGTTCATGGATATTGCACCTCCCCCTTCAATCGGCGTGCACAGGGGCATCAAGAACATGACAAAGCCTTTAATCTCCTGAAGCAAAGCACTTGCCTGATTATTGTCACATGAATGATATCAGGGTTTCAATTTGGAACAAGCAGACGATACGAATGGCTTTCAGGCTTTCTGCATTAAGGAATTGCTGGTTATATCATCATAGTCAATGGTTATTTTTTTCAGTTTTATGATATCTCTACAGTTGCAAATAAGCCAAAGCCTTATAGTAATATATCTGGGGTTGAAACATTATATTAATCTTGCTTGTTTCAACCCCAGATATATAGTAATATATCTGGGGTTGAAACATGATATTGATCTTGCTTCAAAGAGCATTCACAACAAATTCAGTGTCCCTGATTGTTCTTGCAAGGTTAGTGGCTTAAATATAAATACCTTTTAAGTAAGTATTGGAAACTAGAGGCGTGTTTTACGTATCGAATTGTGACTCTGCAATTTCATCTCTTGACATGTAGCCTTCTTTTGCAATGCTAGGCTAATGAGACATAGTTTACTGCCCCTCTTACCCTTAGAGTTATTTCAAAATTGTTTTTGGAATAGACAAGTCCTTGCCCGTAGCAAAAAACGAAGGTAGCCAAAGACGAAGCTTTGTTAATCATACTAGTGGCAAAAGCTACATGTATGTCATGTTTTTTTTATCTTCAGAGTTGAGGAAATTGCCTCAGGCTTGCAGGTTTATTCTCTTAGCTGAGTTGAAAGTCCCTTCTAGTTCTCTTTGCTCGATGTTGTGATGTGCCTTAAGAACAGGTAGCCAAGTTGCAAGCAAATTTGATGAAGCAATGCTAGATAGACCTAATATCTAGCATAATAACAATAACGGGGGTATTTTTGTATTTTTATATGTTTTTTAACATGGTTTTCATATGATTTGGCGATCGTATTGCACGAGCTAATTAGTACTTCTAGAGTGCGCGTTATATTTTGTTATAAAAAAAACCATGCTCTACCTCCTTCATTTTCCTCACCGGCATAAATGGGTAGAAGCGACTACTCATAAACGTCTAGACGGTTTTGCCCAGTTGGTTAAGGGCATGTCGGTTAGGAACGTTACAGTAAAACCGTCTAGACGTTTATGAGTAGTCGCTTCTACCCATTTATGCCGGTGTCTCGTGAACGCCCCACAGGCACATTCAAGGTTTGAATACTCGAGTGGTCTACCATGGGCCCGTTACAGTTCTAGATTAGCTTCTATTCTATCTTTCGTTCATCTGGATGTTTCGGCATGCCATACTTTCTCGAACATACATAGCCAAACCTTCTTATCAATTCATGCATAAATCCAATGATATCAGCCCATGTACCTCAGATTAACTCAACAAAACCCCACCTGTAAGAAGATGTTTGATGCCGTTCTTGATGTGATCTCCAAGCTCTTGCCTCTTTGGTGTCTCCAACAGAATTCTTCTATGTGCTGCAATGGAAGTAACTTTTGACAATGTTGAGGTACAGTTTCCCTTGTAGTTTGGTGAATACATGATCATGATAGTTATAAGGGATTTGAGAAGTGCTTGGATCTATGATTGACCCATGAGGACATGGGTTAATTTCTATTTCGTTCCCTCAGTCATGCAAAGCTCGAGCATTTCTATATTAGGGTTTTGAATCTTCTCTCTTTTCTCTCGACCTTAAAATTTTTTTTTAAGGACGCTTCTATGAGCTCTGTTTGAGATTGGCTTCCATGATTTTTGTGTGGTGGCTTCCAGAAAGAACCCCAGGGATTTGCAAAGTCGAATTTATTACGATGTACACAACTCCAAGGGTCGGACTTGGTTTGCTAGAGTTGCCTTCTTTTGTTTAGGGGGTGGGCCGAAAGGATTGGGGCCATTATGCAAAACATTTAAGTGGCACCAGAGCATAAGCCCGCCTCTGGCTATGTTCCTGTCTGCAAGATATCGGATAGCTTGAGCTTTTGCGGTTTAGATTTTCTATGTTGTTTAGCAAGTACTTAAATGCAGCGGATTTGCTTTTGGGTACTTTCAGAGATTGAAAATTTTGGGTTTAGGTCTCTGGCAGCAAGGTTCTTCGCACTTTCAAGCAGTTGAAGAGCAGCTTCCTTGGTTTAGAGCTTAAAGATGGTCTTGGGTGTTGATTATTAAGTAAATTGGGTACTAGTAAAAACGTATCTGTGGTGTGAAGCCATGGCAGAAAAGACTTTTATAGGTATTTTTTAGTTATTTATGACCTACAAGAGCTCCACAGGATCAGTCTTGTAAAGAATTGTATACTAGTGGCTAAGATGTACATGTTCAAGCTCCAATATTCAAAGCTCAAGCCAATGCTGGGAATGCCGTTGTTCACAAGTTGGTCGGAATTTTTTGCCAGAAATAGCCTAGCTGGGCTATCAAAGTTGTTTCTGCTGATTCGTCATTGACCCTTCATTTTTCTCAGGTTGGTTCTTTTGCTCTATAAACTGTAGAAGTTTCTGTGCACATAATTTTCTTTTCGTACTTGTATGGTGGTATGATTGAGATCAAATTTTGCTGATGATAAGGAAAATATCCACTCTTAAATGTCTATGTAAAAAATTTGCAATTTAGCACGCATGTATTACATTTTTTTCTTAGATTTGTTTATCCAATCAGGGGTGGTTTCATGATATGATAGAATGGGCAAGCCGTTGGGGAGTGACGGAGGCGACTGGCCAGTAGACAAGGAGGAGACTCGAGCAATGGCAGAGCGGCTTGCAATCCAGGTCATATGGGCAAAACAAGGGAGCAGGATATCACACTATAGGCTGGAACATTATGGTGACCAAAGGTATCTCTCCACAAACATGCCGAAGAGGCTCAGGCAAATTATAGCAAGATATCGGGTCAGTTCTCACAGCAGTGTGAAACAGGCCGGTGGTCGAAGATTCCAGCAGAAAATCGGCTTTGTAAACTCTGCAATACAAACAGCATTGAGGATGAAGATCATGTTTTTTCGGTCTGCACTGCATATAAGGTTATCAGGGATAATTTCGGTATCCATGTGGAGAATTTTCGATCTCTATTTACTTTAGATTTGGTAAAAATAGGCTCATATATAAAAGCAGTAGAAGAGCATCGTACATTCATATTGAAATTGTAAAAGATAACAGTATTCAGGCTCCATGGCCTTCAAGGCCCCAGAGGGCATTGAATTTATTATTATTATTATTATTATTATTATTAGTAGTAGTAGTAGTATTATTATTATTATTATTATTATTATTATTATTATTATTATTATTATTATTATTATTATTATTATTATTATTATTATTATTATTATTATTATTATTATTATTATTATTATTATTATTATTATTATTATTATTATTATTATTATTTTGTTTGCTTTTCCTCTTCCAGCTTGCAGCTGGCACTAGCTCTGATCCAACAGCATAATCGGATATGTTTATTCATGGCATGATTTGTGTCTGAATTTTATGTTGAAGTAATAAGGAGGTTGTGGCAATTCAACACGATGTTATTTGATCCATCATGTGATTGTCATTTGATCTATGCAAGATTCAGGCGCAGGATGCCATGATAGTTTGACATAGATAGACAAATGCACTTATTTTCTAGCCACTTTTTTCCCTTGGATTATTTTAAGAGTTAAAGGAAGCGTCTGAGGAATTGGCTCAGGGCTTATGTTCTAAACTTTTGTGACCATTGAAGGTACATTTCTTCTTTTAAATATATTGTGCCACTATCTTAACTCGAGGATTTGCATATATTTTTATATTTTATAGCTGCTTTACTATAATGCAGAAGTATTTCCAGAAAGTGCAAATGGCATTCCCTTACTAAGCTGTTCAAAACAGCACCCCTGTACACGTACATGGTATAATGGATAAATTGGGAGCAGGTTTTGTTTCTTAAGCTATAAATTATAGATTGGCATTAACTGGATGAAGAGCAGCATAGTGGTAACTGGCTGATAATTCCAGATATGATAATCATGACTTTGTGGTCTATGAAGTGTCCTCTGAAAAACGTTTGCAAAAATGATATACTCCAATATAGCAGAGATAGATTTTCCCGGTATTCTTGGCAGATGAACAAATATGAACAGGTACCTTTTAAAGATAAAGCTTTTGATAACGGCTGCAAGTAAATGCGGTGGTAACTTGATATCAGAGTATATAAATTGTGCAATATTGACAGCTATTTGGGTATCAGTATAATATCCGGAGCATTTCAAAAGCATTCAATAGCAAACAGGGTGTTGCATCCTAGTTTTGGAGAACCAGGGCAGTGTCTTCCACTCAAGGGAAGCAATGTTTTTGCTGATATCAGTTTGCGGACGCCTATATATCTCAAGGATATCACACTTGAGCGCGTTGCCCAGGTATTTTGAACATTGAAACATTTATTGGATTTGATCTATGCGTAGTGGTCCTTGTACAATTCTGATTGTAGATTGCACTCTTTTATTATGCACCGCTATTGAGGCTTTTATGTCAAGCAAGGTCTTAGGAGCATTAGGCTAGAGACATATGTTTAGAAACAATATATGCTTGTGTGAGACTTTTATGCAAGCACGGTCATAGGAGCATCAGGCTAGGAACATGATAGCTATGGCAGATTTTGGAAGAGCAATGATTCAGGGAATACAGCAGAGGCTAGGGGCTGCATAGGCAAGGCAAATTCATTTGAGTAAAAGGTGGACGGAATAAGTTACGGGACAGAGAGGCTCAGCCTCCGCCGTACACCAGGATAGCGAGGGCTGGACCCACCAACTGGTAATCCGGACCACTATAAACTCGAAACCACCACGAGAACAACAAAAAATTTGTCCACCACAGAATAACAGCCAGCATGAAAGGACACAATGTAATAGTTTTGCTGGCTTATAGCATATGCATTTTCTTGTTTTGTAGTATTCTTAGTATAGGCTAGGAAGTGACATGCATGGATCAGGTCTTGTCTTTTGCTGCATACATGTACCTTCATTGCATAGATGCATATAGTCATTGTTTATCTGCCTTAGACATGTCAAGTCATATGGAAAGTGGGATCTGCTATATGAATTGCGGCTGTTGTAGTTCGTTGCCTAGTGCATATGGTGATGGCTGGTCTAATCTGATGTATAAGCTTAAGTGCTAGGCTGAGTGTCTGTCAGAGCTAGATAATAGAGTGTGGGTATGATCGCTGCTAGTTTAAAGATGCTAGTACCATAATATGTATGTAGTAGAGGACAAAATGTTTTAGAAGTCGTAATATCTTGATGGATACTTACATGCCGACAATACTTGACCCGCTAGGATGGTTAGAGTGGCTTTGCCCCGTCTATCCTAGTGTATGCTGTTAGAGTGGCACAACCCCAGCAGCCTTGGGCACGACGGTGTGGTTCTACCCCCGGTGCCAAACGTAAGTTGTTAGAGCGGCTTGGCCCCATCAACTTACGTCAATATATAGGACTGCTAGAGCGGCTATGCCCCGTCAGTTCCTATCAAACCACAAGCTGTTAGAGTGGCTTAGCCCCATCAGCATTCAATGCGAACAAAAACGAATACCAATTATAGCAAATACTGGAGATCTACTTGAAAGTTGAGTCATCTGAATTCAAAGATTGGCAGCAAAGGTGTATAAAGAGTTGGGTATACATAGTGATCTCAGTCAATATTATGATCCCAGTTTTTTTTTTTCTTCCGGAAGCAGCGAATGAAATAACAGAATGAAATAACAGGACAAAGTAGACAAGCCGGCCGAATGTGTAAGAAGTGCAACCTGTAAATGCACTTCTTGGATGGGGAATTGGAGCAGAGAGCAATTGAAGGAGGTCTTGGACGGGGGGGGGTGGCTATTTCTGTCAGCCATGGTCATGGTAAAGAACGGAATAGAAGACGGGAGAAATTAGGAGAAAGTAGAGATGTAGACATATTTAAGATCGAGACATATTTAAGATCGAGAAAGAGAGGCACACCCTTGATTCCGAACAGTTGAAAGGAAAATCTAGCAGTTTGGATACAGAACGAGATCACAGATAAAAAATGGGAAAAGCAGGAGGGAATCCTTAGGTAGTGGCACAGACAGGAATTTAAAGTAAAGACAAATACGCCACTGACAATCATGATCCTCGAAACAGGGCAAAAACCAATGGAGATGAGAGCATGAGAGAGAACCATAAAGTACCTGATCAGGGACAATGCAGGAGACATTCAAGGGAAATTGTCCAGGATTACAATCACCGAATCAGCAAAATCACACATCCTCACAGGCAGTGGATGGTTTAAAGATGTGGCAAACTGGACCAGAGAAATGGGATTAAACTTGAGCAACCTAATAAAGGAAGGGCAGTGGAATGAGGAGTGGGCAGACATAGCTACAAGAACGTGGCTGCAAAGGCACACAGGACCCAAGACAGCCTGGCTCATGCAAGTTTTCAACCCAGGTCAGCAAATAGGACAACAGATGTATCGGGATAACATACTTAGAAAAACTAGAAGAGGGGCAGTGGAATGAGGAGTGGGCAGACATAGCGACAAGAGCATGGCTGCAAAGACATACAGGAACCAAGACAGACTAGCTCATACAAGTTTTTAATCCAGATCAACAAATATGACACCAGATATATCGGGATAACATATTGGGGAAAAACAGAAGGGACATACTGGCCAGATTTAGGATGGGAAGTCATGATCTAAGAATCGAAAAAGACAGGTGGAGAGGGGTAGAAAAGGAGGACAGGATATGCAGAATCTGTGACGGGGGGAGAATAGAGGATGAGAACCATATGATTAATGACTGCCCGATCTACGAAGACATCAGGGACAGATATAGAAATATAAGGTGGGGGGAACCAGTCCACAGGCTGATGAAGATGACAGAATCATTACGGGATTTGGCAGACGCGATCCAAAGAATGACGACCAGACACAGAGAAGTACACAGTGAAAGAGGGCTTGTAATATGATCTGTACAAAACGGGTCATACAGCCTCACACAAATTGCTCAGCTAAAAGCTGATTGATAACGACGCATCACTGCACGGCCAAGAAGCCGAGGTAAAGCGGGATGCTGGTATTAAAAGAAAAAAAGTCAGCCTTCAGAAAAGGCTACATTATAACAGCGTGATGTGCTAGTAGCACCCTTTTTAGGGAGCTCGCCCATGCTACACAAGTCCAGGGGCCTTACGGCACAAGGGACATTAATGTATTCTATTCTATTCTATTCTATAATCAGACCAAGACCTGAGTAATTTCATATATCAAAAAATGCCATCAATAGTAAAATCAAGCAACACAATAAAAGCAGCATCTTTTGGGAAGATATAATGATCTTATTTGATATCCTGTTCTTCTATAATCACATCATGAAAACAAGAATTCAAGTTCTGGTCCATTTCATCATCAAGTTTGACAAACTTGTGGGAGCATTATCTCCAGAGAGGGGATGCACTTTCTCGAGGCAACACAGATGGATAGGTCGATGCCTAAAAATGCAAATATAATCATAGAATATATCTAACATGATTTGTTGAAATCATCATGGCATTTCTTAAAATAATGGTGATGCATACCTCTGTTCCTATTGTTGTCTTATTCTATTTAAGTCATCATGTTATATGTTATTGCGTTATATACATCTTTCTTGTTTTTGTAAAGGGCCCCGAAGGGGGCAAAAAAAAATTTAGTTAACACAAACCATTACATTCAACACTTTTAAATTAAATTTCCCTTAAAACCCGTTTTGGTTTTGGGTGCATATTCGCGCGGGGGATGACTCCGGACATCGAGAGCTGTCAGATGGGCATATTTACTCAATATTCCTTGATCTAGACTATAGATAGTGATCCTCTTTGTGGGGTATTCTTGTACAAATTTTGATATACTGTATAACAAGGTTTGCGAAATACTATAAGGTTTGAGGCAATGTACTAAATGGTGTTGATTTTATATGTATTATATGATTTTAGCGGCTCTCACTGCCTTTCGTCATCCCCGTGTGAATATGTACTCAAACCAAAGGGGGTTTCAGGAAGACTTTAATTTTAAAGTGTTGGATGTAATGGTCTGTATTAATTCAAAAAAAAAAACATTGGCCCCTTCGGGGCCTAGGAAAAGGTGGTGTACAAATTAGAAAAAAAGGTAGATAGAGATATACAAAAATAGCCATGAAAATAAGCAAAGAAACAATATATCTTATAAAAAAAAACAATGAAATACAGGAAAGGAACAATAAGAAAGATATTCCGAGTAATAAGAAATAGTTTTGCAAGTTTGACATTGAAGTTTTACACGCCCATATTTAAGGGTTAAATCATAATAGGTCCACATGTGGTTTCTAAATTCAGAAATATAACATTTGAATATCAATGTCAAAATAGAACATTTATGAGAACTATTGGCATTAAAAACCACCATAGTTTACAAGCTTGACAAGAGACATCATTGACAAATTAAGCTTCCCATTGCAAAAATCTCCTTTGTATACTAAGCCCTTGCAAACTGCAACGATGGAAAGAGTACCATGTGTCATGTAGAAGCCAACCATTGATTTCCATCAGATAAATTTTAAAATTTTAACAAAGCAAACAAACAGTTTTAAACCAACAAGCTTTATTCAGCACTGCACATGCCAAACCTGATCACTCTGAGATATTTGAATGCGACAAGCATCTTAGATGGACTTACAGAATATCTAGAGATTATAATAAAAGGGTGAGAATTGAAGGCTACTTCAGATATCATGCCATGGACCTGTATATATTTTATAATCCTTCATTCTTAGTTAGAAACTACAAAGCACAAAGATGTACACAAAGCATCGAATAAAATAAATATTGTAATAATACAGTTCGCTACAAACCCATGGAAGCAGAGGCATGAGCAAGAAAATTGAGATGGCAATTAGGAGACAGTGCTGAAGAGGCCATAGAAGCAGAAAACTGAGAGCAAGATTGTATATCGGCGGTGGTAATCATGGAGGCCGAAATGCATGATCCCAATTACGGGACTGAATTACAAAGAAAATCACCTGACACCATCGGAAAGGTTACTGAACGCACCAAAAATCGCTCAAAACGGACAGCCGAGGTGGGAGATATCTGAGATTGAAGCAACGCCAAAACTAACGCAACGCCAAAACTAACGGTGATTATGGAGGTCGAAATAGATGACCCCAATTCTGGGACTGAAATAGAGAGAAAATTAGCTTATGCCATACACTCTTGGAAAGCTTACTGCAAGGGCTTTCCAAAGCACTAAAAATCGCTTGAAATGGACACCCGAGAAGGGAGATGTTGAGATTGAAGAAGCGCCAAAACCCTGGTCCCAATGAGCTGTGCCATCACCAAATTAGCCAAGCCTTTATCTAATATTCACATACAACACACAATCTCTCTCTCCCCCTTTTTTTTTTTGAAAATCAACGGCCAAGAAAAGGTGCACTCTAGAAATACTATTTAGTACAGTCAAACGAATATATCAACCAAATCATAGCAAAACCATATTGAAAAGCGTACAAAAAATGAAGGAAACCCCCAGTTATTGTGCCATATATTCACACGGGGTTGATGTAGGGCAGCGAGATCCCCTTTTATACTCGATAAAACAATATAATACAAGTATGAAATCAACACCATTTAGTACATTGCCTCAAACCTTATAATATTTTGCAAGTCTCGTTATACGTATAACAAAACTTGTAAGACCATACCCCACAAACGAGGATCGCTATCTACGGTCCAATATTCAAGCATAAGTCGTGAATATACCCATCCAACAACTCCCGTTGCCTAGAGTCACTCCCCGTGTGAATTTTAAGAGTAATTTCAAAATTTTGAAGTGGCTCTCATACAAGATCTTCTACGACTGAATTGGAATGGAGATATGAATTAGGATCTAGCATTGGAGCAGTCTACCTTGACGCTCACCGTAAGTATTGCAATGAAGTTCTTAATTATCACAGCCATAGCTACACTTGCAAAGCATGCTCTCAAGTTATGAAATAGATTATGATAACACAGTTGTTAAGTCACATAATAGAGCAGATACTAGATCTAGAGTGTGAAACTTTAGTTGTTAATAGGTTGTTGTTCAAATCAGTGAGGCATATTTGTAACTGGATCTAGCTAGTAGAAACTTTGTATAAGCATGTATCCAGAAATACAATCGTACACAAATCTGCTGCAAATTCTTGGAAAATGCAGACTAAAGCCATGGCAAGGAGTGATGCGTCAAATTATCTGTATATAATATTAGGTACGACACCTTCGTAGATTTAGACTCTCAAATGTTTTTCACGCTCCATTTCATCCATTCTTCTTAATAATTGCAAAAATACCTTTTTGAGGACATAGCATTCTATCCCTAGTGCATAAAGATTGATATCAAATTCCATGCATAAGATGAGGCCTTATAGAAGCATCACTTCTTGTTGAAATTGTAACACTGTTTAATTGAAGGCAAGGAGTTACATATTACACCATAAACATTATTTTTTTAATAAATCATACAAGCAATGTCTCAAAAATTCATGATCCCTCCCAATGCAGAAAAAATAACTCCTTGACGAGAATATTTTTCTCCTTTGGCATGGCGAGAGGCTTGATCATGTTGTTCAAAATGGGAGCTTATGGTTTTAGACCAAAAAGTAGGCGTCAGGCCTGGGCTGTTGGAAAAAAGCTTAGAAGTCAAATACCAGATGTTTCTAAGATTGTTTATTTCCCCTTTGTGAGATGCATTCAGACTTGCAGAAGTTATTAAAGCTCTTTCTGCCTCCACAGATGAGTTATTTATGCTTGAGAGGACCCAACTTAATCGGTCTCTTGATGCTCCTAGCTCTCAGTATGTTGGAATAGTTTTTTGACGTACGACATATTTCTTCACTTTGTTCTTAAATGAGTTTTTTCCTTTATTTTGTGCAGTCCCTTCTCATTTGATGATATTATCAGTTCTGCATTATTGATTTTTTTTTTCACTCTGGCAAATTGTTTAGTTTCTATTTAAATGAAAACAATGAGGAGTTTGTACGAAGCCATCAAAATTGCATGCCATTACTGGATAATCCTGCACCTCTAAATTCTCCTTTAGTTGTTAATATATTTGTTTCGTTCATGTCCATGGGATTAGTTCGTTGGCAGCCAGTTGATATTTTCTATATGAATAAGATCAGGTGCTTTATGATTTTGTAACCATAAATATAAAGGTCAGACCATATGCTTTGTATTGTTTTTTTTTTCTTTGAGCAAGCCAAGCATTTGGATGAACATGATAGTGGCTTTGATCTTGCGTATTTGGCTTCTCTCATTTTGATTTCTGATCAAACGCAGGGACTTTATGAGTATACTTGTGGAGCTAGGCCAATTGCAGACACTCAAACCACTGTGAATGATGTTCATACTCATTCCATACAAAGGTGTACAAAGGTGTACAGGTGTACTCATTGCAACAATTGCTTTGTTATATCCCACCTCTTAAAGATGCATATCCTCCTATATCTCCATAATCTATTAGAGTGCCATTAGACACTTTCGAGCCTATGCATATGCTACCTCACGTGTAGAGGTCTTGTCCATGCTTAAGGCAATGCACATGGACCAAGCAGCTTGATGCCATAAACAATGTAACTGCAACGTTTCGTCAGGAGCATTATAACTGCATTGGGTACATGTTTAGCAATGCATATATGTAAAGAGATGATCATGTTTGAGAGTGCATGTATGTACTTGGTGTATGCTTTTGTCCACATCGATAGTAGTTCCATGCAAATTCTATTACTAAAACTTCTGGTAGTGTCTCTGCATTGCTATTTTGCATTAGGCTTCCTTTTGTTGTACATCTTTCCACTTTGACTATAAGGCATTTCCACATTAACATTAGATGTGACATCCATGGCTATGGGGCATTTCCATCATTTCCATTAGATATTGGTGTTTGAGAAAGGTTCAATCTACCTCCTTATTAACAAGCTTTTATTAGAATTGCAAAATGCAAATCTTTGGTATTTCTATTTTTACGTTGCAAAACATAGACTCGTAAGTTAATACTATGCAAAAAAAGAAAAGAAAAGAAAAGAAAGTGTATATTGGGCAATCTTATTTGTACGAGGTCACGTCATTGATCATTTTCCTCAAAGTTATCTTACATGCTATTGAACCATGACATTGACCATTCCTCATAGAATTTGACCAAATGCCATAGAAGAACCATAAGGTTCAATTGTTGGTACCCAATAAAGTGATGCCATTGATTTAAAGTAATGCATTGTATTTCTTCAAGAAATGATCCATTCTTATATGGTCTGAAACGAAAGCAGTACCATATAGGCATTAGGATCCAGACAAACAATAATGTTGTGGAGAGGATTTTTGCATTTGCGCGTTATGATGACCCGACATGTTTATATTCTATACTTCTGCATTAATTGGCTAAGGTTTATGGGATCTAACACTTATTCACGACGAAGCTAGAGGAACAACATCAAAATACACTTTACCAATCTTAGTAGTGATCGATTTCAAAAAATGAAAAATGTTCTATGGTGCTATTCTCTGACAACCGAAATGCAACTCGGTTTCATAAATGGTTGCTAAGAAACTAGTCGTAACAATCCATTTTGAGCAACATATTTTTGTGGATTTGAATAGTAAGTCAACTAGCACTGTTAGCTCATGCAAATAAGTAATGCAATCCCTCATTTCAAAGGGCAATCATATGAATCTAGAATATGTATAAATGCAATATCATAAAAGGAATTGAAACATGCAACCTTCTCCCCAACTCCACCCTATCCTTTGACCCCAAGCCTGCCTTACTGTTAGTTTCCCTTTTAAAAGGAGTTGCTCCATCTGATTATATAATGTATGTGACCAATTTAAGGTCCATATCACATTACTATTGTTGGCCAATCTCGAACCTGTTATCTCAGGGCAATGGAAAAAGCCTCCATCTAGTATGTTAAATTGCTATGCACGAGGTTATTGGCTCAAGTATGACCGATATCAAGTTTACCACTAGACAAACCCCAAAGGGGTAAAATAAGCAGTTTTTATGTAAATCACCTTACATTGAATGCACTCTCGAAACTAGCCTCGTCTGGAAACTAGTGTGTCACCACTAGACTAAATGCCAAGTTGCAAAATCATCTAAAATGTAACTTATGTTCTTATGGTATTGTTGCATCTGATCCCTGTATTTGATATCCTTTGGCAACCGCAAGACCTTTTTTTTTTTTTTTTTTGAAGGACGACAAGCTTTATTCACCAAGTAAGAACTAGAGCAACATAAAATGCAAAGACAGGATTATAACTCCAGTGGACAAACCGATCCAACTGAGCACAACCACCTGCCTATGCAAAAGAATGAATCTGAAGGTAAGTATGCCAGATCAGTACTTTCTTCTCTTGATCAAGAGAAGAACAATTGTAAGCCATAACAATTTTATTTTTGTCCATCGAAGAACAATCTCATCCGCAAAGATATCACGCCCTTAAAGATAAACAACCTCCTTCTCTTCAGATTGACCATAAAAGCCGACCACATGCGAGATGAAAAGCTTCGTTTAGTAGTTTGGGCCAAACATCGGGATAGATAGCAAGCAAAATTCTTTGGCTAGATCGAGACGCGATGCCGAAGAATCGAGGCAGTGGATATGTAATATCCCTTGTTTTGTATGCTACTTGAACCTTAATATTTGCTTGGGTCCTTGCATTGATGTTTAAGTCTACTATTTCTGGTTAACAATTTCAGGAAGGAGATGCATATCCTTCTATTTCATGTTTTGAAAGCAACTTGGAGCAGATCTGCCCTTGTATGATGGCCATGCAGTATCTTCTGAATAATTCATAGTTTCTTGCTATATATTGATGTTAACATTATCTTCTCCTTGTCTTGTTTGATCTTTGTTATTGCATGGATCTTTAGTCGTCCTTAGTTATTTTTTACTTTTTTGATTCCATCGTAGTCGATGAGTTCTATCCTTTTGAGCTACTTATGCTGTATAGATTTTCTATTCCCACACGATGCTGCCTTGCTCAATTTTACCTGTGCAAACATGATAATGCAGGCTCAATTATTCATTCTCTTATCTAACTCTACGGATTCTCTTTAGCTAGTTTCTTTATGGTTCCTTTTTAAGCTCCAGTTCCAATAAAAATTTTATTATTTCTAATTTATAGCCCTAACCGTGCTTATTGCACAGATTAGCTTATGAACCTTTCTCTTAGCTGTGCACAATTTAACGTTTGGTGTTTTGCTGTTCTCTCTTAATCTTTGCGATATTACGTGCTTCCCGAAAGTTAGACCATTAGCTCTTTAGGTTTATTCTCTGAAATATGACTCTTTAAGCTCATTCTCTGAACTCCCTCTATGTCTGCTGCATTAATGTCAGAATTGTTTTTCCTAACTTCTTGGCCTTATTATTTTGGTTATACGTGTTTGTATTATGGTGAAGGGCGTTAAGCCGGATGAGTTCATTGCTTACCTGTTTGTGGCTTATGCATTTACCCTTCTCAGGCTAACTTGCATCTGGTTCCACTGCAGGTAACCGAACTTATCCCTCCGTATGGTGATGAATTGGTTTAGAGATTGAGCAAAGTTATTGCTCAAAATGCGAAAGATCTTCGTGGTGAAATCTATGAACACTGATTATGCTTCTTTCTTTTACGTTATGACATGAAATTTTTTTCCTATGAAGTTCTTCTACTGAAACATTGGAAGATCTATTGATAAGATTTTTTTTACTGGTTTGTACTATATTTCTATAAGATGATATGGTATTGGATCTTTTTGTATGTTTGAATACAAATTTAGGCTTCTCGTATCAACTATCTAGATATTTTTCATTGTTATATTCCATGGATATCACGTACTTCTATTCTTAAAGTTATATTTATGGATTTATTCTTTATTCTTATTTGCTCCTTATCAGGGCCTAGAATTAGATTGCACCGTCTTTTTCTAGGATTGCAATTGAAGGTCCTTATTTTTCCAAATGGAACTATAAGGCCTAAAGTCTGTTAGTTCTTATGGTCTTAACAGGCTAAAAAGGTTTTTTAATGTTACTCCAAATCCTAAGTTTAACTTGGGACTCTGATCTGGAGTAAAGGTGTTATATTATTTCTACTCACACTTGTATGTTTACAGAGAATTGGACCTGATTTTACGCCTCTTGTTGAAGATACCATCTTTAACGATTTCTGAATCTGACTATCCTACACAACAATGAAGGCAAGAATCTCATCCTAAAGTTGTAAGTTCTACCAGCCATGTTTTTTTATGGAAAGAGTTTTTTCATGGCTGGTTGCATATAACAAAAAAACTTTTACACTATTATACCTTGGATTCCTCAAAGTAGACATCAGCAGGATGGTGTCCTTAATAGTACTATCATGTACTTGATCCGAATATTGGCCTCTACCAGTTCTACAGATTTGATAAGGGAAGGAAATTAAAATTTGGGGTCAATAAATTTATTAAGTTCGAATTGTGTTTCAAACGCTAAGAGATAATTGTTTCCTCTGGGCTGCACTGACATTGTAGACATGAAGCGATCCTTCAAAAGAATCTTGTAAGTTCTTCCTAGTTGCTAATGAGTAGTTATGTACGGGTTGGGTAGGGCCCCTGTGTTACAACAGGGCCCTACTCTCCCTGTTGTAACTTTGCTTTCCATTTTGGATGCATGCTAATTTTAAGGGCCCCCCCAAGCTGCGGTAGGTGGCAGGGTTTTTTTATAATGTTAATTAACTACCATGGTCTATTCTTATCTCCTTCCTAAAAGATGGATACATATGGATTTTATATGATGTTGAGGGCCTTGTCATTCTATGTTAACACCAGATAGGTGAATATATATATGGTTGCAACAGATTTTGCTGAGATAGCCCTTAATTAACAGATATCTTCTAAACCTCACTAATGTTGTTGTCTAGGACCAGTCTCTCTATTGAACTTATCTCTAGCTTTATGCCTTAGGAACCTTTCCATTTAGGTGGATTACTAAACTTACCCCTTAATCCCAAATTTAGCTTCCTAGAATACATGTGATTCATCTGATACAAACACAAATTATGGGCAGTAAGGCTGTATCCAGCATATGGAGGTGGTGTGGGTTGCACCCAAATGACTAGTTTGAATCTTATGACTTCTTTTGAGATAAAAGAATATAAATAAGGCAAGGTCTAAGTCTGCACACTTAACCATTACTGATGATCAATATGCTTATCAAGTAACTCATATTACATCTAGAATTCTAGTTGCCTCATGTGCTAATGTATCTTCTTAAAATAAATGGACCCTGGTTAGCAACTGATTTTCCCTTCTCTAAAATAGATTGATATCTCCAGTCCCCTTAGTGGAATTCAGGTCCACCTTGGAAACGTCATTCAACTTGATTCTGCATTATTTCCAGTCCCCTTATGGAGTTCATGTCCACCTTGAAAACGGCATTCAACTTGGTTTTGCATTTTTATGAGTAACGTTTGCTTCATTGGACATCGTAAATTCTACCAATGTTCAGCTTAACCATTGAGCCTTCTAAGTGTATGATTAGAATATATTTTATTCAACCTTTGCTTTTTCTATTCTGCAATTAGTTATTACATGGTTAGAAAAATCCAGACTGTCAATATTCTGCATGATTCTTTTAGGTTTAGGTTTCTTTCATTTCTCTAAGCTCCTTCACCTTACGATGGGCGCATACTGTCAATATTCTGCATGATTCTTTTAGGTTTAGGTTTCTTTCATTTCTCTTAGCTCCTTCACCTTACGATGGGCGCAGACGTCTCCTTACCCTAACAGATATTCCAAGCGGTCGCTCCATATGAAAATCTTCTTTGCCTTGGGATTGCATTATGCCAGAGACATGCTGCACTGTTGAGCTGTGTTCAGTTTATGGATAGACCAAAATGAGGTTTCACTAAGCCTTAAGGTTTCTGATGCATCTCCAGCCAGTAAACTCGCCGATCTTGATGCATCTCCAGCCAGTAAACTCGCCGATCTTGAAGAACAAGGGAGCTCAGCTCAGAATGTGCAAGGTCTTGCCGACAAAGAAGGAGATATTCATGATTAGTTACGCACTCCTGAAGAGAGTTTCTCTGCCCAAAGTACAATATACCATCAGCCTCAGATGCAAAAAGCTCAAATCGACCAAGTGATGGCATCATGACGAACCAGGTTTTTACCCATTTTCGTTTTTAATTCTACCATAATTTTTTGGCAAGGCAGACCTTAAAATACAGGTTGATCTTTATACAACGGGCAGATTGGGGCGATGGGCGATGGGCGACAATGGAGGACTGATGGCGAGGATGGAGGCGGAAACCAATTAGGTGCATTATCTCAAATCAAATATAGTTAAAAACGTGCTTAGCCTAAGTGGATCATAGATGGATTATATTATAGATAGCTTAGTTTTTAGATAAGTCAAATTGTGCCCGACCGGAGACGAAATACAGAATGTCGACGATGAATGTAAGCATCGGAATACCACACCAAAGCAAACGGATGAATCATTAAGTGAAAGAAAAATAAAAGAGTGAGGATGGGCGGACGACGCATAAAATAAATTGAATATCACTAATCTACAATCAGTGTTAATTTAAAGAGGACGGACTACGTGGCAAAAGGACGATATCGGAAGCAGATCGATCGGCTACAGGGTGTGGAGCACGTGGCATCACAGCATAGAGCGTGAATATATAATAAACGAATAACAATGAAAAATTTTAGAATAAAAATGCATGAATGTAACACGAACGACCATCGTAATAATCATAACATCTAGGCTAGGCGTAATAATGAAATAATGAAAATATATAGGAAAGGACGATATTTACGTGTGTCAGATAAGTAACAAAGGAGGCAGACGGCGAATATTCGCATACGAAAATTCGGAGAGACAAGATAGGACAAGACAAGCATTAAGAGCAGACGGTAGTATTGAATGGCGGGAATTCAGACAGACTTTCGTAACCCTAAGAACTATATAAAACAGTAGATAGACGAATTGTGAGAACAGCGCGCAAAAATTTCCCAGCGTTTAGGAATCTTGAGCTCTCAAATTCATACCATCAGGGGAGCGCCAGTGCATCTCCATCTCCGCCTCCGCCACAGCGCAGCTGCAGGAAAAATGGATAAGGGTAAGAAGTTGGTAGTCGACACTATTGGGGAGGAAAAGAAAATCAGGAAGAGACCAGGATCTGGAGCCCGGGGCAACCTTACGGTGCCCTTTAATCCTGACCTCGAGGAGCTCAATCCGTGGTGTATCTGTGAACCGAAGTGTCGGTGTTTAGGTCGGGGGCTGCCGTCATGCATTAGCTGCGGGTGAGTGCACTGCCTATTCTGTGACAGAATCCACCATGCTCAGGATATGCGGGATCATGGCTACACTTTAGGGTTATTGGAGGTGCTGGGGGTTCTAGGCGACAAAAACGATTCAATAAGGCGCCATGATCTGGATAGAACTATGCAGTGTTTTAATCGTCTTCAGATTCATGCGGCAATACAACGGTCGCCAAGATATCAGCACAACCTTACAATCTGCGACCTCGGGAAGGTTTGTATATATTGTTGTGAGAAGAATCCTGTGGATTTCGTGTGCCGGGCGTATGTTGGGAGAAACTTGGAAAAGGTTAGGAAGATCGGAGAGCCATCGGCAGAAAAAAGGCCAAAGAATTGAACATCCAGGATGGGAAAGGGCAGCAATGGAGGAGAAGGATCGGCGGCATGTAATCCCTTTTGCTTGTTTTTCGTTTTTTACTGTTTGTCCTTTACCTTCTTCGTTCTTTTATGATTCCAGTTTGCCAAATAGGTAAGATGTATCAGCAAAATGCTATATGAAAAATGTTTAAATGATGCGGGGAAACCCGGACATAGCAGGAACAAATTATGACTGACAGACTTGTTTGATAGCTGAATTATGCAGAATTAGACGTAGCTCAATGCTTGAACATGCTCTCAATGATATATGTTTAAATATGTAATATCTCTGTATGGAGAAATTTTTGAATGAAGGAAATATGAAGTAATAGTTGTCAATGGTAAAGCGGCCTCAATAAAATCTAAAGTAATATCTGTTACTGATAAACTAGCTCCATTGTGTATTCTTAAAAATCGCCTTAGTGATGAAATGATTCCGATCCATAGCATTATATCCCACGGAGACAATGCACGAATATATGGGAAATTATGGAAATTATGGACTCTAACAATATAGAACATAATAGGGATTATTGAAGGATTATTGAGGGAGTATAGTGCTGATAAGTTACACCAGCGGATGTATATACAAAGTAGGAAAGCATTACAGGAGACGCCGGGCTACATTGGGCAATAGAACAGAAAAGATAACATGCGAAATTAGACAAAATGGACCATATCGTGGGAGATATCGACTCAGAACGAAAAAGGTGGCGAACACATCGAAACAAAGGGGAGTACAAGATGAGGGGCGACAGATAGGCAAGGAACAAGAATAATTTGCCATGCAGAACCCTACTCGTAAAAATACAAGTAGGGTGGGATCGTCGAAGGTACACACAGAGAACAAAGGAACTTCAGAGTAAAAGGCGGACGGGGCAAGCTACGGGACAGAGAGGCTATGCCTCCGCCGTACACCAGGATAGCGAGGGCTAGACCCACCAACTGGTAACCCGGACCACCAAAAACTCATTAGCACCTGGAGAACGTCATATGACTTATTCAGAGAGGTATGGAGAATACCTCATTTACCGATTTCTGTCAACACCACGGGGGCAAGTTACGGGACAGTGAGGCCAAGCCTCCGCCGTACACCAGGATAGCGAGGGCTGGACCCACCAACTGGTAACCCGGACCACTAAAAACTCACTATAATATAATATAATATAACATCTGTGAACAACATATGACTTCTAGCGAGGTATGAAGAATACCTCAGATGACGAAATTGCCGACACTATGGATTGGGGAAAATTATGGACAGTAGGGTTTTACCCCACGCCACAGACCAGGAGAGCGCGGGCACGGCCCTCCCTCTGATTCCATGATTCCAGCCCACCAAAATGACACATGCACAGAAATACAGGAATACAGAACTACAAAAGATGCAGAGATACAGAAGTTCAGAACGGACGAAATACCAACGTAATCAATGCAGACAGGCATCTACCCAACTAATCAGCCTCGAAAAACCCGAAAGGATCAACCTTGGGCAACAGACGAAAGAAGGTGAATGACAATAAAAAGAGACGGACGGAATTAATTATGGCCTTTTTGCATTTTAAATTTTGAATTTCAAATTAGAACGGTAATTATGAATAAAAATACCGTTTAGAAGCAGGAAATATATAGTCTTAGGGAGAGACGACGGCTATCTTACAAGTGAGAGCCGAGCATGAGCGCACTGCCTAGAGCCACCACAGAGTCTTTCTGCACAGGACTCTCTTGCAAACGAGAGCTATGGCTGACAGTATCAACAGCAGCCAGCAGAGAAGATCGGATGCGGCAAGAGCCCCGGTGAGCCAACAGAACCTTAGGGACTTCCTGGCTAGAATCAAAGATCCCGAACTTGGATGCACTCAACGCATTGGCTGAAACGTGCAACAGCAACAAGATAGCCATCACTAGCATGGACATGAGAGTAGGAGGGGTGGAGAAGACGAATGAGGAAATGCAGCGCAGAATGGACGAGATCGAAGAAGAGAAAGCAAAGATCCTGTAAAGGTTGGTTGAATTAGAGAAATCAAATGTTGAGCTGGATGCATGGGAGTCATTTGACAGGATAAAGCCACATTTAATGGAATATGAGGAGCAAAATAAAATTAAGCATGATGTTAGGCTAATTGGGATAGCAGAGAGGCCTAACGAGGATATATATCGAGTTACTGCAGAAGTGATAGAAACGGTGTTCAAGGAACACAGGGGCGTCATCGTCAAAGCCCTACGATCAGGCCAATGGAGGGGGAGATCGAGGCACATAAACCTGACGTTGAGGGACATGGCAACCAAGGAAAGGATCCTACGGATGGGATCCAGATTGAGGAATGGAATCAAAGTACAGGAGTCATTAACGGTGATGCAGAGACAGGGGCTACGAGGGGAATTGGCCAAAGCCGGGAGCTGGAACCAAGCGGCCGATACAAGCAGGGTCAAGAATGGCAAGGTCTATATACACAAGAGGGTAAGAGAACAAGCGACTCAACCCGGCAGGAGTAGGCAATTTGGGTTGCGAGGGGATAGCAAAAAATCAAGCAGAGAAGGAAAACATACACCCCCTGAAGTCTATACAACAGGGGCTGGAGAACAGACTGCAGGGGGAGCACTAAGAGCAATCACGGTAGAGGGGAACCAGAACAGAGCAATAGGAAGAAGCGGAAGCGGGGGAAACGAAGAGCGAGCAACACAAGCAGGGTTCGGAGGGCCAACCCCGACAATGAAGACCAGGGGAAGACCAAGGAGAACGGGCAATGGTACAGAAAACATGGAGACCCCGAAGGAGCAACCTCGGGGGAAAAGATGCTGACATTATGGTACTGGAACTGTACGGGGTACCCATGGGATGATGGAGAAAGATTAGAAGGTGCCCACGGCTGCGACATAATATGCCTGACGGAGACATGGGAGCATAACATTAAAAAGCTGCCAGAGGAGGAAGAATACCAGCCGTTCACATGCTGGAAAGACAGGGATTTTACGATAGGGAGGGGGAGTGCAGGTCTGGCTTGTTATATAAAGAACAGTGCAGTTAACAATGCATGTATGTTACATTCAGATATCAATAAAAGATATATGGTTTTGAGTATCCAATTGAAAAACAAACAAGATGTAGTTCTGATAATTACATATTACCCGCCAAACAGTGATAAGCTAGAATTGCTGGAACTGGGAGAGAATATAACGAAATGGAAGGATCAAGGACCAATGGTTAGCGTAGGAGATCTAAATGCCAGAACCAGACAGGAACAGGCACAAAGTACACACACGGATGAGAAAGATGGTTAGATAGTGTACATGACGAGGACACAGGAATGGCAGAGGGATACAGAAGATAAGACAGAGGTCAATGCTAGAGGTGAATTATTGTTGGAAGTCTGCACGGCAACATGGATGATTATAGCTAATGGCGTGAAAAAATGGAGGGGATCGGGAGGTTTCACGAGCCAAAACACACATGGTAAGAGCATAGTGGATTATATAATTGTGAACGATCAAGCAGCAGAAAAGATAGAAGGGCTGATGCTACAAGAATGGCCGACTGGGAAAAGGGAAAGCCATAGACCGATTAAACTAACAATCAGACTGGAGGGGACGCCACAAAAAGATAGCACAGAAAGAAAGGAAGATAATAAAGACAGGGTGAGGATTCAATTCCGGAGAAAAATGCAGTAAACCTTCACCCAAATGATCAAGGAGGAAATGTGAAAATGGGACTGGGGAAAACACAATGCAAGTGATAATGGGAACACCCTAAATGACATCATGGTAAGGGTAGCAAACAGATGTGTTTGGGAAAAGGATCAAAATCAGGGAAGAACGGGGCATTGAGCTTCAAGATGGTATGATGACGAGTGTAGAGAATACAAGAGGAAAATAAGAAAACACAGGGGAAAGGAGACATACCGGGAAGAAAAGGCAGCATACATAAGATTAGTGAAGAAGAAAAGATACAATAACACCTCTGACACCACCAATGGTACATGGGGAAAATCTTTGAAAAAACAAGTCCGAAAGATTTTGGAGAGGATTCAAAAACAAAGGAGGGGGTAGCAATATGAAAACAAGGAACGAACAAGATGGCATTGGAACCGAGGGATGGGAGAGTTACCTGGACAAATTATACAAGACAGGGGCACCTCCGGTACCAATACCAATACAGCATGACCCGGACAAACCATGCTTCAACATGCTAGAAGTAATGCTAGCCCTAAGCGGGATGGCCAATCATAAAGCACCGGATCTATACGGCTACCGACCGTGGAAGCTTTGAAGTGTGATGAGACGAAATTGGCGCAGCCAGTTCTGAGACATTTTCAATGGCATCATACATACAGGACTCCCAGACAGATGGACATACAACAGAGTCATACCTCTACATAAGGCAGGAAATAGAAAAGATCCAGAGGAACTATAGGACGATAATGGTAAGCTCGATTTTACTTAAAATGGTTTGGAAAGGTATTGGATAACAAACTAAAGAAATGGGCGGAAGAAGGAAATATGAGAGCACAAGGGCAAGCAGGGGGTTCAGACCGAACACTCAACCACGAGATCACCTCGTGACCCCTTCGGATATTAATAGAGCGTAACAAAAGTGCGAGGAAGGAAAATAATCTGTTGCTTTGTAGATTTCGAGAAAAGCGTTTGATCTGATCCAGAGAGAAGTCGCTAAAAAGACTGATGGACATGCAAGCCCCGAGAAATATGGTAGGATCGATCGCAAGACTGTACCACAAGGTGTATGCTAAGATGGAACAGGAAGGACAGCCGATAATCTGTGACACCGGTGTAAAGCAGGGCTGCCCGTTATCCCCAACTCTGTTTGGAATATACATAGATGCACTACTGAGGGGATACATAGCGTAACCGCATGGGGGGCAGTATGCCCCCACACTAGGAGACACGAAAGGCACCGATAATGCTATATCGCGGATGATCTCGGTATGATGGCAACAAAAACAAAAGGAATGCACGTGATCGCTCAAAATTCTAGAACAATTACGAGGAGGATACAGGGTCGACAAAGTGAATCTAGCAAAAACTAAGATAGTCATCTTTGGACATAAGAACAGGCATAAACCTTTCAGATATAAAGATAAAGAGATAGAGGAAGCAACAGAATACAGATATCTAGGTTATGATGCGCATGGCACAGGGAAATGGGCCAAAGGAGCTAACGCCGGATTCCAATCAGCTATAGGAAGTTACTTTAACATGAAAAACTTCTGTAACAGAAGTAGAATAATTGATTGGGACATCAAATGTTATCTATTCAGTGCAGCAATAGCCACCACTCGGTTATGCGGGCGAAGCATTGGGGCGGTTTAATGAAAGAAACTGGGAAAACAGGGAAGGAATTCTTAGGCAATGGCATGCATGTGAATTCAGGGTAAGGACAAACACGCCGCTGACAATCATGGTCCTCGAAACAGGGCAAAAACCGATGGAAGTGAGAGCATGGGAGAGAACCATAAGGTACCTGCTCAGAGACAATGCGGGAGACATACAAGGGAAACTGTCCAGCATTGCAATTACCGAATCAGCGAAATCACACATCCTCGAAAGCATTGGATGGTTTAAAGAGGTGGCAACATGGACCAGACAGATGGGATTAAACCTGAGTGACCTAATAGAAGAGGGGCAGTGGAATGAGGAGTGGGCAGACATAGCGACAAGAGCATGGTGCAAAGGCATACAGACCCAAGACGGATGGCTCATACAAGTTTTTAATCCAGATCAACAAATAGGACACCGGATATACCGGATAACATATTGGGAAAAACGAAGGGACATCTCGCCGATTTAGGATGGGAAGTCATGATCTAAGAATCGAAAAAGACAGATGGAGAGGGGTAGACAAGGAGGACGGGGATATGAATGAATCTGTGGACGGGGAGAATAGAGGATGAGAACCATATGATTAATGATTTGCCCGATCTACGGAGACATCGGGGGACAGATATAGAAATATAAGGTGGGGGAACTAGTCCACAGTCGATGAAGATGATGTAATCATTACGGATTTGGCGGTCGCGATCCAAAGAATGGCGACCGGATTACGAGAAGTACACAAAGTGAAAGAGGGCTTGTAATATGATCCGTACAAAACGGGTCATATAGCCTCACACAAATTGCTCAGCTAAAAGCTGATTGATAACGACGCATCACTGCACGGCCAAGAAGCCGAGGTAAAGCGGGATGCTGGTATTAAAAGAAAAAAGTCAGCCTTCAGAAAAGGCTACATTATAACAGTGTGATGTGCTAGTAGCACCCTTTTAGGGAGCTCGCCCATGCTACACAAGTCCAGGGGCCTTACGGCACAAGGGACATTAATGTATTCTATTCTATTCTATTCTATTCTATTCTATTCTATTCTATATGGTTATAGTGAAAATATGTCAAATACAGCTTATGTAGATCTCTATCTAAAATTGCATAACAGAAGAAGAATAAGCTAGCCGCTAGAAGTACACCGTATCATGAGATTGGGATGTCATATTATGCTGCTTGTCTTAGAATTTCTGGATAGCTAGATGGATTTTCTGTTTCCACACGTATATGACCTGCACAGATTTGACAGTGGATATGTAATATCCCTTGTTTTGTATGCTACTTGAACCTTAATATTTGCTTGGGTCCTTGCATTGATGTTTAAGTCTACTATTTCTGGTTAACGATTTCAGGAAGGAGATGCATATCCTTCTATTTCATGTTTTGAAAGCAACTTGGAGCAGATCTGCCCTTGTATGATGGCCATGCAGTATCTTCTTCTGAATAATTCATAGTTTCTTGCTATATATTGATGTTAACATTATCTTCTCCTTGTCTTGTTTGATCTTTGTTATTGCATGGATCTTTAGTCGTCCTTAGTTATTTTCTGTTTTGATTCCATCGTAAGCTGATACAGTTCTATCCTTTTGAGCTACTTATGCTGTATAGATTTTCTATTCCCACACGATGCTGCCTTGCTCAATTTTACCTGTGCAAATATGATAATGCAGGCTCAATTATTCATTCTCTTATCTAACTCTATGGATTCCCTTTAGCTAGTTTCCTTATGTTTTTTTTTTTTTTTTTTTTTTAAGCTTCAGTTCCAATAAAAATTTTATTATTTCTAATTTATAGCCCTAACCGAGCTTATTACACAGATTAGCTTATGAACCTTTCTCTTAGCTGTGCACAATTTAACGTTTGGTGTTTTGCTGTTCTCTCTTAATCTTTGCGATATTACGTGCTTCCCGAAAGTTAGACCATTAGCTCTTTAGGTTTATTCTCTGAAATATAACTCTTTAAGCTCATTCTCTGAACTCCCTCTA
Organism: Isoetes taiwanensis; assembly: GCA_021234155.1. Classification (NCBI taxonomy): domain Eukaryota; kingdom Viridiplantae; phylum Streptophyta; class Lycopodiopsida; order Isoetales; family Isoetaceae; genus Isoetes; species Isoetes taiwanensis. Next base: position 7,378,059 of record JAJEKV010000066.1, on the reverse strand, counting down.
TGTCTGCTGCATTAATTTCAGAATTGTTTTTCCTAACTTCTTGGCCTTATTATTTTGGTTATACGTGTTTGTATTATGGTGAAGGGCGTTAAGCCGGATGAGTTCATTGCTGTTTGTGGCTTATGCATTTACCCTTCTCAGGCTAACTTGCATCTGGTTCCACTGCAGGTAACCGAACTTATCCCTCCGTATGGTGATGAATTGGTTTAGAGATTGAGCGAAGTTATTGCTCAAAATGCGAAAGACCTTCGTGGTGAAATCTATGAACACTGATTATGCTTCTTTCTTTTACGTTATGACATGAAATCTTTTTCCTATGAAGTTCTTCTACTAAAACATTGGAAGATCTATTGATAAGATTTTTTTTACTGGTTTGTACTATATTTCTATAAGATGATATGGTATTGGATCTTTTTGTATGTTTGAATACAAATTTAGGCTTCTCGTATCAGCTATCTAGATATTTTTCATTGTTATATTCCATGGATATCACGTACTTCTATTCTTAAAGTTATATTTATGGATTTATTCTTTATTCTTATTTGCTCCTTATCAGGGCCTAGAATTAGATTGCACCGTCTTTTTCTAGGATTGCAATTGAAGGTCCTTATTTTTCCAAATGGAACTATAAAGCCTAAAGTCTGTTAGTTCTTATGGTCTTAACAGGCTAAAAAGGTTTTTTTTTTTTTTTTTTTTTTGAAAATCAACGGCCAAGAAAAGGTGCACTCTAGAAATACTATTTAGTACAGTCAAACGAATATATCAACCAAATCATAGCAAAACCATATTGAAAAGCGTACAAAAAATGAAGGAAACCCCCAGTTATTGTGCCATATATTCACACGGGGTTGATGTAGGGCAGCGAGATCCCCTTTTATACTCGATAAAACAATATAATACAAGTATGAAATCAACACCATTTAGTATATTGCCTTCAAACCTTATAATATTTTGCAAGTCTCGTTATACGTATAACAAAACTTGTAAGACCATACCCCACAAACGAGGATCGCTATCTACGGTCCAATATTCAAGCATAAGTCGTGAATATACCCATCCAACAACTCCCGTTGCCTAGAGTCACTCCCCGTGTGAATTTTAAGAGTAATTTTAAAATTTTGAAGTGGCTCTCATACAAGATCTTCTACGACTGAATTGGGATGGAGATATGAATTAGGATCTAGCATTGGAGCAGTCTACCTTGACGCTCACCGTAAGTATTGCAATGAAGGTCTTAATTATCACAGCCATAACTACACTTGCAAAGCATGCTCTCAAGTTATGAAATAGATTATGATAACACAGTTGTTAAGTCACATAATGGAGCAGATACTAGATCTAGAGTGTGAAACTTTAGTTGTTAATAGGTTGTTGTTCAAATCAGTGAGGCATATTTGTAACTGGATCTAGCTAGTAGAAACTTTGTATAAGCATGTATCCAGAAATACAATCGTACACAAATCTGCTGCAAATTCTTGGAAAATGCAGACTAAAGCCATGGCAAGGAGTGATGCGTCAAATTATCTGTATATAATATTAGGTACGACACCTTCGTAGATTTAGACTCTCAAATGTTTTTCACGCTCCATTTCATCCATTCTTCTTAATAATTGCAAAAATACCTTTTTGAGGACATAGCATTCTATCCCTAGTGCATAAAGATTGATATCAAATTCCATGCATAAGATGAGGCCTTATAGAAGCATCACTTCTTGTTGAAATTGTAACACTGTTTAATTGAAGGCAAGGAGTTACATATTACACCATAAACATTATTTTTTTAATAAATCATACAAGCAATGTCTCAAAAATTCATGATCCCTCCCAATGCAGAAAAAATAACTCCTTGACGAGAATATTTTTCTCCTTTGGCATGGCGAGAGACTTGATCATGTTGTTCAAAATGGGAGCTTATGGTTTTAGACCAAAAAGTAGGCGTCAGGCCTGGGCTGTTGGAAAAAAGCTTAGAAGTCAAATACCAGATGTTTCTAAGATTGTTTATTTCCCCTTTGTGAGATGCATTCAGACTTGCAACTTATTAAAGCTCTTTCTGCCTCCACAGATGAGTTATTTATGCTTGAGAGGACCCAACTTAATCGGCCTCTTGATGCTCCCAGCTCTCAATATGTTGGAATAGTTTTTTGACGTACGACATATTTCTTCACTTTGTTCTTAAATGAGTTTTTTCCTTTATTTTGTGCAGTCCCTTCTCATTTGATGATATTATCAGTTCTGCATTATTGATTTTTTTTTTCACTCTGGCAAATTGTTTAGTTTCTATTTAAATGAAAACAATGAGGAGTTTGTACGAAGCCATCAAAATTGCACGCCATTACTGGATAATCCTGCACCTCTAAATTCTCCTTTAGTTGTTAATATATTTGTTTCGTTCATGTCCATGGGATTAGTTCGTTGGCAGCCAGTTGATATTTTCTATATGAATAAGATCAGGTGCTTTATGATTTTGTAACCATAAATATAAAGGTCAGACCATATGCTTTGTATTGTTTTTTTTTTCTTTGAGCAAGCCAAGCATTTGGATGAACATGATAGTGGCTTTGATCTTGCGTATTTGGCTTCTCTCATTTTGATTTCTGATCAAACGCAGGGACTTTATGAGTATACTTGTGGAGCTAGGCCAATTGCAGACACTCAAACCACTGCGAATGATGTTCATACTCATTCCATACAAAGGTGTACAAAGGTGTACAGGTGTACTCATTGCAACAATTGCTTTGTTATATCCCACCTCTTAAAGATGCATATCCTCCTATATCTCCATAATCTATTAGAGTGCCATTAGACACTCAGAGCCTATGCATATGCTACCTCACGTGTAGAGGTCTTGTCCATGCTTAAGGCAATGCACATGGACCAAGCAGCTTGATGCCATAAACAATGTAACTGCAACGTTTTGTCAGGAGCATTATAACTGCATTGGGTACATGTTTAGCAATGCATATATGTAAAGAGATGATCATGTTTGAGAGTGCATGTATGTACTTGGTGTATGCTTTTGTCCACATCGATAGTAGTTCCATGCAAATTCTATTACTAAAACTTCTGGTAGTGTCTCTGCATTGCTATTTTGCATTAGGCTTCCTTTTGTTGTACATCTTTCCACTTTGACTATAAGGCATTTCCACATTAACATTAGATGTGACATCCATGGCTATGGGGCATTTCCATCATTTCCATTAGATATTGGTGTTTGAGAAAGGTTCAATCTACCTCCTTATTAACAAGCTTTTATTAGAATTGCAAAATGCAAATCTTTGGTATTTCTATTTTTACGTTGCAAAACATAGACTCGTAAGTTAATACTATGCAAAAAAAGAAAAGAAAAGAAAAGAAAGTGTATATTGGGCAATCTTATTTGTACGAGGTCACGTCATTGATCATTTTCCTCAAAGTTATCTTACATGCTATTGAACCATGACATTGACCATTCCTCATAGAATTTGACCAAATGCCATAGAAGAACCATAAGGTTCAATTGTTGGTACCCAATAAAGTGATGCCATTGATTTAAAGTAATGCATTGTCTGAAACGAAAGCAGTACCATATAGGCATTAGGATCCAGGCAAACAATAATGTTGTGGAGAGGATTTTTGCATTTGTGCGTTATGATGACCCGACATGTTTATATTCTATACTTCTGCATTAATTGGCTAAGGTTTATGGGATCTAACACTTATTCACGACGAAGCTAGAGGAACAACATCAAAATACACTTTACCAATCTTAGTAGTGATCGATTTCAAAAAATGAAAAATGTTCTATGGTGCTATTCTCTGACAACCGAAATGCAACTCGGTTTCATAAATGGTTGCTAAGAAACTAGTCGTAACAATCCATTTTGAGCAACATATTTTTGTGGATTTGAATAGTAAATCAACTAGCACTGTTAGCTCATGCAAATAAGTAATGCAATCCCTCATTTAAAAGGGCAATCATATGAATCTAGAATATGTATAAATGCAATATCATAAAAGGAATTGAAACATGCAACCTTCTCCCCAACTCCACCCTATCCTTTGACCCCAAGCCTGCCTTACTGTTAGTTTCCCTTTTAAAAGGAGTTGCTCCATCTGATTATATAATGTATGTGACCAATTTAAGGTCCATATCACATTACTATTGTTGGCCAATCTCGAACCTGTTATCTCAGGGCAATGGAAAAAGCCTCCATCTAGTATGTTAAATTGCTATGCACGAGGTTATGGGCTCAAGTATGACCGATATCAAGTTTACCACTAGACAAACCCCAAAGGGGTAAAAGAAGCAGTTTTTATGTCAATCACCTTACATTGAATGCACTCTCGAAACTAGCCTCGTCTGGAAACTAGTGTGTCACCACTAGACTAAATGCCAAGTTGCAAAATCATCTAAAATGTAACTTATGTTCTTATGGTATTGTTGCATCTGATCCCTGTATTTGATATCCTTTGGCAACCGCAAGACCTTTTTTTTTTTTTTTTTGAAGGACGACAAGCTTTATTCACCAAGTAAGAACTAGAGCAACATAAAATGCAAAGACAGGATTATAACCCCAGTGGACAAACCGATCCAACTGAGCACAACCACCTGCCTATGCAAAAGAATGAATCTGAAGGTAAGTATGCCAGATCAGTACTTTCTTCTCTTGATCAAGAGAAGAACAATTGTAAGCCATAACAATTTTATTTTGTGTCCACTGAAGAACAATCTCATCCGCAGTATCTACGCCCTTAAAGATAAACAACCACCTTCTCTTCCAGATTGACCATAAAAGCCAGCCACATGCGAGATGAAAAGCTCGTTTCCGTAGTTTGGGCCAAGCATCAGGATAGATAGCAAGCAAAATTTGCTGGCTAGATCGAGACGTGCCAGTAAATCGAGACAGTCGATATGTAATATCCCTTGTTTTGTATGCTACTTGAACCTTAATATTTGCTTGGGTCCTTGCATTGATGTTTAAGTCTACTATTTCTGGTTAACGATTTCAGGAAGGAGATGCATATCCTTCTATTTCATGTTTTGAAAGCAACTTGGAGCAGATCTGCCCTTGTATGATGGCCATGCAGTATCTTCTTCTGAATAATTCATAGTTTCTTGCTATATATTGATGTTAACATTATCTTCTCCTTGTCTTGTTTGATCTTTGTTATTGCATGGATCTTTAGTCGTCCTTAGTTATTTTCTGTTTTGATTCCATCGTAAGCTGATACAGTTCTATCCTTTTGAGCTACTTATGCTGTATAGATTTTCTATTCCCACACGATGTTGCCTTGCTCAATTTTACCTGTGCAAACATGATAATGCAGGCTCAATTATTCATTCTCTTATCTAACTCTATGGATTCTCTTTAGCTAGTTTTTTTTTTTTTTTTTTTTAAGCTTCAGTTCCAATAAAAATTTTATTATTTCTAATTTATAGCCCTAACCGAGCTTATTGCACAGATTAGCTTATGAACCTTTCTCTTAGCTGTGCACAATTTAACGTTTGGTGTTTTGCTGTTCTCTCTTAATCTTTGCGATATTACGTGCGTCCCGAAAGTTAGACCATTAGCTCTTTAGGTTTATTCTCTGAAATATGACTCTTTAAGCTCATTCTCTGAACTCCCTCTATGTCTGCTGCATTAATGTCAGAATTGTTTTTCCTAACTTCTTGGCCTTATTATTTTGGTTATACGTGTTTGTATTATGGTGAAGGGCGTTAAGCCGGATGAGTTTATTGCTTACCTGTTTGTGGCTTATGCATTTACCCTTCTCAGGCTAACTTGCATCTCCACTGCAGGTAACCAAAATTATCCCTCCGTATGGTGATGAATTGGTTTAGAGATTGAGCAAAGTTATTGCTCAAAATGCGAAAGACCTTCGTGGTGAAATATATGAACACTGATTATGCTTCTTTCTTTTACGTTATGACATGACCATCCTGGTACAATGCAGTCAATAGTCCTCTAGCTTCAGCAGCTCTGACTCTCCCATATTCTTTTGCAAATGACTTCACTGCAGACAACGCTGCGACAACCCCAGACATGCCCCTACGAGGTGAGAATGCCCGAGACCAAGCCCGACTATAGCCAAGTTTGAACTCATCATCCTCCAAATACTTGCAATTAAGCTTAAAGTAGGTCCTGGTAGGTCGATGACAATTAGCCACATCATTAGTTAGGAGTTGTGGATTATGATCAGACACGGAGCTATCCAGAAGATTTGAGCGACGAAAATCCGCTAGCAGAGCAGCTGCACAAGTATTAAAGTATCCTCTATCATGCCTTGCATAAGCTCTGCCAGCTTCTGTCCAACCATTACACCACGTAAAGGACTGGTCACCATCAATCTCTATAAGCTGACAATCATGTAAAAGGCGTAGCCATTGTTCTCGCTCGAATCCTTGCACTACTTCAGAGCCGCGACCACTTCTATCTCTTTCTAGCTCGATCATATTAAAGTCGCCAATGAGCAACCATGCAACATTCTGCCCAAGCTGAAGAACTTTGCTCCTCAGAGTTGCCCACAAAGCACCACGCTGACGAGGTCTATTATGAGCATATACATTTATCAAACCCCATTCTTGGCCCTTAATATCTTTCCATTTGATTATTATCCACCGGCCGAACCTATCTGTTTGAGTAAAAGTGACATTCACAGAAGACTTCCATACAGTCAGCACACCCGCCTTAGATGCATCAGCAGCAGAGACCAAGACATTATAGTCACGTCCAAATACATTAGCTACTTTATGTACATCACCTCGGCGGCATTTATGCTCTTGAAGGCAACAAAAGGTCGTAGAAAACTTAGACAGGTAAAGAGACAACCTGCTTCTTTTACTTGGGGAAGAAGCCACTCCCCTCACATTCCAAGACAACAGGTTCATGTGCCCAAAATATTATGTTCCACCTCCATACCAATAGAGACAGCATCAACCATGTCCATCTCGCATGGTTCTGAAGGGAGGTCAGCCCACCTCGTCCTGGAAATTGGCAAGGGGGAGCCTCCTCTCTGTTCCACCCTTCCATTGTTTTGTTCAGCACTTGGTGAGGGAGAGCCTCCTCTGAAGGGACCATTACAGGGCGATCTCTCTTAGCACGAAAATTTGTAAATAAAGCAAGTTGAGGAAATAAATCAGTAAGCTGAGAGCCATTGAGCAATTGCAAAGCATACTTCAGAAAGATAGGGCCACTTTTCACAACGACACAGTCAGGAAGACTACGACTTGAAGGAAGGGAGACACAAATTTTAGCACCATCAACGATAGAATGGGCCAGATGAGAACCCGGGCCATTAGCAATACTGATAAGAAACTCAGGCACCAGGAGATCAGGAGGAAGATTTGGAATAGAAAACCAACATGGCATCCTAAGAGCGCGAGCCATACCAGGAGAAAATCCAGGCGAGTAAGGCTGGTACAAAATATAATCACCCCACATTGGGTTCACACCACATGCCACCAGTTGCTTCACAGCCACAGCATCATAAAAAACGATCAAAAAGAACTTCTTATCCAGCATCTTTAAAGTACGATAAGGTGGCAACCCTAATCTACCAGTCAACCAATAGCCAAGTTTCCTAGCGTCAAGAAATGCTCCAGTATATTGACCAACCACACTAAACGACAACAAGTTACTAATACACTTCTTGTGTAAGTCATGATCAATCTCGACCACATTGTACCCAGACGCTTGAAGAGTATTCTTACACATTCATGATCAATCTCGACCACATTGTACCCAGACGCTTGAAGAGTATTCTTACACATTTCAGGCTGATAGAAAACTTCAACAGGAGGTAACGGAAGCTCCAACTGAGTCTCCTTTGCTCGCAACTCACCCAAAAGATTACTGAGATCTCTTTTATTATCCTGAATCATCACATCAATAGCTGTAGCAATACGCACAGTAGATATAGTTGATGACAAGTCCTTCTTGATCCAATCACTAAAGCGCTCCCTGCTAGCATTTACTCCAGAAGTTGAGGACCTCCAAGGAAGTGGACGGGACTGATCTTTGTTAGAGTTGGCACCAACTGGCGTTGCAACTTGATAACTGTGCTGGCCAAAATAAGAACAGGTGGATGTTTTCTTTCTTATCCTACTTAATAGCTGTGGGCATTTTTGAAAGGGTTAATTTGGGGTTTCTAATGCCCGGACATACTCATGAGGATGTGGATGCATTATTTGGAAAATATAGTCATGTTTTGAGACAGCAGACAGTGACCAACTTTCCTAGGCTACTAGAAATATTCCATGGATGCACTACTCCATCTCCTATAGGATCTCTCATAGAAGAGGTGCCTGATTGGAAGAGTTTTGTGGAAGGTTATACTGAAGACATGGAAGGCCATTCTAGACCTCTTCAATTCACTTTTTGGGTGAGAGATGGGATTCCAATCATGCAAAGGAAGATGAGACCTTCAGAGGAGAAGTGGAGAGGAGGGGCAAAAATCTGGCATAGAGATGCGAATGGCAAGCCTATGATACCTCCAGGTCAACCAAAAGCTCTAAAATCTACTACAGAAGTAAAGCAAGTGGGATTGACCCAGGATGGCATCAATGACTACATCAAGCATTGGCAGACTAATTCCGAAGACACTAATCGTGCATTGATAGATTACTGGAAGAAGGTGATTAACTTGTTGGATGAGGTAGACACATCCTCAGAAGAATTGACTGAAGGGTGGCTCCCTAAAGGCAGGTGGAGGACATTAGCAGGTGCTGAGGAAGATGATGGCACTATTAGTAGCATTGTTAAGACCCATGCTCCTCCTCAATCTGACAAACACTATGTTGGTCCTAAGAAAGATAGGCCAAAATATCTAGGCCTAGATGTTTATGAACCAGCAACTGACGTGGAGTGCCACCAATTTGTGGTAGTAAAACCAACAGATTTACAGACTTATCCGGTGTGGTTGGGATACACTATCTCAGATATTTGCAAAGAAGAAGGTGATGTTAACTTCAATAAGTTGCGTGTGGAATGGTGGTGTCCAGTGCACCAGTTGACTAATGTCACCGATAAAGAAAGATATTCAGATTGTTGGACAAAGAGGTGGAGGAGAAATCCTAGTGATCCTGATCTTTGGCTAGACATTGAAACCGTATTGTACTCGTGGACTCCAAAAACTATTCCAAGTAAAACAACGAGAGTTACAATACCTCAGGATGTAAGGAATAAGGTTCTCATATCCTTGGGGACGCTGGTGGAAAAATGAAAAACTATGTAAATATGTTTTCTACATTACTATGTATCAATCACAGTTAATAAAAGTTGTGTACTACTTGAGTTTCATGATATATGATGTTGTAATTTGAAGTTAAGGTGTGAATTTATATTAAGGTGTATGATTGTATGTTAATGTATAGTGACTTTTATCAAGTTACTAAAAAATTGCAATATGAAATTTGTCCCAAAATCAAGACATAATCCCAATTTAATTGAATGATGGTTTGAGAATCACCTGTTCAACGAGTGCCCAAACAAGTAACAGAGGCATAAAATGGGGACAGCCAGTACACACCCTGATGATAAGGGCAGACATAATGAAAGATCTGGCAGATGCAATCCAGGAGATGATGACTAAGCATCGAGAGGCACACAAAGAAAGAGGGCTTATAATATGAATCGCCCAAGAGACAAGACATGGAAGCCCACAAAATGCTCAGCTAAAAGCTGATTGATAACGACGCACCACCGCACGGCCATGATGCCGATTAAAAGTGGGGTGCCGGTACTAATAGAAACTAAGAAAAGCCTTCAGAAAAGGCTACAAGATACCAGCGTGATGTGCTAGTAGCGCCCTTCAGGGAGCTCGCCCATGCTACATCAGTCTAGGGGCCTTAGGGCACAAGGGACAATAATCCTATCCTATCCTATCCTATCCTATCCTATCCTATCCTATCCTATCCTATCCTATCCTATCCTATCCTATCCTATCCTATCCTATCCTATCCTATCCTATCCTATCCTATCCTATCCTATCCTATCCTTGTCGTGCGAAGTTTGATGTAAATATACAGTTCGAGATAAACAACTCAAAAGCAAATAGATCACCTTTTACTCAAGGATGACCCTGTGATTCTTCAAGAAGAAGACTTCTCCATTTTGCGAGGTGATATTGATGCATGTCAGAATTTTAATGATAATTAGGTGTGGCCTCCACTTCTAATGTAGCTCCTCAAACTTCAGATAGTGCTAGTGCTGGTTGACAGTCATCGAACTCTATATTAAGACTTTCATTTTAAGGATTTAGTGATTAGATGTATAAAGATATAACTTGGGGCGTCTAGAAAGGTTCGTATATCGGTGGCGAGATTTTTTCCTGCACTTCCAAGGGCATTATATTTTGTCCCTGTATTTTTGAACCAATTTTCTATGTATACATATAGGAAGGAGAGTTTTTTTGAAATAAGAGGGGTTCAAATTTGGCTTTATATACGAATGCAAATGGCATATCCTCCTTTATGTATAAGTGCATCCCTAGGTGCAATTCCGGATACTCCATAGCCTCAGTTACATAATTACTTTCTAATGATTCTATAATGTTGTTCAAACTTCTGTAATTCTTGCGATGGGTTTGCATCAATAGGCACATGTTAGATGTGCTAAGAATTTATCTTCACATGTTATGAGTATATATGTTGCTGGTAGTTATCTAGATTTTTTGCGACTTGATAGTTGGTTGGCTCATTTATTACGCCATCTTAGCTTCCATTGTTTTAGTCCATCATATTATTGGAAAAAAGCCTATTTTTAATTAATTATATTTTTTTTTTGGGGGGAGGGGGATGTGGTGGGTAGTTTGGTCTCTAGAGGGATTGATCCACTGGATGGTTGCTTATTTATATATCGTATTATTCTCCTACATTCCTCCATGCCTTGCTGGTTTTTAATACTTAACATCCCTCCTGATTTAATGACCCATCAAATTTGTATTCCTATTGCAAATGGGCTTGGAATGCATATTTTTCGTTTCATTATGAATGGCTCCAGAATTTATATTTCTTTGCCACTTGTTTCTCCATTGGGATATTGTATTATAGTGGCTTGGGGTATAAATAGATGGATCTCAAACTAATGAATGGTCTAGGATTGATTCGTTTGTATCCCGAGCATGATGCTTTTGCTTCCTTGTGACACGATCTCTATACCCTATGTTTGTACACAGGTTCAATCTTTAGCCTTTGCTCCTTATCCTGTTTATGACCAAAGTTCATATTATATCGCACGCACTCCAAGTGTGAGGTTATTCTGAACTCCACTATATGCAAATGTTACCTCATGCATTTTTCCTCTGTTAGAGTCCTTCCTCCCTAGCGGCCTCCCTCACTAGGAGGTTAGCACCTCCTAGACAAGGTCTTGCATGAGATGCTTCTTCAACACATGTTGGAAGTGCTTCTAGATACCTTGTTCATCCCCCCATATGTTACTGATGCAACCTTCAATGCATGTTGGCGATACTTACAAGATATGAAGATTTTTTGCCATTACCATCTAGAGGAGTAAAAGAATTGACTACAATGGGTTAAAGCATGATAGGGTATACATAAAAATTTATCTAACAAGTACCTTTCTGTGTACGTTTCTGCAAGTACACAAATGCATATTAAAGTGCCTAAGTTACTTCCTTATCCAAAACTAGTTGTACTAAGTTTACGAGTGACAAGTACACAATGTTCTAAGGTACTTCTTAATACCAACAAGATGTAAAAAATTGATCTACATCATCTTTTTGAGAATGACATTCCTCACGAGCTTAGATTATGTAAGATATGTGAGGCAGAGATACTTGAAGATGAGGAACATGTAGTTCTACATTGCCATGCTTACAGAGATGTTCGAGATAAGTATGATGTATGTGCTGACACGTTGATGGTTTTCTTTGATTTTCTAGGATCACGTATTGGGAGATGTATCATTGATATTTTAGAGTGTAAGGACGATGTTTTAAGAACCTTAAAAGTAGATGAGTTAGAGATAGGAGAGACTAATGCATTACTATCAAAGGATGCATTGGGTGATTTGTCTTATAATGTTGAATGTACAATTTGAACGTCTTATAGACCTGACGGTCTCACAGACATAATAATCAAATTTCATTTTATTTCATCTCCCTCCCCACCCTAAACGCTAGGGTTTGTGCGACAAAACTTCAGCAGCCATAACTTTCACATATCTTGTCAGATTATCACATATTTGTGCTTTTTGGAAAGCTGATTCTGAGATCTTTTCAAAATATATAAAATGATCACATTTGGATCTTTTAACTATCTGAATATGCCATTTTTTGGTCGAGTTCTTTTTTGTTGATTAATATATGGCCAATAAGAAAGCTCAACGGGGGTCTCCTTTTCGTGGGTCCCCTGATCGAGATGTTCCAGCCATCTCAGCATCAGGTCTTGACTCTGGTGCCTTGCTTGCAACAGAAATCGAGTCTCCACTGACGAATTTTATTGATAAACTTGAAAGCTCTATGGAAAAATGGCTAGCCCTTTCTATGCAGTAGATGATGGAAGCTATGAAGGCTGATTTGATGGCAACAATGTAGGAATCTCTAAAAGAAGCTGTGAACTCATTGTTGAAGGATTTAGAAAGGTTTATATGGAGCAGATGCAATTAGAGATGGAGAAATTTCGAGTGAGCATTCAATCAGAGCTTGAACAATTTAAAGAGAGCATGCGATCTGAAGTCCGTGAGATGATACAAGAAAATGGAGATGCATATGATGAAGATAACACAGGATATTCTAACAATAGCACCATTATACAGGAACAACAACAGTTCACTTCTTTCATTAAAGATCAACAGGATAGGAACAAAGCATCAGATTCATTTATGGAAGAGCAAGATAGGCAGAAAAGGGCTATGAACACTTGCGTAGTTGGTCTACCAAAAGATACGAAGGAGAACACAAGGAGAAGGTATGCAGCATGTTTAGATTTTGATGGTGATATAGTTGAGGCATTTTGGGTGGGCAAATCCTTTGGAAACACGAGGCATATTATTGTGAAATTTGCAAACAAGGAGAATAAGATGGATGTTTTGAGCAAGCGGGCATTGTTAAGGGGAGAGAAGGTAAGGATTAATGATGATCTGACAAAGAAACAATATATTGAGTACAAACAGGAACTTCAGAAATTAAAACATACAAGGAAGAATGGCCATAAAGCATTTTGGAGGAAGTGACATGTTGTGGAAGATAGGAATGTGGAAAATGCAGCTGCTGCATAGGAAACAGTGACCGTCAGTTTTGCTTGCTGGAATATCAATACACTAAAGCAAGCAAAAGTTGACACTATGGAAGATATTTTAAGTAATGTAGATGTTCTTTCTTGAGACATGTGAAAATGAAGAGGTAGGGCTTCCTGACATTATGGGATTTAAAATGATACATTCCGTGTGGAATAAAAAAGAATGGAGACTTAAAAGTTTTGGTGGCATTGCTTGCTATGTCAGACATGAATTTACAGGATAAAATGGCATCAGTATATTTGGATTGAATATCTGGACAACCTGGAAAACTTTATGTTGCTGGTTGCTACTTTCCACCAAGAGAATCTCATGTGTACAGTTCTAATAGGGATGCTCCCTTTTCTCATTTGAAACAAGATGTTCTAGCATTTGGTTCCACAGGTGATGTGCTTTTGCTCAGCGATTTTAATAGATGCACAACACAAAAATAAGCAGCTATAATTAGTCCAGGTGGAAATTCAAAATGGATGGAGATGCTTGATGAAGATGAGCTATCAATATCTGGATGGCATAGATACTCTGAAGATAGGATTAGATGGCCTAATCCACAAGGACACCATGTTTTGGGATTATGTAGTGGCCTTAACTCCAACATGTGTTGGAAGTGCCGAGTCCCCAACTCCACCTCTAATAACCAACATGTGTGGGAGGCACCGCTCCTTGTGCTATAGAAGCTCCACCACACACAACATAGGAAGACGCGACTGTAATGGCATGCAATGAAATGGCAGTCGATGCTACAACAAAAGAAGAGGGGACTGGGATAAAAAGCTGAGAAGAATAAACATCTGAAGATCGAGTATCTACAGATATGGCAGTGGAAGTGGACTAAACATGCGGTAATGTTGCTAAGGGATTAAGGTGCAAATGCAATTTTTCCTTTCCTATTTGCCTAATCCACGAGCAATATTAGCAGCTATAGCTGAACCTTTTAGGGTCAGCCTATGAGCATCCAAGACACCCATCTATCGAGAAACCACCATAGACTCCTTATCAGCATTATGTTGTGATATGTCTGGGTGATCTGTGCTGCCTTTTGAAGGGTACGACTGGATCTCGCCATCTCCAGCAAAAGAGACTAAAATGATCAGATCTTAATCCTCTTGCAATTTGAAAATTTCTTTGGGCAATATTGATACCACTGAAAAACCCTCGTTCCAAGGTTTCCAAGAAGCACAAGCACACCTATAACCGACACCATTTGTAAGAGCTAGCCAAACCTTATACCAAAGAGGGCCAGAATTATTAGACTCTTTTTTTTGCTCCAAATCGATCAAATCAGCACCCAAATCTTATTCAATGGAAGGAGGATCCACGAGCTTTCTAAGGAGCCCAAGTACGCCCCAAACAGACACCGTTTGTGAGAGTTGTTGCCAAAATAGTATCGTAGCCCAACCCTACCATCACAGAGGGGTTTGGAATTTTTAGACCCCTTTTCAGCACCCAAATCTTATATCAATAGAAATAGAACATCATAATCTTTCTAACAAGCCAAAGCACGCCTAAAACGGACACCGAAATGAAGAGGTATGATCAGAAGACTGAAGCAGAAACCTTAGGTACCGCCATCACGACCTCTTCATTTCAACAATCAATTTTCTTCAATCAATCCGCGACGACCACACATGCTTCAAGTTTAAAAATAGGCCAGTGAAGTGGCATATCACGGAGCATGCAACAAGTTGCTCCGCATGATGCCGATAGCTCTCGTGACTAATCTGCACGACTGGTGACCCAAAGTGCTCAAAGCTGCTCAACACTCTTGCACTTCATAGAAGATCCCCTCTGGTGGGAGTTGGACATCCATGCAGGATTGCTTAGCATGTAGTTGCTGAAGATAGGATGCCACCTCCTTTTGTTTATTATCCAGTGGATATAGCTTCCTCATCATATTGTGTGGCATAACAGTTTAATGTCAAGCAATGAGCAGCTAGATATTTTGAAGTATGTTGATCATGCTGAGGCATCCAAATGCCTCAAAGTACTGCAAGAGAGATGAATTTGTGTTGTGTATGGGTGGCTTTGCCTAGGAGGTTCGATTGCCTTCTCTTGGTTTTTAGTCCCATATTATATATCTATGATATATCTTGATTTTTATTCGTGAATATTGTCTTTTATCCTTAAAAAAACATATATTTTGTTACACCTGTGGTGTACGTTTTTTTTTTTTTTTTTTTTTTTTTTTTTTTTTTTTTTTTTTTTTTCCTTATTCTTCTTATTTAGTTTTAGCTATATACCCATTGTCCTGTGATGGGACCTTCTCACCTAGTGTTTGATTTGAACTCATCCTTGTTCATTATACTGTCCCAAAGCCCCTGGTGCTCTTTCGGGACTTTAAAATTCTACCTACCTACCTACCTACCTACCTACCTATGTATCTATCTATCTATCTTTTTTTTGTAAAATACCAACTAACTTGACTCTTCTACTTAATACTTAAACATATTAGGTCAAGCAACTTCTGAAAGAGTTCCCAGAAGTTCAAAAAGAGATCCAAGAAGCTCTCCTCATTGAAACATGCCCAAAACCCTACAATGACCAAGGAAAATACGTAAAGATAACCGAGGGTAGCTTACCTTATCTTCTTAGAGCGCGCAAATAATGATATGCCGTATTTACGTGTAACTTTTATATAAATAAAAGGGAGTTAGGCACTAAAGATCATGACCTTTTTAAAGACAAGATTGTTCCTCACAAACTTGACAAGTTAGACACATAGGTTAAGGTTCAATATCCATCCACCCCTTTCCGAAGAACGTTGAAAATAGGGTCATATAACAATAGAGGCAAGACTTTGGCATGGAGAAGCCTGACATTCTCTGGACCACAAAGCTACCCACCTTCAGACATGACAACCCCTAACAATTTAGGCTATTTGGACTAGCCAGCAGCCATCAGACAAAACCCTATAGTTCCAAGTCAAGACTAGGCTCAAGCACATGTCTAACCCTCCATGGGCTATATGAATTGAAATGAACGAAATTGAACCATAGAGACCAAAGGGTCTTTGGGACTTGAAATACAAGAAGGGATATAATATACACATTACCGTCAAGGATTAAAAAACCCATTAGGTTGCTGATGAATTGTAATTTATACATGTCAATGTGTTCATGCAAGGCATAAGTCTATATATCGTGTTCGTATAGTTGCAAACACTGGGCAATCCGAAGAGTGTGGCATTCATCTTCAATGGCTCCCATTTGGCAACAATTACACACTTTCTTTTCATGCTCATAGTTGCGCTTGTCTTGGGAATCAAATTTGTTAAAGTGGCCACTAGAGTAGAATCATACGACTAATGCATCATTAATAATCTTTTGGCAAAGGCTTTAAACATCTTAGACTTCTATCTTTGCATATTATGATGAACATCCAGATAGAGACAAAAACTTAGCTCCAGGATTAATAAAAAGCAATTGGGCACTTTAGCAAAGAGGAACATGTGCAAGCATTTGAGAAAACACTAACTATGTTGTAGGTGGAGTTTAAATAAGGATTCCATGATCGATAAGAGGAGTGTTAATCATCGTCCTATCCCTATACACTTAGCACCAATGGTTTCTTGATAATCATAGATTGGATAGAAAACTTGCAGAGTAGTATCGTAACAACAATTTGATGCGTATGTTGTCCTTCTTTACATTAGCTTCTCGCTTTCCTTTTTTAATTTAAAAATATATATAAAAGATATTTTGAAATAGAGTGCATAACATGCATTTCAAGATTGATGTTTGTGTGTTTAGATCCTTTCATGTGCACAAATCCGATGGTATGCACACGTCATATGATACCATTTTTGGAGTGAGCACGTGAATAATTCATATACAATGGATATCAATCTCTATAAGATCAGAATAGTCTTTATTCTTTGTACAAGAGATCGAGCATTGAAGAACAAAATCACACCAATTATTACTGATAAAGCACATATTGCATCTTCAAAGCACATAACAATGTCATTTCTGAAGTCGTTTGTTTCACATTCCAGAAGAACATTGTTGCGATTATTGGTTTGATAATATAAAAATAGCACTAATTTTATATTTTATTCTTCAAATTGACATAGTAACCAGAAACTTCTACCTCCCCTTCTTTCTACGTGATGAAGGATACTTCTTTTGTGGCATTTGATCTAGTTTAGCGACGAAGAGGTAAAACATCCACATCCTTTGACAAGATAATATGCAATGCATGCTATGTGGAAGAAAGATAGATAGATAGATAGATGGATGGATGGATGGATGGATGGATGGATGGATGGATGGATGGATGGATGGATGGATGGATGGATGGATGGATGGATGGATGGATGGATGGATGGATGGATAGATAGATAGATAGATAGATAGATAGTTTTAACGTCACGCCACTAGGCAGCATCCAACTAGACATGTGACCCCACCCCCACCTCCCCCCCACCCCCCAAAAAAAAAAAAGGGGGAAGCAAGCATCCATACCCGTGAGTTAATATAATAAATAAGGTTTGGCATATGTTGTAGATTAGCAATAAGTTATAAAATAGAAATTGTAATCACAAATTGAAAAAGCAAAACTCTAGTTCAAAATAAGAAATTTGAAGACCAATAACTCCTAAGAAGAAAGAGAGATACCATTAGCTAAATAAGCATATTTTGTTCTTCTAGTCCAAATCTTTGTTGTAATCAAAATAACACTATTTTAAAAAGAAAATATATGGAAGTTGCAACTTTAGTCAACACGATAATTAATCAAGCAATGCCATACACGAGCCAATTTTTAACGAGCACTAACATAGAAATTATAACTTAGTTGCTAGATGCGTGGAAAAGTGGGGAGAAAAACTTTTAAAATACCCAAAAGTGGGGAAGAGTATCTTGTAAATACGTAGACAGTTTGTATGTCCCTCTCGCTAGCATATAAAACCATTAACATAGCTCACTTACTTGGAGAGGCAACGTAGAATTGAAGATGGCTAGACATTAACTGATTTTGGCCTTGGGACTACTTTGTATGATTATCTTTATTCTTGCTAGAGGTATTTGAGACAACTATGATTCTTTGCAAGTCCTACACGTTTATTAGAAGTTATACATATGTTTCTTTTTGTGTGTTCAGCTATAAAGGAATTCACCTCCAAAGAAATGCATTTAAATATCAATGGTTGAACACCAACATGTGCTTATAAGAGTACACATGCCATATGAACCTTGTATATCAATTCAAATGATGAAGGACATAAATTACATTTTTTATGGTCAATTATATTTTGAGAAAGAAAGTATGCATCTTGAGAAATTAGGAGAATCAAATCATTGGGAATCATAGTGATTTAACTTCTTTAATGATAGTGGAAAGATCTTGGTAGAAGATAATGGATCTATGTGTAGCTTTAGATCCCTATAGTAGACATAAGGAAACTAGCCCTGTAGCCACAAGTCTTATGGCTTCCAAAAGGCATTAAATACAGGGAAAAGATGCAGCAATACCATGCTGGCAAGGGGCATGGAATCTAGAGGTCTCTCTTTAACATGTATATATCTGAAGTTTATGCATAGAACCATTTTAGATGTTTTTGCAAGAGCACAGGTGCATACATGTGCAAACAGAGGCAAATCGCCATAGCTTGAGGCAATATCTTGACGCTTGCTTCCTCAGCAAGCTTTGGGATGCCAATGCCCTTGAACATGTCAAGACAGCACACTACCAGCGCCACATAAATCCCACATTGGAACGAGGCCCGCAATGCTACCTGCGTACCTACTTGCCCATGAAAAGGCGCAGACTCATTGCCTCCATTCGCACAGGGGCACATCATCTTCGAATTGAGACGGGCAGATGGATTGGTGAGCCACGCCAGGACAGGCTCTGTCAATGCTGCCAAATGGGAGTCATTGAGGATGAATCTCATACCCTTCTAAGTTGCCCAGCATATGATCAAATTCGGACGCGCTATGCTGAGTTGGTCAGGCCTGGCCAGTCGTTACATGTGACATTGAGCACAGGATCTGTACGGGTGCTGGGATCATACCTTCAGGAGGTTATGGACATGCGAGATCAGCTATGTCCTCGGGCACACACTTGACATGTATATATACATTGATGTATACTTGTACAATTTGACAGCATTCTTATTACTGCCACGGTTTTTCCCTCGAAAACCCTTCGGGGCGGGGGTTTTTTAACCCAGACAGTAATAAGTTTGCTGCGCTCCTTATGGGTCCCATAGGCCGATTGGCCTCAGTGGACGATAAAATATCATTCTCATTCTCATTTAATCTAGTGGTAACAAACCAATTATACTAGATAAACCTAGTTCCAAGAGTGCATTCAATATAAGGTGATTGACGTAAAGATTGCTTTGTTGAAGCCCATTGGGGCTTGCGGCGTGTCTAGTGGTAAATGATGTTACTGGCTGTATTGATGTCCATGATTTCATGCTGAATATATATGTCGTTCCTTAAAAATGAAAAAAAAAAAAAAAAAAAAGAGGAAAAAGACATATAGAACATGATAATGCACTTTTAGCAAATTCGGGGAATAATTTTGGGTAAAGAATATACAAATACATAGGTAATAGCTTTTGGAAGATGTATGTCTAGTTAGACAACTTGTGGACCAACTGAGCACATTCTAGACAGAAGTTCTACGACGTTAAGGATCATCACTAATAGAAACTTTAGCCACACCCACAAGACAATGTGTTTGGCAGAACATGAGGTCATCCATTCCAATTCTATTCTATAGTAAGATGACAATCTTTTTTGGTGATATATTATATATAGTAAAATGACTCGAATTGTTTTGGATGATGTAAGTATAGTAAGATGACTTCAGGATCCCAGTGATGTATGCATAGTATGAAATTGTCTCGATGATGTATATGCAATAAGATGACGTCAAACAGTTTTGGTAGTGTTACGTATGCTAAGATGACTTAGGTGATATGTATACTAAGATGATTAAATAAGTCATCTTTTTATATGTCAATGTATTAACGAATGTATATTTACATGATGGAAATCAATATATAGTATAATAACAGGGGGTTCCAGGGGAATTTGATATGGATGTAAAAATAACAATTTCTGAAATAGGTTATATCTCTAAAATAGTTCAATAGGTTGTTAAAAAAAAAAGGATCGATTTAAGATAAAAAATAATCATGTCAACTCACTGGTTATATTGGTCAAAGAATCTTATTAGGATATTGAGTTATTTTGGTAGAGATTCGAGCTCCTGTATTTCATATTCTAAAACCTTAGGCGACATATAGAGGCTCGATATCCCATCAAAACCTTAAGCGAAATCGTATTTCATATTTCAAAATCATAGGCGCCCCCAAAATGACCACAAGCGAAACTAGAGGTGCCCAAAGGCTCCAACATACTATCTGGGCCATAGGATCGATGGATCCGACGACTATGGTAGTCCAGGATGTACCTCGTTTAGAATATGTAGCATAATAACAGAACCTTAGTCATCTTACTATAAGATCATTGGTAAGATGCTAGTTGATTTCTTGTCATTATAGACGGTTCTATATTACTAGTAATGACAGCTCGATATTCCATCAAAACCTTAGGCGAACTCGTATTTCATATTTCAAATCATAGGCGCCCCCAATTATAAATGACTACAAGCAAAACGAGAGGTGCCCAGAAGCTCCAACATATGGTCTGGACTATAGGATCGATAGATCCGATAACTACGATAGTCCAGGGTGCACCTCGTTTAGAATATGTAGCATAATAACAAAACCTTAGTCACCTTACTATGAGATCATTCGTAAGATGCTAGATGATTTCTTGTCATTATAGATGGTTCTATATTACTACTAGTAATGATGTCCATCATGTAAATATACATTCATTAACATGCACGTAATCTCGCTTTTCTTGGCTATTACAGTCGCTTCCAACTGCCTGTTTCAATTCCTAGCTTGTGGGACCTATACGAATTGATGCAATAGCTACAAGCTTTTTTCTGAGCAAAGTGGAGTTTATATGTGTATGATAATGACCACTTTCAACTTGGGTCGACATATGCATCACATATCTTTTGAAAAAAATAACCATCTAGATAGTGTTCCAAAAGCTTAGAACAAAACTTTCTAACAATATGTGTTCTTCTTGTTGCACATGCCATGCACTACAATCACCTTCTCAAGTGCTGAGGTGATTCAGCCATAGCAAGTGCTAAAAGAGGGTACCATCATCACCCATGTCATGCACCCTTTTTAATATAATGGATATGGTGCTTCATGGCAAAATGTCAAAGAGGCTAAAAACATGTCTCTTATAAGAGAATAGCATATGGCACTGTAGTTCTCACTCTTAGGTTCTAAGTGAGAAAGAATTTGCACCCATTTCGAGATTTCTCGATGATGGCAAGCCTCCACACTTCAGAAACTTACAGTAAAACATGCTTTACCAAAGCCCAAAATAAGTGAGCTTTCCGTAATCCATTATGAAATCTTTGCATAAAACCATTGTTTTGCACTGCATAGAGTGCTCTCCAAATAGCAGGCACATGCTTGGTGATACACTCTGTTCCTAGAGTGTTTTCTTACAGAAATTTACACCAAGATATTTGTAGCTATCTACAAACTTCAACTTTGTGTCTACGGTAGCGCAAAGTTGGGACAATATGCCAAAAAGACTAAACTACTAAGAGCTTGAACCTGTAGAGATTAATGCGTAGGCATGGTTCTCACAAAAAGTGTATGTAAATGTTGTTGCATATTAGCAGATATATGTGCCATAAGCAAAACATTATCAGCATATATAAGAATAGATTTTTTATCATATATAAGTTGCTGATGATATAGTGTGTCAAATGCGATCCTCTTGTACAAGCTAAAGAGTGTCGGAGATAGAGAACAACCTTGAGAAAGTTGCTATTGATTTAGGTATTTGATGCTGGAAATCTAGCAAATACCCTTTCGTAGAGTCTAAAAACTAGATTTCGAAGATCTTGTGAATTTCAAGCATTTGTAATATTTGCCAAAGACGCTCCCCAGGTACTCTATCAAAAGCAGAAGTGAAATCCTCAAAGCACATATAAAGGAAGGTTTCAAGCTTCATCTATGTTCAATAAAAGGAAGTGTGAATATATGATCTATTGTAGATGGCTAGGGTGAAAGCCTGTCTGTCCTAGAGCACGTACACCAGTATGTTCTGCCCATGTGGTCAACTTCATCTCCACTGGGTTTTGAGTCCCCCATGTACTCTTTGTATTCTTTTGAGTAATAAAGGTCCACGTTCATCAAAAAAAAAAAAATGTGGTCAACTTCATCTCAGTATTACTGGCTAAGATCTTGGTAAAAATTCGACTGGCCATGATCATAACAATAATTTTATCACCTGCTTTGTGAATGGGTACGACCTGACTAATAGCCCAAGTTTCTGGCTCTTGCAAAGCTTGATAATAAACGAGCGCCTTAATTCTCAACCACCATTATGTTTGAACGCAAAAAAAGCATACGACGTTTTTTGTGGACAATGAATGTTTTCTGTCTTGACATGTTAAAGCCATATCGAAAGGAAAAGCATACTATATTTTTTTGATTTAATGATGAATCAAGCATGAGAGTTGTTAAATAAAGTGCTCGGACAGTGACAATTTAAAGCAACAATGCCCCCAAAAAAAAAAAAAAACCCCGCCCCGCATTTAAGCAATTCTGCCTGCATTGGATAAATGTCATAGTCCTTCTTTAACTTCGTTTTTTGTGAATTGAAGAATATTACCTCCCACAATAGACACAGAATTAGAAACTCCAGGATGATCAATCTTTCATTCAATTGCCGCATAGAAATATCTTTAAATGTAGGATGCAGTCGATATAATATTTTGTGCCAGGAGCTTCGAGGATGATGTAGCAAAACTTTTTTCCATAATTTGATACAATGATTTACTACAATAGACTACAATAGATACCCCAATTTAACTGCAGGATTATGAGATCCCTTCCCCCCAAAACCCTTTTTTTTACAAGAAGAACTACAGTTTGCAGCATGTACATGACCCTCTGCAATTTTTTCCTCTATCATCTAGTTTCATTTTCCATGAATGCATAGCATAAAGACAGGATCCAATAATGCATTCAATCATGGTGGAAAATAGAACCTGGAAATGATTTAAGCTCCTCACGCAAAACTATTTACAAGAAGATCAAACTTCGCTCTGATCCCAATTGTTACGAATCTACTCTATCTTTATGACACAAGTTCACCATCTAACTAGGCTCAAGCTTGCAAATATTGCAAATGGGATCCATCTGGAGCAGCCACTCTATCCGCTGGATTTCTGCCTCCAATTTAACAAGATATGAATCTAGAATCTAGCTTAACTTTTGATACTGGGATCTTGCTTTAATTCAAGAACAACAGCGATTTCAATTGATACGCAAAAAGTTCCTGCTAATTCTAAGAATCTGTTAAGACCATATTCAAGACTTCTGGAACAAAGCTTTCAAAATGGCTTGGTTTTGAACTGTAGTTGATTTAAAGAAAATTGGCATAGGTTCATTTTGGAATTTGAAATTAAAATTGTAAAACATTGAATGTCAAAGGTACATTTTTCAAATCCACATAAGGCATTGGCCTTGTAGTAAGATCTCAAACTGCAATCCAAAAGGTCTTAAGTTTGACTCTTTCCATGGTTCTTGGTAGTTCCAAGAGATTTAGAGGCTATTAAGTGGGCCAGTTGTAGTCGAGACTTAGGCCACCTTGAGTAATCCTTCAATAAAATAAAGTAAATGATATATCACAAGTGAACAACATATGGGTAAAAACATTCAGGGTGTCCCTTTAAAGCATCATTTAGTGACCAGAAAAAGTACCCAAAAAGATAGCCAACACTGGATATTATACACATAGTGGATATTATGCAAAATGTGGCAGTTCGAAAGCCCCATGGAATCCAATGGCTGCATATGAACGGGCATCTTGTCTTAGAGCCTTTTGGTTAAGGATTTGTATTTTTATATGCTTGTTTGGATGTAGATTTCTCAAGAATGCGTTGTAGAGCTAAACTTTGTTCTCTAATACTTGGAATTCATATGTACATAGTGTCAAGATTATGGCGGCATCATGTTTATTATATATTCTATTTTATCATCAGTTTTGATTCTGGTGAGGTGATGGCACCAACAGTATGTATGTATGTCTTGGTCGTTATCAAAGTTCCTTGTGTTTTTATGTTTCATGGGCTTATGGAATTGGCTATTCCCGATATGATTAAGCATACCTAATAGGTACGCTTTCTCCTTTGGGCCCTTTGGTCTAGTCCTGGTTCAATTCCTGGGGTCTTATTGAGTTTTTGGTGGTTTTCTCTTAGGTCCACAATAGCATATTTAGCATTCCTCAAATTGGTAAAAAAATAATAATTTTAGCTTAATTTTTTTTGGGGCTGCACCAACCTTGGAGCTCTTTAGCCAAACGCTATTGTTTAGCTAAACCATAGAAACTTTTCGAATAAATTTCAGGCCAGTTTAGCTAACATCATTCTAATTTATATGAAATATATGATTAGTAGTTTAGTTTCTAGCATTATGAATTAATTTGAGCCCTAGACTTTGCTAACTAGCATTATTTTAGAATGTTTTCACAAAGAAAATGATCAAAATAAATGGAATATATTGGAAAAAAGTATAGTAATTTGGCTTAATATTTTCTGTTGGCCACACCATAGAAATTTTTGGGTTGATGTTTGGGTTAGTTTAGCTAAACGCTAGAAAGTATGAGAGGAAAAATGTGTAGAGTTTAGCTAAACCACAGAAAGTTTTGGGATTAATATCGAGCAAGTGTAGCTAAAGCCATTATGGCTAATAAGAAATATGCGATTAGTAATTTATTCCCTGTTTTAATGCGGGTAGTAATCCGCTCGCTGCGCTTTTGTATTGGGTCCCATAGACCGATTGGTCTCCGTGGACAATAAAAATACCTTCCTTCCTTCCTTCCTTCCTTCCTTCCTTCCTTCCTTTATCTTCCAATTGGTCCCATAGGCCAATTGGTCTCTGCGGACAATAAAAATTCAATTCAATTCAATTCAGTTTATCGGCCAATTGTCATTTTACTCCAATGGATCAAGCACTTGTACATGTTTAACAATTTAACTAGGTGCAATGTACTGTCTCCTTGCAAACTTGTTAGAAAATGAGCAATATTTGATCAAAATTGTGTATTTTTGTTAGAAATCATATGTATGTGTCAATGGGGCCTCAACCATAGTGTATTTAAGGTTTTCATTATATATTTATACGTTTGGTATTTTGAACCTAGGTATGTCAAGTTGGTGACCAAGGTGCTAGGGTTTTGGGCATATTTTATCGTGGCCAATGGCCAAGGTTTACCTATAGGTCATTTTTCTTTTCTTTTCTTTTCTTTACTGATCTAGCTATTTATTATTCCTTGAAATAGGATCTTGCAAGGAATATTAATCGTGAACTACATGTGAGACAATCATTGCAATTTTGCTAGTGAGAAAATAATTTCTTTACTTTCATATGTCACGATTCATTAAACAATCTAGAAGATGAAGAAATTATTCTGAAATCTTTTTATAGCGAATGATGAAGCTTATATAATAATTGGAAGTACATGAAATGTACAATTAAACAATGCTTGTCGTGCATGTAGGTGCGAACTAGAGGTCATTAAAGGACTACACCAATATATAGTACCAAGTGTTTTGGAACCATTCACCTTCAACTTAACTAAAATGCAATAGGAATGTCACACACGCACACTATACTCTATACTAGCTTTTTGGCAGAGTTTTATATTTTTTTGTTGTTTTTTTCAAATAAAGGAAGAGGAGAACCCCACGTCAAATAAAATCATGAACCAAGATGTAGTTGTTACTAATAGAAAACTATTAATAATATTGTATGTAGTTGCTATACCTTTAATAACTAGTGAAGGCATACTGCTAAAATGCTCATATCTCGTAAAACAAAAATTGTTCATTCAAGGAAGAAGAAGAGGAACATAAAGGCATGCTAAAATGCTCATCTCTCATAAAAAAAATCGTTCGTTCAAGGAGGACAAAGAAGAGGAGCTTATTGTAGATGATGACGATGTACTGCTACAATTCTAAACGTCATAAAACAAAACTGTTCACTCAAGCATGAAGACTTTTGTATCTACCATAATAACCTTTTTTCTTTTTGGCAGGGGGGAGGGGGGTTCCTAGGAGAAATTTGAGCTGGTTTTGCAAAAGACCATACTCGAATCGAAGCCATTCCGTCATTTAAAAAAAAAGGGGGTAGGTTTAATTTGAGAAAATATCACATTTGAAAACATTCTTTTTTTTTTTTTTTTTTTTTGTAAGGGTCCATTCCACATACCATATTCCAAAACACGTATCATATTCCAAACTATATGCTCTGTCCTGTATACATTTCAGAACTATTGACACCCCAAAGCATAATTGACCATTATTGAAACGAGAGACACCGAGAGGACCCAATATATGTTGTGGGCCGTGGGATCGATGAATCCGATGATCAGAGTAGTTTAGGGTGCACCTCATTTTGAATATCTACCATAATAATAGATGATAAAAGGTCCTTTTAATGATTGAACATACATCAAATGTGTAGAATGTGTCTATGATGCTAGAAAGTGCCTATGGTGCTTGTATAGAGGTTATTAAC
Organism: Isoetes taiwanensis; assembly: GCA_021234155.1. NCBI lineage: Eukaryota > Viridiplantae > Streptophyta > Lycopodiopsida > Isoetales > Isoetaceae > Isoetes > Isoetes taiwanensis. The sequence continues at coordinate 7,351,182 of JAJEKV010000066.1, read as the reverse complement.
ACAACTTTTTTTTATGCATCATAGTTAAGAATTGAACGACTATTCAACAGCGCATGGATTGGATCTAAAAATGAAGCTGGTTGTAAGGAAGTTAGGGGTTAAGGTCGGGCCTTGCAAGTTCAAGGAAACCACAGGACATTCCTCATGCCCACCTCATATGGAAACCATGTCAGATGGGAGGCAGGCGATGCCAGGGCACGGCACAACTCGACAAAGGAAGGGATCATCATTAGAGGCAGAGTAGGCCATGGGAGAGCACGACACAATTGGACAAGGGGCAACGATGAAAAGGCTGGGAAACCACATTCCATATGAAATTGGATCAAGAGAGAGAGAGAAGGCAGATGAAGCTGAGGACGAGGCAGATGAAGTTGAGGACGGGGCGAAAAGAGCCAGGTGCAAGACGTGCAGGCTTACATTAGTCAACCATGGGGGGAGGCATCTAGCCATGCCAGCAATGGGGCATCTTCCATTTGGCCTTGTTAGGAATACGTGGGAACATAGGCTCCAAGAATAAAGGGATATACTCCCATAGTAAGGTCCACTCTTGATTTTCCTATATAAGGATGTCCCTCGCACCCACTTGAAGAGTTGGTCTAGTTCTTTTGGTTTCCAACTCCCAAAGCGCTTTGATTCCCTATCTTTCTCGAGTCTAGCACTGCGGCTTCCTTTTGTGTTTGAATTTGGCTCAGTTCCTTGCATTGGGTCCCTCTCCAAATCCTCAAATACCCATTCGGGTTCTTTCCATTCATCCAAGCCTCAGTTGGGCAGTGGCCAATTCATCAGTTTTCCGGAAAAAATCATCTGGGTCCTCTTCCACACTCCAAAAAATCATCTGGGTGCTTCCATATAGTGCATTTCAAGCCGGAATGAAGCCTTAAGTTTTTTGCTTGGGGTTTTGATCTGAGTTTCCAATCCCAAAAACAAGCATGGAAACCATCATGCATGTAAATGATAAGCTACAGTTTCACGGGTATGATACATTCTCGGGTTCTGATATGCAGCTGGGGTCGTCCTTGACCGGAATGATCCCTTTCTTGGGTTCCTCCACAACTTTGCCTCTTCTGTGCAATGCTGCAGAGAAAATGAAAAAGGATGAAGGCTCGCATCCCATGCTGATAGATTCTGCGCCCTCTTTTGGCCATCTATCCTACAACGGCTTCTTTGAATCCAATACCCATGCATCAAAATCCCGGCCAAAGCAGGAGGATGCAGCTGCAGCACCATCTTCATTTCTCAAGCAGTTCCCCTGGCCTGACTGTGATGCATACTCGGAAGTAGTCCTTTCGCCCCTCAACAATTTTGCTGAGCAACAATTTGGCGAAGGGGAATTCATCAGTCCGCTTCTTTCTGGCTTGGATTCATACAAATCTCTGTCTTCTTTGTCAGATGAGAGTAGGATGGGAAATGTGGATTCGTTTTGGTTCCACAGCAATCCAGATTCAAATGGCTTTGGTTATTTAAGCAATGCCTTTCCAACACTGATGGGATTGGATCAAGTACAGTATGCTCAAGAAGGCATAAATCCCTTGTCTATTCCACTCTACTACAACTATGGAGCTGATATGGGCAGCAGCAGCAGTCTGCAATTATTTCCATCAAACAGTGTAGCATTTGGTGCTGAATCAACATACAAGCCAAGGATTCATGAATTCTATGCAGACAGCAATGGCCAGGAGGGAGACACCCAAACTACAACCAGCAACGCTAATGAGAGCCAATGCAGATCAGACTTGAGTGAGCAAAAGGAGTCCAGAAAGCGTCCCCTGGAAATAACTTCAGGGCATTCAAGTTGTGAGAGCAAGCGTGCTCATCTGGTGAGTAAAATCTGCAGACCTCCTTTTTTTAATCAAAACGTGTTGTCATGAACATTTATGCTGTGGAATTTTCTACATGTTAAGGGTTTAAGCAGGGTTTAACCTTATGTTATGCTCCCAACTAGCAAGAGCCTAGTTTTCTAACGTGGGTTTTGAATCTGTTTAGGATATATGTGGATCAAATGGCTCCAAGAAGGCGACCTACTGGATCTCCTGCTCAGATGATAAGGCTAGAACAACGTGCTCATCTAAGACTCATGCATTCCCTGTAATCAATGGCTCTACCAAAACAAAAGGCAGACAAAGCAACGCCAATGATCCCCAAAGCATTGCTGCACGGGTATATCTCCTTGTTGACTATAGCATTCATCCATGGATTCTTTGCTTTAACTCACTCAGATTTTTCACTTTCAACATTAAATGACAACACGTCACTAGTGTGTAAAATATATAGATACTTTCTAACCAAATCAATGATGGTGTTGGCACGACCTATTATAATCAGCATGCGGCTGTTTATGCAATGACCTCACAATCTGTTATTGAATGTTTCTGCAGCACCGTCGCGAACGGATAAGTGAAAGGCTAAAAATTCTACAAGATCTTGTACCCAACAGTTCCAAGGTGGGTAGCTTGATGTTCCATTGCAATATCCTGTATCTTACATCTTGTTCTAAGCCAGCCTTCTCAAAACCTTGCAGGTCGACCTGGTAACAATGTTGGAAAAAGCAATCAACTATGTCAAGTTTTTGCAGCTTCAAGTAAGAGTAAGTATTGTTTTTCACTAACATGTTTTCCTTATAGCTTTCATGTGCAGCAAACGCAAATGCTGATCATTCTGTTCATGTATTTCATTCAGGTATTGACTACGGATGAGTATTGGCCAAATCTTGAGAAAAATAGCAGCAAAACATCCACGGCAAAAGAATCTCAACCGGCTGCAGAGGAAACATCAGAGGTGGAGCAGTAACACGTAAGAAGGCAGCCCGGCAATCAATTCTTTTTTACTCCAGAACATTCTAGGAGATACAATAAGCTCTTCCAGAACATTCTAGGAGATACAATAAGCTCTTCCGTAGGTGCTCAGAATCAAGACTCAACATGGCAGTGGAAATTACCACCAATTCGTGATCTTGTTCCTCAAAGCGATAGGAAGCCCACCAGACACAGCATGAATGTATGCTGATTCTGGCATACGTTGTATTATCTCATATACAATAAATAACTGACTCCATTTCCATCATGTTTTTTTTAAGTTTTGTGGGTTGACATATAAAGATGTGCATCTGTATATGAACTTGTGTTTCTTTTCTGGTTGGCGTGTCTACCTTGGATTTGAGGACATGAAATGATCCAATGACGCAAGGATATAATTATGACCTCGTGTATAGAAAGCCTTCCCATAAAAAAGCCCTTGCAGGACATATACAAGTGACCCCTTTCTACAAGTCTTCAAAAATCAACATGTCTTAAAACCCCTTTCAAAAGCACTGTACACCTTTTCAAAAATAAACAGCATGCCTTAATGCCCCTTTCATAACCACTGTACTGCTTTTTGGCACGCGCATTGTGATATCATCTTGATATCATCAGTGTCAACCTGTTAACCAACATTGACTTTATATAGGTTAACAAGGCCGTATAGAACAAATTGTTGTGGAATCAAATCTTACTTCTGCTCGTTCAGGAGAATTGCAGCAAATATAAAACTTCTAATACAGAAAATGTGCTCGGGCATTTAACAGCATATCTCAGAAGGAATATGCGACATAGATTGATGTCCATCAAAGTTCTAGCAGGACAAGATACACATGCCAGAGCACCATGTTAGCCTTCAATGTCAGTCCAATATCAGCCTAAAGATATGCATACCAACAGTTCACATGTTCCTATAAAATCTTATTTTTATAACAAGCTTTTGAAAAATCCATCTAGAAGTTACCACCAAAAAGTTTATTGTAGTAATATATGGACGTGTTACTCATCCTATTTATAAACTATAGCACGTAGCTACTTAAGAGTGACTAGCATGATCATGAAAATTAATTGTTAGGATACAGCAAAAATAAATATTTTAACCAGACACGTCTTTCCGCATAGTTAATATTAAATCTTTAGCAAGCTTTTGCATCCCCGTAAATGTCAACTACGGTTTTTTGATGTGACTAGGAAGGGTGTTGTTAATTCAAAATGTCAGGTAAATGTTAGATCATGTAAGAGTATGTGTGAAAAAAAGGGGGCCACCATCCTACTTGAGCATCAACCAGGGTAGGTATACGAGAAAAACACATGCAAGAATACCATACAAACAAAACTACACTCTTGCCTATCAAACGAACCCAGAACAATGCAATATATGAACAGATAAATTTTCTGTTACTCACCTTAGCTTGGATGATAAACAGGCAGCTTCACTATCACAAAAAAACGGTTTGTTGACAGCTCTGTTCTTTGCAGTAGACGAACACAGAACTGCCACAAAAAAAAATACAAAGACAGGTTCAATGAAGTAATAACCAAAAGCTAACAGAGTTTGTTGAATGTAGCTAATAAAACACAGATAGAACAGAAATCAAATCTTAAGAATGGCACTTAGGAATAGCATGGGACAAACCTGGTATCTGTGAAATCCGAAATACGTTGGCTGCCTAGCAGAGTCCATCTATATGCTTGGAAAAATAAGAGAGGAATACTGCGATGGGCACTAAAAGAACTCCGGAAGGCAACAAACGGCGCCAGGATGAACTTGCAATCAGAGGCAGCCATAGCGGAGGGTTTATGAGCTAGGGTTTTGGATATGCCAGGATGAGCAGCCATAGCGAAGGGTTTATGAGCTAGGGTTTTGGCTCCTGTAGCCGTTTGAATGGATATTCCATATCCATGATCGTGGGGGTCATTTCATGTCGAAATGCGAGAGATTCGTATAGAAAGAACAAAAAAATAATTAGATGCAATCATCCAAATATTCCCAGGTTTTTGGCTTGGAAAAGGAAAGGCGGTCTTGGGGCAAATTTTTTAGAATCTATCTAATGTTCCCAGTTTGAAACTTTTAGCATGACGCAAAATATTTTTTAGCTCTTCCCTCCCTTGAGCGAAGTCATGGTAATCTCTTAACTGAAAAAATTAATAGAAGGAATTAACTTACACTCTAGACTCATAAATCTCGTTGCAACCTTTTTTTTTACAACTCAAGAAGTTTTATCATAATTTCTATATACCAGTAGGCTAGAAACGGTGTCCAACGTTGATGGGCATAAGCTAAGAACTGTAAATGTTACACTGGAGCAACTATTAAATTAATTCATATTTACAAAATTACACAATGAAGAGCATCGACCACCTTTTTCCTTCCCCATCCCTTTTCCTTTGCCCCACAAAAAAAAAAAAACCCTTCTCTTTTCCATTTTTCGTTTTCTCCTTTTTCGTCGTATTCCGTTTTCCCCTTCCTTTTTTTTTTTTTTTTTTTTTTTTTCTCCCATTTTTGTTTTCTCTTTTTCCCTTCTCTTTTTCCTCTATAACAGACAACATTTTGTATTATATTATAATCCTGGCCCTTATAACTGATAACATCTTATGTTATTTGACCCATAAGGGACAATAAATATTTTGGATTGCCTTTGGCAAACCATTATGTTCTAGGGAGTTGAAGGTAGGGATTGTTTGTGCAGAAATATTCTTGTTATTTTGATAAATGAAAGCTATAGTTATATTTTACAAACATTTTGCAACACACTTTCTGCATTGCCATCTTGTTAATATAGTGGAAGCTGAAAACCTAATAATGGTTTCATTGTGATTTTTTGGAATTGTGTTTATGATATGCAAGTTGGCCTCGATGTACATTCAAAATCAACACTGACAAGAAATAATTGAAAGACTTGAATTTATAAACGTTAAGCCCATTGTCATTGTTGTTTAAAAATTCTTGCCTTTAAAGTTAAATAGAAAGAGGTTTATGCTAGAATCTTTGAGCTCAAGAACAGTTGAGGCAAGGCATTATTAATTAGTAGTTAGGTAGTAGTTTTAACGTCATTATTGGTTTTATATGTTGAACTCAAACTACCCCCATCCCCAAACGGGGTGGGGGAAGACTAGTACATTGTCTCCTTGACTAGAATCACAAAGCCCAACATGCTAAGGATTTGAACATTTTGTCTTCCCTCCAATGGCACCATTCAAGTTTAGTATTTTTGGGATATGCTATGAACTCTTTGGAATATGCAATGGATATCACGAACCAAGCATATGTTAATTGTATAAATTAGTATATTTGTTAAGCAATACCGTTATGGATCAACAATGTGTATCAGATCGTAGTTGTAATGCTGCCGTCATGTTTGACAATGTGTAATTATCTAAATCCTGTTAAATGGTGGGAAATAACTCAAATTAATGCGCCACCTAAAAACGTGAGCACCTTATCGCTTTCATATAATGTATTATCATTTGATTATTAGGTTGACTAACCATCTGTGTTTGGGCATTATCTATCTATGAATAAATAATAGGCTCATTAACGTACTTATTCATTTGAAGGATTTGGGGATATGAGCATGTAGTTGTAGATGTTGTTGTTGCTACTCCCTGCATGAAAAAAAAACACAAACGGTATATAATAAACACCTTGCCGCCATTTTCTCGTAGGACATTATGTTGTCTAATCTTGTCTTTCAAAATTGATACGAATGTTTACTAGAGGCATATATGTTGGATCAAGATATTCTACCCTTGGTACAGTGTTGTGGCCATATCGTGGTCGTTGATAATTTTATCTCCCTCAATCTCCAAGGGCTGCAATATGACCACGATACTACATCTAGGGTAAAAGTATTTTGCACTAAGTATATTGTTATGATATTGTCATCATGCACAAGTACAATCTAAAAAACGGTAAACACGTACAGCCTAATATATGATACAAGTAAAAATGCACCTTGGTTTTGAAGCATTGTGCAAGAAAAGCACCATTATGCATCACAATTACATTTCCTGTACAATATTTTATTACTAATGTGTTATGCATGCTCTTATTTATGCTTTCAAACACCTGAATGGATGTGCGATATGGAACATGGAATATGGTACAGGGTCTAGATTTCTAATCTTGACAAATGCAGTCATTGTTTAAACTTTAAACCTAAAGATAATTCTAAATATAGTATAAAAAATCTAACCCTAGCTATAACCCTAACCAAAAAGAAACATGTAAATTGGACTCAACCTAGTCTTTAACCCTAACCATTACCTTAGGTTTGCCAATTTATTAGTCCCTTTACCTGATAATTTAAACAGAGCCTTGTGTTAGTCCTGTATCCAAAGGCATAGGACTATTCCAAAAATATGGGAAGGAGAAGGAGCCTCGTGGAAAAGGAGGATCCACCCCTAATTCTCTAGCGGTAGGCACCAAAAGACAAAGAAATACCTTAGCATGAAGACATTATAGTCCCTTTGGCGTGAGTCCTCCACCGCAGATTGTCATGACCTTGATGGATTGATCTTGATGGGTCATGGTGGACGTGCCTATTTTTTCTCAAATGGGCCACGGCCTTTTAGGCGTGATCCTACTCGAGGCCGCCCAAACCGCCACAAAGTTTTTTGTCGGCTACTCAACTGAGATTCCAGGGAGCAGGTAGTCGTTTCATCTACCAACTCTTTGCCATTATGGACCGAAGCCCATTGTACTATATATATCAGAAGCTTGGACTTAGAAGGTAGACAAGACTAAGCATTTTCTTATTTTCCTTTGCGTTAACGAACCTTTGTTATCTCTATTTTCTCATATATCAAGGGACTCTCAAGCTTGTCATTGTTATTTTTTTTTGTTTCTTTTTTTGTCTTCTATTTCTTAGTTCTTTTTGCAAAATCTCGCATGACACTTTTTTTTGGAATCTGTCTATTAGACTCAAGGGTTCTCATAGAGGGTTGTCTTGCAGGCAATCCAGAACCTGACCTACACCCCAAATACTATTGCTGCTGCCGATTCTTAGTTCCTTTTCAATTTGTACATCATGTCTTATCATGATTTCACCCAAGAGGAAATCCTCTACCAAACAGTTGCTCATCTTGAATGCCAGAAAAGAAGGAAGGTCAGCCGCGAGCTTTGCTCGGGAGATTATGATATTGAAAGAGGTCGTCCACGATCTCCTGCTCACTCTACACCCCCACCCCTTATTCACTAGTTCCCATCACATTTTAATACTAGTTCGTAGCCCCTTCACCTCCTCAAATTTTTGCTCATTAAACTCCAATTCATCGTCCTTCTCCGTAGTATTTACAAACTCTTGAAAGTACTTATATTCACATTCCACCCGTTCATGCACCTCATCCATCTCATCCTTCATCGTCGCATCATGGTCTTGTTTAACTGTAATCTCTTTTGGGCCTATACAGGTCAATGAGTATCAGCCTTCACCATTTAGTTCCCCTCCCGTGAAAGTCTATCACATGGGACTGGAAGATGGCAACCCAGGTATCAAGAATCTGGATGGTTTTATGTATAATCTTTCTCTGCATCCCCTGTTGTTGCTGCTACTAGCTCCACCTTTCCAATCTTACGATCATTGCCCACCTTTATTTCTGATGTACCATTTCCATCTGCTACAGAAAATGCAGCGCCGACCTCTGCTATTGTTACATCTCAATGTCAAGCTCTTATATTCCATCTTTGGCACTGCTACGAGCAAACCTATTCCCAATTAGAGTGCCAAAGCTCATGTTGAAAAATTTGAGGCTCTTATAAGTCTTAATGGACACTTACAATCTCAGGTCAAATCTCATACTTTCTCGACCACATTGCTCAGTGCTCCACATCAATAGTTTATGGCCAATAAAAGCCATTGAAAACAAAGATGATGCAAAATGAAAACTGTCTTTTTGGCCTAGTATGGCTCTTCTACGGATGATCAAAAACTTTTGAAACAACTCAACGATATGTAGCAATAAATCAGGAAGCCTACGGATGATTTTGTTGACCATCTACCTATCACTGTCAGCAAGCCTAAGGAATATCCCACTAAAAGCCAAATTCTGGTTTGGTTTCTATAAGGTCTTCCACCCGCCATCCATCTCAAGACTATCTACAATCCACGCCCTTGGAATATGTCGTTGAACTGATCTATCATTCAGTCAATGTGTCCTCTTGTGGTGTCCCACTCATGGATCTTCCTTTCATGCAGTCGCTTCTTGTTCTCCAGAATTCCACGCAACCTCAGTAGTTTATACCACCTCAATGCAGCCTGGCAAATGAATGCAAGTTATCCAGTGGTCCTCCCCATAGCACATGCTACAACATGTGCAATCACGCTGTGGAAGAATGCACACATGTAAATCCCACGCCCTTCTGTCAAAAGATGGCCTTCTAAATCCAAGCTATACGTCGTTCATCATCGGCTTCGACTTCATACTATCAATTTCAGCAGTAGCCACAACAACATCAATCTTCAGAGCTCCTTTTGGTCTGAAGTTGTGGCATGATATGAGGCATAAGGGTCCAAACTCTTCTTCAAAATGAACCGATCATTGCCTAAGGAATCTGCTGCATTGGACCCCGCGAGCCCTTTGGCTACAATTCCCCTGGAACTCCAAAAAGAACTTGCAAAATCAAGATTCCTCTCAGTTTGACTACACTTTTGAAGCTCTGTCTTACTAATGGCAATGTCAATGCCGCTATGGACTTGGAAACTGGAAAAATCATTTGAATCGAATATGCTGAGCCTAATCTCTCCGACAGTGACTCCATGATACTTATCAAGTTCAAAAATCTTATGTTGAAGCTTTCGCTACCGCTCAATTAGAAGAAGAAGACCCCTAGGTGGATATAGATCTTAGCAATGACAATGCTATTGCCATGCTCCTTGATCAAAATTTAGCACCTTGCCATCAAGTCCAGATTGTTCATCCATCTGATTCGACACTACTTTGAGTCCTAATTTGGAGGATGATAATACGAACATGGTAGCTCAGGAGGTGTGGTCTTGGAAGTTAGTCTTGGTAGACTAGCATGGGTGCGTAAGTTCGAAAATTATTGGTAAGGCAAGGCAACTGATTTGCAAGGGAAAACCTTATAATACCTAAGGTTTAGATAATATCTTTTTTAAAAGGCAAGATACGATTACCACGCTTAAATGTTATCGTTAAAATAAACAATAGAGCTATAAATGGATTTAAAAAGGAACGTAAGATCTTTTGAAGAGGCGGGTCTGTTAAAATAGGAAAACTGCTATAGTAACTAGGGAACATGTGCTACAATAACATCTGGATGAACATCGACCTTTCGGATCTGCTTCATATATAGTGGAAGAGCATCAAATTCTCAGCGGAGGACCTCCTGCGACCTCTTGAGCTAGTTTTGGCAAAAGCGCACCAGCTTTCCTCTTTCCGGGTTGGATAACAATCTTGATCAGCTCCACTGTATCTATACGATTACTTCTTTATAGAGAAGCAAGATTCTTGCTTGAGAAATTGCCTTTTCTCTACTGTCTTATCATAACTCTGCCAAATCTTAGCACAGTTTGACCCGGTTGGACGGTAAAGTACCTTAACTAATGAATAATTCTTTGGTTTTGGTGAACTAAACTGTGATTACTAGAAGTTATCGGTGTAACTTCTTAGAATGGTTCTTAAACTGGTTTTAGTGAACCAGTCGGGATCACAGATTATTAGTGTAATCTGTGCCCATTAGTCTTTTTCTTGTAAATGAGAGATTTCTTGTGTTTGCTACCAGTTTCATTTGTGGACTATGTAGCATTCTGAATTGTCTACAGATTGTGAAACCATGAGTTATCTGAAGAAGCCTTGAATAAGGCTTTAGAAATATAAAAGGCATAGTTCATTGGTGTGATCCATAACAATTGGTGTTAGAGCCAAGGTTCAATTCTTTGTGGCAACATTGTTGTGTTCCACGTGCTTGAGGGCAGGCATCTCGAGGAAGAAGAGGAATTGATATGGTCTATAGGGTATGGGATAAAGCCTTTGGAAATGTTGGAGCCCATTGGATAACGATTTCCATAAAGGATCTGACCTTTTGTTGTGTTCATTAACAGTAGAGGTGCTAAAATTTTTATGCATCACAACAATGCACCTAATGAACCATACTTTTATATTTCTAAAGTCTTATTCAAGACTTCTTCACAATCTGTAAACCAGACAAAATTGCTACATAGTCCACAAAACAAACTATTAGCAAAGACAATAAATTTCTAATTTACAAGGAACGGATAAATGGGCACAGATTACACCAATAATCTGTGATCCCAACTAGTTCACCTACACCGATAACTTCCAGTAGTCACACTCTAGTTCACCAAAACCAGAATGATTCATTAATTATGGTAGTTCATCGTCCAACTGGGTCAATCTGTGCTAAGATCTGGCAGAATTATGGCAAGGCAGTAGACAAAAGCCAATTTCTCAAGCAAGGATCTTGTTTCTCGGCAAAGAAATAATTGTATAGATTCAATGGAGCTGAGCAAGGCCGTTAGCCAGTTCGGGAATAGGAAAGCTGATGTGATTTTACCGAAACTGGCTGGAGAGATCACAGGAGGTCCACGGTGAGAATTTGATGTTGGTCAGCCATGTATGAAGCAGATCCGTTCTCCATTAAAGATCAATGTTCGTCCAAGTGTTATTGTAACGCCCGTTCCCTAGTTACTGTAGCAGGTTTTTCTATTTTAAGAGATCCGTCGCTTCAAAATGTCTTGCATTCCCTTTTAAATCCATATATAGCTCTATTGTTTCTTTTAACAGTAATATTTAAGGTCTTGCTCAAAATTTTAAACACCAATCTAAAATTTTCCAATGTCATCCATTAATAGCAAATATTTATTGCACCAACCATAATATTGCACAACATCCACCTTCATAAGGAAGCAATACAATCATAAAATTGATCTAAAGGCACTAATCCTTCAAAAAAAAAAAAAAAAAAAAAACAGATTCTGGACATCCTCTTGCCTTTTTTAACCACGATTTCTTACAGACAATTCTAATCAATATTAAGACATCTTACTAGGAACAATGGACATTTGTTATCCTCTGTAGTTACATAAGGAAAAGTTAATTAGGGATCTATTCTAGCCGAGATGGATTGCTACTTTTGGTTAGGCTTGATTTGAAGGAGATCCTAAAGCATATGTATAAATTCATATCTATGTTTACTGCGACAAACAATTTTGCCTTACAGATTATTTAAGAATTACTCCGGAATGCTTCTTTTTTTTTAATGTTATAGGTGCTTCCAAGGGTATGGCCAGTAACAGACTCCTGACGGAATTCCATAAGCACGAGAGTACTGCCAATAGCATGCTGGGGGCACAGTTGCTATGCGGTGGATCATAAGTCTGTAATTGAGCGATGGGGACATACCGGGACTAGCCAAAGTTGGGCCTAGGGGCGCCAACTCTTAATGTTTATAAAAGTGGCCAAGGCCGCTGCGAACATTTCTCTTTATCAATTCCCCTGTATTTTAAGAAGTCACTTATTTGTTCGAATTGTCTATTTTGCAACAGTGCAAAAGATGTTCTTAAACTTGCGAGACTTGAACCTATGTTTCTATAATAATTATTATGCCCAAATTTATTAATGTTTTACATATTTCTACATGCAGAAGATAATGTGTATGCTTGCATGCACTATTGTGACATTCCATGTAATTATACGGTATACGTATAACTAACCTGACACGTCACCAAAGTATTACGACCATTGGGGGACTAACCTAAAAGGGGTTATTGTAATTAATTAACCTAAGTAGACCAAGTAATAGTATTAATTAGTCAAATAGGCTAATTAGCATGCGCCACTTGGCCTAACTCAATTGGCCAAGGGTTGTTTGCCATTTTTGGATGGCAAATTGAGCTCCCAGCTCAATTTTGCCCTAAATTCGAGTTTGGGAAGAGCTGAGGGAGGAAGGAGCTATTGCAACCTAACACCTGACCAGTTCTATGGATGTTCTTCGAGAAAAATGGGTCCGGCCAAGACACAGGTCAGTCTTTATCTATAGCTGAAAATAAATTGTAATTATGTATTGTTTTATAGCCAGAAAGTGGGAGATGGCATGGGAAGAAGAGGCAGCAGACTTCTTCTCTACCTACCATTATGCATGTTGCACAGGTATTGTAGCTGCAAAGCAAATAAGTAAGACTCTAACATGTAAACCATGTCACACATTGCTTCAATTCCGAGATCGAGACAATCGCGTTTCTCATTTTACGGAATGGGAGTAACTTGCAAGAATAGAATAGAATAGAATAGAATAGAATAGAATAGAATAGAATAGAATAGAATAGAATAGAATAGAATAGATGTTTTAACGTCCACGGAGCAAGAAACATCTTACTTTGTTTAAAAAAGTTTACATTGCAGCAATTAGTCTCGAGGAAGTCAGAATTTGATACAATATGGGATGCACGTATAGCACATAATGATCCATTGACCCCAACTTTAGCCAGATGATGGTTGTAACCCTTGGTAAATTTATATATAGTTTGTTTCATGTGCGTTATAACCAATCCCCAAAAAAAAAAAAAAAAAAAAAAACCCCAATTCTTTAGTTCGGGCTATATGCTCATTGTATCATGATGGGACCTTGCATCTTTGTTTGATTTGGGATCAATGCTCTTATCAATTGTACCGTCCCATAGCCCTTGATGGTCTCTGTGTGGACGTTAAAATTCATTCTATCCACCCAACTATCCATCCATCCTCTTTTCTAAAATACTAGCTAACTTGACACTTCTATTAGATATTTAAACATATTAAGTCAAGCAACTTTCAAAAGAGTTTCCAGAAGCTCTTATCAATGGATCATATTCAAACCCCTCCATATGGAGTGTGCCCGAATTCTGCAATGACTAAGGAAAATATGTAAAGATAACCGAGGGTAGATTATCCTACCTTCTCAGAGTGCGCAAATGATGATATGCCATATTTACATTTAACTTTCTTGTAAAGAGGAAGATGTTTTTTTTTTTTTTTTTTGAAGAATATAAGAATATATTAAACCACTAGAATGCGATCAAGTACAATGATAAGTGTGGTGCTAAGAAATGAAGCGCCCATCATGATCCACAATCTGTAGGAATGTCGACCAAATTTCCCGCTTAACTGTGCCAGACAAGCTTGAGACTTGGTAAGCCTACCACAACTTATGCCTCAAGATCGGAACCAACCGAAAAGGGCTAAGCACTACATTCTGAAAGACCTTCGCTCTCCGTCTTTTCCAAATCAGCCACAAAAGATAAGCTCTACATAAATGAAACGCCTGCCGCTTGGCCACTGCCCACCTGCTAGAAAGGACTCCCAAGAGAATCTTCTGACTGCATAGTGAAGTCCCAAAGAGGGCTCTCACCCAGGACCAAGCTGCCCCTACCTCTGTGCATAGGACAAAGCAGTGCTCAATGGTCTCACGTCGCCTCCCACACGTTAGGTTTGGTGGAGTCTATTAACGCCCTTGTAAGCCCTTCCCAACTTTGGATTTTAGTTGGTACCCGAACCTGCAGGTATGGGCAAAAAGCCCCCACAAACCTTAACCGAACCTCAGCCCCGGAGCAACCGAACCTGTTAAACGTCATTATTACTTGTTGTTTTACTCATTATGCCTAAATCCCTCCTCCCCCAACCTTCCCACCGAACTGAAGCTACAGGGAGTACTTCGAGCGGGACACCTCAAGAATGCCTCAATTGGGCGCCAAAGCTTTGGAGGGCATTTCGAATTTAGTATTGATGTCAATCCTCACCCAAATCCGAAGGAATTCTCTAGTTTTCCTTCGTATTTTGGCGAAGAATTGCATCAATTTGGTCGCCGGACTGTGGAGCTCGGAAAGCGATCACGCGACTCTGAATTCGATCTATGGCTGAGGTAACTGTTCTATTAATTTTGAGCAATGACAATGAGTAATTCTTTTTTGAATACAGGAACTGAAAGACCAATTCCGGGTGGAGGTGCCCAAGAACTGCTTGCCCTACAAAAATCAATATAATAGGAAGGAACAGGTCGATGAGAATGCTCTTCGAGCTTCTGGTGCAATGAATATTGATCTTTGGGCGTGTGGGGAACTGTATCCCATTGATCCGATCACCAGAAGACATCCTGAATTTCATTCTGCATCGGGGCTTATTCATTTTGCCTGTAAGGGTAATCAAGGTCTGCTTGGCTATTGCAATAATATTTCAAGTCATTCTGATGTGCATTTGAGAACAATGTACAATCAATTGTGTGGAGTGCATTGCAATATGATAGCACACTGTAATTACCTCCAACAGTGTAACTATTTCTTAACCAACAGGTCTAAGAATACAGATGAACTGCAAGCTTCCAATCAAAGGTTGCTTATGGAGGTGGAGTCACTCAAACAATTGAAGAGAAGCTCTGAGGACAATGACAAACTGGAGAGAAAGTTAAAAAGATTGAAAATGACACCACTGGACATGAGGGAGAGGAAAAAATAACTGAAGGCCCTAAATGTACTTGCCCCTCGTGGTGGGGGCTCTAGAAGAAGAATCCACGCTATTAAAAATCTGGTGGATCCTACTATGGCTGAAAAGAAGAAGAGAAAACCTTGTAATATGGCTAGTTTGTTGAAAAAGCTTGTAACTAAAGATGATGTTATAGATATGTTGAAGCTTCCTGGAGCTAACCATTTAAGAAAAGCTGTTGTTGAACATGTGCAAGAATTATGTGACAATGTGGGTATCAGTCGACAAGCTTACATTGCTCTCTTTAGATGTTTGTAGGATGGTATCAAGCAACAGGGTATTACGAAGACCATACTGCCAAGGCTCAGTTATGTCAGAGCAAGCAGAACAAAGAGGAATGCAGAAGTACACGAACATTTGGGAGAGATGTACCAGATCACCACATCCGTGCACTTGGGATCACTAATCACTGGGAAAAGTAAGAAGAAGGGTGGCTCCGGAAATGATCTATTTGTTCTTAATGAGAAGAATAATTGTTGGATGGATCTCTCTAAAATGCTTCTTCTGTTAGTTTGCTTCTATGATATGAAAGTGGAAGAATGTGCAGGGAAACTCCAAATTGCTATAAAATTGGATGAGATGGAACTGATCAAAGGTGAAAAGTATGAGAGGGTTTCTTTGACATTAATGAACAGGGCGTTGTCAAATTCTGATAATGAGGAAGGGAAGTTCTCCGTTCAATTAGAGGACCATATTTGGTGGATAGGGATATTTCAAGTACCGGAAGAAAATCATGGTGTTCTTCAGTGGGTCTTTCAGCAGACACCTATTCCTACTATTATTGCTGCTCATGGAGTCGGAGAGAAGCTTCAGGTTCCTGGCTATGGAGATTACGAGGTTGAATGGCATTTGGCTGCTGATCTAAACCATCAAGTGCATATATAACATGAAACATGGTTCTGGTAAGACTACCCACGCATGTCCTTACTGTTTGTATGCTAGGGTAGATGATAAGGGGAAGGGAATGAGTACTCTCGAATGTGACTAGGATGCTGAACCAACGCGTGAGGAGGAGGACGAAACTTTGATCCCCGTCCTTACAAAACCTGTGAAGAGAGTACATATCTGCACTCTCCATGCCTTTCTAAGAATAGTGGATAAGATGGTGTACATGAGCATTCTTTTTGCTTGGAATAAGTCTCCACAATCAGCCAGAGAAAAGTGTATGAAAGATGTTGAGAACGTACTTTCTGATCTTGGTCTTCATGGTGGTGACTATAAAATCTTGCAAGATCCTAAGAAGGGAGGCAAGGTTCCTTGTAAACCATCCATGGGTGGGGTGAAAGCGAAAAGATTTCTGTCTTGTACTAAATTACGTAAGAATGGATCATTGCCAACTGGAAAGTGGGAGGGGTATAAGGACTTGCTGGTAGCAGAAGATGACCGTACTTCACGTGGGAGGGCAAAACTAAAGAAAATTAAAGCGTGGCAGAATCTGAGGAGTCTGGTAACTTTGATGGCAGAGAAAATGGTAGGTGGAAAGTTAGATGAATTCAAAGTAGCAGTAACTGAATTCACGAAGTCGTTTATACAAGCATGGGGAGAATGCAATGTCACACATTACATTCATATACTTCACGCCCATGGCTTGTGGTTTGCCAAAGAGTACGGGAGCTTGGGAATATGGAATACGCAGGGAATGGAGAAGTCACATAAGCAAGCCAAAAATGCTTTTTTTCAGGTTCACACAACATCGAGGTTCGTGTGGTAACTCATTGCAACAGATGTGCCAATGGTTCTATAGGAGGATTATCTGCAAGCTAGAGAAAAAAGATAAAGCTAAACAAGACACGACGTTGGCTAGAATATTGAGGAGAAAAGTTGAGCAGGAAAAAAAGAAGCAGATATGCTAGTGCAGCAGACAAGTTAAGGCAGTGGCGATCCACAAGGATCAGACAGGGTAGAAGATATACTTCTGGGGTTTCAATTGTATGAACAAATTCATATTAATAGTATAACTATTGACCATGATGTGCAACTATAATGTTTCAAATATGTTAGGTTGGCAGCGTGGGCACGGTGCGAACTTAGTTGGTATTCAATTGATGAATGACAAGTAATCGCACCGTGGCCACGGTGTGAATGAAGTTGGGAATTAGTTATGGAATAACCAATATTCGCATCGTGGCCACAGTTGAAATAGGCCCTCCCAGACCACTTTATGTTACACATGGAAAATTAGATGGAAATTACTCACATATTAATTGTAAAATAACTTTGGAATGCTTTTGACGTTCATGTTGTGCAGTTGTTAGAGACAATTCCAACTGTAGCATCATTATTGTTTCTACATACGAGTATATGTACAGATAAATGTCCAATAATTTGTATGTATATACTATCAATAATTTTGGCGGGTATAACTAGATATGCATGAAATTGCCAAGGCGTCGACTTTGCCAAGGCTTATGGCACATTCTGATGATGATCGTGATTCCATTACCTGCAAGATGAACCATGAGGATCTCTGTAAGTGCCGCCAGCGAAATATAGCACTAGAAGACTGACTAGCTGTTGTTACTATGAATCCTGTCCGTTTCTATCCGGATCCCTTCGATGTTGTGATTCACCTTCTATGGAATTCAGAACATGGTTTGTTCATGATCGAAAGGATCTCTGGAGCGCCTGTTGATGATGAGTCTGAATGAACATTGTTCAAGTTGGCATTGATGTGGGCGCATTATTAGAGATTATATTCTTAAGTTTGTTTATTTTAGTACTGTAAAATATAATAGATGGTTTATATTCATCTAGAATATGAAATACATAAGGATGGGATGCATAAAGCAGCCAAATTTTAGGAAGATCCCTTTACAAAATCACCTGAGGGATATCCTTATATTTGATTCTATAATAGATCAAATATAGTAGCAAGAGAAAGGGGATCACTGACTATTTAAATCTTGGGAGTACTTTAGGTAGAAACAGAAAAACAAGATCAGAAGACCCCGAGCTCTGCTTGGATCAGATCCTCCAAATTAAAGAGCTCAATGTTATGCCTGCCAAAGACCTGGAGCCATTCATCCAGATCCTGAATCCTGTGCGTGGTGTTCTGAAGAAGCATCACTGATAAAGCCTCCCTCTGTCTCTGCTGCTCTTGGAAAAGTTTCTGAAAAACCGGTTTGAGAGAATTATGCCTCCACAGCTCCTCCTCCTTTAAGACCCGCCTCAGAGCCTTTCCTCTGGTAATATATGCCTTCAAAGAAACCAAAGTCTCTTCCACAGCACGATTATCCATCTCAGCTTCCTGATTGAACATTCTATAAGATCCTTGCGCCCTCAATTTGTTATACTGAGCTCTGATTTCTCTCTTGCCATTGCTGTTTAGTTCTGTCAGCACATTCCTTTGGACCTCATTTGCATGCTCCAAGATTTCAGCCAGTTGCGACTGCATCTCGATCATGGTATTGCCGACTTGTCTCCTAGTTTCCACCATCTTTTCCCTGGGTTCGCTGCTTCCAAATGAATCAATAAATCTCCCTATGCAATGATGTCAAATTATTAAATATTTTATCCTTTTGTTTATTTTAGTACTGTAAAATTTTTTTTTAGTATAACTACCCACATAACTACCATTAACATTAATTAACACAAACTATTGCATTGAACATTTTTTAATTGAAACCCCCCTGAAACCCCCTGTAGTTTGGGTGCATATTCACACGGGGGGTGACTCCGGGCATCGAGAGCTGTTGGATAGGCATATGCACCCTTTATTCCTTGATCCACACCGTACATAAAGTTCCTCGTTTGTGGGGTATGCATGTACAAAAATTGCTATACTGTATAAGAAGGTTTACAAAATACTATAAGATTTGAGGTAATGTACTATATGGTGTTGATTTTGTACATGCAAAACATAATTATAGGGGCTCTCGCTGCCCTGCGTCACCCCCCGTGTGAATATGCACCCAAACTACAGGGGGTTTCAGGGGGGTTTCAATTAAAAAATGTTCAATGCAATAGTTTGTGTTAATTAATGTTAATGGTAGTTATGTGGGTAGTTATACTAAAAAAAAATTTTGGCCCTTCGGGCCCTAACAAAACCAAACACCTAACAGTCTAATGATAGATGATATATTATAGCATAAGAAGTCAAACAAAACAAAGGTGCTCAATTTAATGAAACAAACTCATTGCATAGGATTGTACACACAATATAAAGCAATACCAATATAAAAATATGAGCTCGCATGTAATACTAGAATTTATATTAATGAATAAGCAAATAGTTAATGTGAACAATAGAATAATTGATACAACTTACTATTCTATAGACGTTGCAAAGAATCCAAAGAATCCTGACAACTTCTGGAGGAGCCTAACCCTTGCTGCTATTCATTATCCATGATCTTGCGGTGTTCTTGAACTTGTCTTTTACATAATTTTAAAAATGTAGATAATAAGAAAAACCATCTTTACTCTTAAAAGAGCATGTTCTTCCTTCTGTTCAGTCAAGCTCAATAACCTTGGCAGCAAACCAATCAGGTATTTTTGTCTATCTTGACATCGCCATCAATATGCTAAGCATCCAATATAATACGGGAAATATCAATATTAAAATATTAGAAGCAAATAGTTAATGTGAATAGAATAATTGAAACAACTTAGTGTTCTATAGACGTTGCAAATAATGCTGACAACTTCTGGAGGAGCAAACCCAAGTGTAACCCTTGCTATTATTCTATATCCATCTTGAACATGTGTTTTACATAATTTTAAAAATTCAGATAATAAGAAAAAACCATCCTTTCTCTTAAAAGAGCATGTTCTTTCTTCTGTTCATCTTCAACCGAACTCAATAACCTTGGCAGCAAACCAATACAATATTTTTGTCTTGAAAAACATGCCAAAATGTGTTTTGGAGAGGCGGATGAACTCAGCAGGTCGCTTTCATACCACTCCAATATTATCCTTGGTATAGCAATAAATAAATTAACACAATGTGCATAATGCACATATGGCAAGTCTATCTAAATTGACATTCCAAAATTAGCCTTACATCTGTGCCAACGGGGAAAACAAACATTTCTCTGCCAACACCAAGCTGCCCTCCACCAACGTCAAGTGTCATCGACAAAGGCATACGCACTTCCAATTACGCCATAGCTTCACTCATCAAAACACTGCGCATGGCTATATGCCTTTGCAAAAAGAAGCTGAAGAAAGAAAAATTGACATGCAACATTAGTAACTACCAATGTTGACATGCAACATTAGTAACTACCAATGTAAAAGTTTCATAATTCATCACAATTGACTCACACTTTTGCCATGAGATTTAGTAGTCACAGTTCTTGAATTCACATCCATAGTTGCAACAGAAGAGTCAGAGCTTGAAAATTGTAAAGTAGCTCCCATTGTTGGTCCACCCTGAGTAACCATCTGCAACACCTTCTATCAAGCAGAGTACATCTATAATAGCAATCCAAAACTGATTAATTCGATCCTGGTACCTACCACATACTTGGCACTTGGTGCAAGCAAGACTTTTTGTGAGGTAAACACAAGAGGAGCATGCACAGTAACCCTTCCAGCATCACTAAAAATATGACAACCAGATGACTGCTGTGCACTCACCTAATCGTATGCCATGTAGGTCAATGCAAGCATATTATTCATCATAGCAAAAATGATCAAACATACCTGTATGCTCGTCAATCCTAAATTTGCACCACGTATTCTGAAAGCACTTTGATGAAGGCCATCCTCCATGAAGGTATACTTTCTAATGGCAACAAGAACTTCATCTTGTACATGAAGTTCAAGGTTCATGAAAGCAAGCTGAAGAATACGAAACCAGGTGACCATGACATCCTGCTAAATAACAATCACGGATATGGTACTAGGAAGGCTCTATAGAATTAAGCAGATAGATTTCCTCTGTTATATATCCATTGGACATTCCTAAATAGATGCAGTATCCCTGTATCATACCCATCTGACCGATTAGGGTAAACCAAGGGTTTCTAGTGCATTAGGAAGAAACTCCCCCTGCCACAGTAAGAATCGGTCCCTGGAACAGATTGAAACGGTTGAGTTACACCCTAAAAGAGCAGAACCAGATCTCTTCCTGAAAAACAGATGGTTGGCCCTGAAGAAACCCAGAAGCTGCAGCACTTGCACACGTGAGACAGAATAAGAAATATCCAAAGAGGAAGGGTTTTTTTTAGGGTTATCTGATTTCGCTGAAGCATGGAAGAACAAAGACACATGTATGGCAGAAACGGAGGCCCAAAGGTTTTTTCTGCTTGAGAACAAAAAGCATCATTTTCATATTGTCGCCAACATCGCCAGAGAGCTGGTCATTTTCATGCTGTGGCCCATGCTTTAACGCACTATGCTGAACCGAAGAAGATAATAAAAACCAATCTCTAGCATTAACTAGCAGAACAAAAGCTATGACCTCATATGGATAAGTAGCAGCAATCGACTCCCCCAGCAACATCAATATCGAGAAGGAAAGCTACAGGAGGACAAAAGTTATGGGGTTTGATATATATTAATGGAGTGATGGTAATGACAGCCGTTAGATTGTTTAAGCCCATCTAAATCAACGCCCTAAAAATGACGCACTCTAGAAATACTATTTAGTATGCCTCTATGAATACAGCACCAAAATCATAGGAAAACCATGCCAAAAAACGTATAAAATTACAAAAACACCCCCCTGTTATTATGCTAGATATTAGATGGTACTGTATAATATAATAGATAGTAATGTCAAGGATAGCTACAGTGATCAATAATGGTGCTACAGTGCACATCAATAATGCTGCTACAGTGCTGCAGATTAATTATCTACCACATATACTATCAGCCAATTTTCATACTAGAAACCTCGCACCGACTTAAACGTGGAATGATTCAATTTCGCACCGTGGCCACGGTGCGAAATTGCCTGCCCTCACAAAGTAATTTACACACATTTCGCACCGTGGCAACGATGCATAGAGAATACATACAATCAAAATACTTAGCAAGCAAATAAGATATAGAACAAAAACCGTTTCATTAATATAAAACACTTTACATGCCTCGGAAGTAATTTGTCAAGGCAACATCATGCCTCATTATTGTCACTCTCTTTCCATGCACAGCACATTTCACACAGTCTTCGAAGAACCTGACCATGTGATCCTCAGCGGCCTCGTGCAGAGCATCAAGGGCATCTGCAGTGAATCGAGTCACCTCTTCTAGCATTGGAAAAAGTCTACCAGCATTCCGGTACCTTCTACTATTCCCCCTCATCTTATAGTATCTCTCCTGAACTGTCTCCCTACATATTCTAGCCATTGTGAGCTTCGAAAGCACCCACTCCACGTGGTTCTAGAAGTGCCGGATTTCCCGAATCCATCTATACTTTGGCTTAAACGGCTGGCCCTTCTTATTCAGCTTAGAAGGGCCTTTACAGAGAACCTGTTTCTTCTGCAGCTGCTTAGGCTTAGTAGACTTCCTCTTACGTCTACTGGATTCCCCGATCTCTAGAGTCTGCTCAACAACAGGAACCACTACTGTATCTGGTACTACGGTTTTAGGTACAACTGTCACAGGTACTGCAGCTGCCTCTTGTACAATGACATTTTCTGCGATTTGAGCTGTCACAGGGACCTGGACAGGGACACCTTGGTACATAACATTCAGGGGGGGGGAATACATTCTGAACAGGAACAGGAACATTTTGAGAAGGAACATTCAGAGTAACATTCTGAACAATCCAATCAGGCACATCCTCATCTTTCCCAGCATCCTGATGGTCATCCTCATGGGGCTTAGCATTCTCATTGTCAGCTCCAAGCAAGGCTGGCCCCTGGTTTACCTCCACCAATCCAACTTCCGGCACTCTACGAGGAAGTCCGGTAATGTAATCTATCTCATTAACCAGCAGAGACAATGTGCCTATTGTTGGCGACAAAGAAGCCATCAACCTGGGCCACACGACGAAGGAATGGAGTGCCTCAAGCAAGTTGTCAACTCCTATCGAAGGAACAGGCAACTGCGTGTCTGGTGCAACTACTACATCGACGTTAACAATGATGCAATCATCAGGCACAGGAACTCCATGACAGACAGCTGCCTGCACAAAAGTTCCTTCTCCGAATAAATGGCCAGCAGAGAACAGGTAAACACGCCTTGGCTCGGAAGGTATGTCTCTAAAAATCTCCTCTGCCCCATTGGCAACATTCTGAACTACAGTGTTCAGACCTACTTGATGAATGATTTCTGGCTCGGAAGACTGAGCTCTGTTCTGGTTGTTAGAAGCACTGACATAGTTAGTGGCGCTGCCCTCGCTGTCTTGCCCATCATGTGTGCGCCCAGACAACGCCTTCTCTTCTGTTGTTTGGTTGCTGGGATGGTTAGATCTGGCATTACCGCTATTCTGTGCCATTGTCTCTGAACTGTAATGCAACAAAATGAGTGGACAAGATTGATAAATATACAATGTAATGTCTTAGAACAAATATCAAAAGCAGACAACATCGATAACAAAGATAATTATATAAAGAGTACCGTTGCTACCGTGCGAACACCGCAAAAGGATAGCCACGGAAACGAACTGTTTTCGCAGCGTGGCCACGGTGCGAATAGTAGTTAGTTGTAAGCACAGACAACAGTGTTTTCGCACCGTGGCCACGGTGCGAGTAAAATAGAAGCGTGAGAGAAATCAAAATGAAACTGAAGCGTATGTTCGATATAACATGAATAGAGATTTAAAACAAGTCTTTGCATTAATTAACAATGGTTACAACTTCATTTTCTTAAAAACATGTAAGTCATCGGAAACTTCGACTTCTTCCAATTCGGACTCCTGCAGACCAGCATCCAACAGGTACATAAGGCGAGGAATCTGGGGCTCCCTCTCTTCCCAAGTCAGTCGAATTGTAGCCTTATCCACGCCGGACAAGGCCAATGCAGCTCTATTGGCAGCCATAGAATACATACTAAAGCCACCAAAAACATGACTGGCGATATCTCTTCTAACAGCCACTATTCGATCAGAATTGGCAGATAATGGGATGTGACAACCAATCAACGAGAGGGCTTTGAGTTTCAAAACCTCCTCAGGTCCATATGGGCTGTACTTAGAATGGAACACAACGATCTCTCCCTTATAAAGGTAGCCCATATAGTGGGCGATACGTGCATCTCTGCCAAGGGTAACTCTGTCATGTCTGGCGCAAAAATCGTCCACAAAAATCTCCTGCGCGATACACAATCGTTCTTAGGCACTTAACAAAATAAGCAAACTTATGGTAGCTTACCTCCACTTCATCAGATGCAATAACCCCTTTGGTAGAAATGTTGATCGACGACCTAGAAGAGCTTGATTCGCTCTTTGATACTTGCATTGCACTGTCTTTAGCTTCTGATGAACTCGCCTCGAACTTTACTTCTGACACTTCCTTCAAGCCCATTTCTGCCATCTCCAGAACTCTATCAAAAGCAATCTCAGGAGCTATTGAAGTTCCATCATAGGTTAAGAGTTCGTGCAGCTCCCTAGGCACTTCCGGCTTGAAGTTAATGAAGTCGTCTAGACCAACAACGAAAGCATAGATTTGTCCAAGGACCTCATCTTCCCTCAAACCAGTAATGGAAGATATATCGTGGAGAAGAAGATATTCCTTCCCTCCTATGTTAATTGGCAAGGCTTCCGTGACACCCCATCTATCAAGATTCTCTTCATGCTCGTCTACGTCTTCATCCTCGCGTCTAGCTTTTCCACCAGTTCTTGCTCTTTCTCTGCATCAAATACCTCCTCTACAGGTGACTGAGATTCTACAATAGCCTTCACCTGTGGTTCTTCCCTATCTGTTGGTGGAACCGTATATATCATGTAAGTAGCAAACATGATGTCAATTGGATATAAATTATCCTTCCCATCCTTCTCACATAAGTTGGCTGGCAGTCTCTTGAACGACCTTCGAACCTTATCATGGTCACCTCTGGGAAAAAGCTTCAGAAAGGACTTTAGACTCAATACAATCTTCCCAGTCGAGGGAGAAGGACGCGCTTCAGTTTCTGCCACGGCCATGAAGCCCTGAATGTACTGACCATACACATCACTGTGTTTGTTAGCCTCAGAGATTATATCTACCGTTAGGCAGAAGTTATTGTAGACTACAGTGGCGTCTACCGGGTTGGTTCCAGGTCCAACACATCGGAAATACAGAGCCCTGAGATACCAGAAACCCAATTAGTTGATTTCTTCAAAATATAATGAATGACGGATTACCACAGATATAATGAAACTCACAATTAGCACGAAGCTCAGGGAAATTACGTCGAGATCTTAACTTTTCTTTTCCCATGTCTGTCGGTGTGTATAGGTGTCTGACCTTGATATATACTTCCCCTCTCACCTCGAACCCGACAACAATAGCCTTCCAATGGCATGAAATAACATTTCTCCTGCCTTTGATCACCCGGTGAGGACCTCTGAGTGGCAGTCGGATTGTAATGAAGCTTCCAAAAAATATATTGAAGCAGCCGAAATCGTTCTCAACTGTGACAGAGGTAATCGCCATCTGAAATGAACCGGCAAAATAATTAGATCAAACGGTCTGAATCAGATGAGCTAGCAGAACTAGAAGGATTGAAAGCATTAGCAAACCTGGACGGAGAGGCGCGAAAAGACGGGCCGTTGAGGGGGGGGGGGGGTTACTTATAGACACCCCAACATTTGGGCGGTAATTCAGGGAGGGAATAATTTGTAATTATTGCTTCCCGCCCACCGAACCTCTAGGGCAGGTAGGTAAGGATAATGCCTAACCTGTACCTTGACGACACCTGGCATGGGAAGGCAGACATGGATGAAGAAAAGGCTGTACGCGCTCGCATTCTCATTGGCCGCACGATTTCCATGTTGGCATCGAGGTTGGGACAATAAGTGATCCCAAAAAAACGCTAATGTAAAAGGCATGTTTCCGCTACCTGAGGCTTGAACCTGTGGACTCGGACATTCACCCTGAGGCTACAGTGCAAGATCTGCCACAAAAGGGTATGGATTTTAGGAGGAGGCAATATATTCCACGCCCACTTCCACATGGCGGGCCACTTACTCCCTGGAAGCTTAAGCGACCACTTATCTGAAGGCGGCAACATGTCCTGAAGTTCTAGGAGCTCATAAGCCGATGCTACAAACTAAGATGCATTAAGTCCACTATGCGACTTCCAAACGCGATTGACTTGAGAAGACAACTGCAGTGGAATAGCATTGGCAATTCTGGCCCAAGTCCGTATGTCCCACCACCGAAGGCCAAATCTCTCCCTAAAA